>OY725343.1:29871848-30471848 GCA_963243735.1 Neocrepidodera transversa | reverse complement strand
TATTAAATTGTGTTTGGTTCTTTCATCAAATCGTACTCTTCTTTGAATGTAATGAACCTCTGGCATATTATTTACAAAATTTACAACTGCTTCCTGATGTTCATTTACAGATGGGATAGGAGATCTTTCTTTTGAAGCAATATTATGAAGAATAGCTGTGGCTACAATCACTTCCTGTATAGTGTTTATATTTAATCTAAGTCCCATAGCCAAGGCAGGAAATCTGAGTTTCTAAACTCCATACTGCCGTTCAACTACATTTCTAGTTCTAATTTGAGACTCGTTAAATAATGCTTCTGATTCATTTCTTGTTTCAAGTAATGGTGTATAAGGTAATTTTTTATCGCATATCCTCTATCGCCAATAATAAGATTGTTTCAGAAGTGACCATTTTCAAATAAATTATGGATATGAGAATTTCGAAAAATATACGAATCATGTGTTGAACCCGACCACCTAGCTACTATATCTTGAATTTCTAACGCCCGGTTGTACCAATGCATCCTAGGACGGATTTATATCCTAAGTCAGACTTAAGTCTAAAATCGATTTTATACTGTTGCACCAACGAAAAATCTCTGGCCTGTGATATAACCTGATCACAGATCCTAGGCGGTCAATTTCGATGACTTAGGACGAGGATTATAACCTCTAAAATATACGTCATTTGATATTTACTAGAAACAGTTGCTAGAAAGTTAATTAAAGTGAATGTAAACGAGACAAATAAACATTTTTTCTGTAGAATATTATATTTCATATTAACAAAAATAAAAAGACTTTTACGTATTAATAGAGTGGTATTAGTTTGCAAAGTTCGGTTGTAATTTGTAAGTTAAATAAAGTGATGGATCTAGACGCAGATATAAATATTGTGGATATTGTGGATGTAACGGATGATATAGACGAAGAATTAAATGCTCTCCCAAGACAAATTCGCCGTTAGTGCATGATTTCTAAAAATAAATTTCAGTAAAAACAATTCTTGGTATTTATTCTGACTAAATAAAAAGATATAGGTACCTACCCATTAACAGGGTAAGCAAGAATATCTGCCAAATCTTCAGATATATTTTCCACAGTTTGTTTTGATAGTCTGAATCGATCAATAAAGTCTTTATTGTCATATTCCTCAAAAAAGTTTGGTCGAGGTCGAATAATTTTCGGTCTTCGAGGCTCGATTTATGCCCGATTCGCATGATCCCGTTTCGCCTGACCAATTAAAATTTCCCGATTCGCCTGACGCCTTAAATTGTAGTAGCGTTTGGCCTGTGCATAAGTTGGGTGGTGTGTACCTTGTTTTTTCATAAGTGTCATTTTTCAAAATACATGCAAAATTTGATTTATAAGGATGCAAATTAATAAAAATTGAATAGTTTATAAATAATTTGTTTTCATTTATATTCAAAAATACAACTTTATTCAGAGTCTTCGAGTTTATTTTAATTTTTTAAATTTTTTATCTATCTTGAAAACCAATTCATAAATATCATGAATTTTACCTAAAAGAATAAGTAACTGAATAAAAACAAGTAATAATCGACTCCAGGTCTGATCTTATTGAAATTTATTAACTGTTTTTGAAAAAAAAACCTGCACATTTTTACCATATTAAGAAGTTTTATGCTAGTGTGTTTAAAAGCATTATTTTTAAATTTTTTAAACCATCTTGATAATATTTTTCCATAAGCACTGATTACAATTCAACTTACACCCATGGAGAAATATTTCTTATTATTGCAGCAACTTCAAAGTCAGTCTTAAAATACTTCGGTGTATAATTCGGGAAGTGACTCTTTATCAAAGAAAATAACCATTTGTATGTGTTTACCGATTTATCTAGAAGTGCATACACCACTGGAACAATATTTGCTGCTGTTGAATTACTGTAATACTTTTGATATAGTTATCATTCAGAATGAAAGGCCAAAAGAAGGAACATTTTCTCGCATTATACAAAAATTTTATTAATGCCTAAATAAGATGTTACGTTTTGATTTCTCTACAGCATATACATATTTATTACCTTAGCAGGTATGGCGATTATCAACTATTGATTTCCGTCTAACATGTAGTCTGGCGAAACGCTACTAAAATGTACCAAATTTTTACGTCAGGCGAAACGGGACCAGGCGAAACGGGAATATACCTCGAGCCTCTTCATCGCTTGAGTAAACATTCATGTCAAAAAAATCGTAATCCATTATTTTTATTTTCTAACCTATAAAGTGAACATTAAGCTCTTAATATACATATTATCTTCAAATTAACTCATATCCACTTTAATTGCAAATTAATTTCTAATTTAAACTTGAAAAATGCTTATTTTACCTTAATTCTTAATTAAGACCTAATATTAACTTCATGTTGAGTTGAAAAACTGACCGTGAGTCTTCTTTTTCTGAAATATTTTTCAAATAAAAAAATATTCCAATACTATTTTTTTAATTACGAAAATGGAATTGATCAACTTCAATGTGAAATTCTCCTATTTTATATTTTTCTATAACATCTATTGTATTATCGTCTCCTAAAAAATATTACTAATTAAAAACACACTTAAACATCTTACATATTTATTCAGTTATTCTAAAACAATTTTATTGAAGTATTGCTTAGTATGTGTACTCTTTTCAGTGTGAAGTGAGATCTTAATTTAAAATTACAAACTTGAATTAGGAATTTGGAACCTTTGGTTTTCAACAATGTTGAAGAATATCGTCACCACTAACCAAAACTACACACACACATACAATTACAAAACTTATATTTTTTGAATTTGGAATAAACAATTTACCTCCGACTGGTTCAGTGTCACTTAAGTCAGCAATTTCTAGGCTTATAGTTTCCTCCTCTATTGCTCTGTTTGAGTTTAAATCTGCAAACATTTACAAGTATTATTATATAAAATGTATGTTTTAATCATTTAAAAGCTATATTTACCTACACTAGGAATATGTGCTCTACTTCCTTCTTCTGAAAGTAGGTACATTATCTACTAATTCTTTATCTAAAAATAAATACAAAATTCATATTTAAATGAATTTTGCATAAACAACTTACCTCTGACTGACTCAGTGTCATCCGAGTCAACAATTTCAAGAGTTACCAGCTCCTCAAGTTAAATCTGCAAATATTTACCAGAAGATATTATATTAAATTTTGTATATTATTGATCTTGCAAAAGTTATACTACCTAAACTAGGAATGTGTGAAATTATTCTGATTTTTCTACAGATTCCTCAGCTAAAAAATAAAAAACCAAATTTATGTTTTAAATGAATATATTACTTAAACTGTTTACCTTTCATTGATGAAGATTCAATATCGATCCTTTCTAAAGTCACCTCCTTTCCCTGTATTCAAGTAGATTCAATTTCTTGCAAAAGTTTAAGTCTATATTCAAATATACTATTGCATGATAAGCTACCTAAAGTTGCCAATGAATTAGTTACCGTAATTATTATTTTCTCTTCTGTGGCACAGACAATGTTTTGTTGTTGCTTGTTTGCAAAATAGTTCCCCTACTTAAAATTTATTTACTATTGACTGTGTAATCAACAGAAACATTATGTTTTTCTAAATAGTACTGCCTGCCATCTTCAATGGGGAGTTCAACAAAAATATAACCTCACGTTTTTTCTTTATTAACAGTTAGAATTAATCAAATAAAACCCATTGAGTTTAATTATCTACCGTAATTTGAGCTAGATTTTTGAATAAATTAATTTAAAAATTCAATTTTCTAATTATTTAAATATGCCGCCATTACGATCCTGACGTCATTTATGTGCAATGAAGTTACCGCCATTAACTGCAAATGTGTAAAGAAGAGAATACGAATGAATAACAGCTGTTAAATCTCACTTATACGATGGAATGGAAAAACCCATTATATGATAATTAGATAAAGATGAAAACTTGGACCTATCCACTGTGAATTCGCATTCAAAATCGAGAGAGATAAATAGATATTAGATTCCGCTATTAGATAAAGAAAACGACTATTTTAACGAGATCAGGTAATAATTTGCTGTTTGGTACATAAGTGCTGGGCACAAGCGTTCCTGTTTAAGTGACAGCATCTGCTTACTGCATAGTTCACTGTCACTGTTGTAGTTTGAACTCTGTAGAGCTGGTTGATGTTGATAATTTTCCGTGTTTATTTGTATTTGTTTTGTGTGATATATGATTTCTTACTATTGTTGATGATGGCCCAGTTGGTAAAAGTAAGCTCTAATAATTTGACTCATATAGATATCTTTATGGTGCACGAGTTCCTTAAAAAGGATAATAGATTCAATCTGACAGAAAGAAAAGGTTCTAAGGCTTCTCAGTAAGTACTTATTTATAAAAACTACGATTATAAATGTTTTATATAATATTGCAGGTATTGGAATAAAATCACTCCCAGTTTGTATACCCTGAGTAGTTTCTTCTGTACTTGTCTCTTCAATATATAAAGCATATTTATTCTGAAGTGGGGATGTCGGAATGTCTTTTTTAAAAGTTAAACTTGAGGTATCAAGTTTAACAGTTTTTTGTGTAAATTGGGTATTTCAAGATACACTCACATCTTTCAGAGGCACTTCAGTTTGCTGATAATTATCATTGATATCAGGCAAACATTGTGTTCCCACACTAAACTTGGTATCTAATACCTCTTCACTTGTTGTACTGGTGGATGGTTCACTTTCAGAAATGGTATCAAATCTCTCCTTTGTATTAGATGCTTCTGGCCAATCGAAAATATGGGGTTCAACATTGTTTTTTGATAATAATTTTGCCTTCCATCATTTTGAATTTCATATAATTCCCCATATCATTCTGAAACTAATACAATATTTATGAATCAACTCAATATTGAACTATGTAAGAAAGTATGCATTATTTTATGTAAATGAATTTAAATACTTACGTCAAAATGATATTCGCAATAGAAATGTATAATTAGTAAGTCATACAGCCTCAAACCATAGCATCCGGCAGTCTTCATTAATTGGAACCGTCACAAAATTTTTGTTAGGTGTTTTAATTATTGTATTTAAACAATATGGGACAAAAAACTATTTATATATCGTATTTTCAACGTTTTTTAATATAACAATCAAATTTATGTCATCAACACGACCCAAAAGATGCGTAAACAAAGGTAAAAGTAAACACAATTAAAAACACATTGACCAAACGACACTTTATAAGCAAACGTCATCTATATTTGAAAGCGTCAATTTTATTTAGAGAAACTGGCCCACGTTAAAATTATGCTGCAGCTATTGCACATAAGTGACGTAGACGCACTACAAGTTGCATAGATGAACTAATTTTTAAATATCAATTCTTTCATGTTAAATTAAAAAAAAAACAACAGAAAAAACGATTTTTTCATAAAAAGAAATTCATTTTTTTCTCAAATAATGCAAAAAAAAGATGGACTAATATTTCAAGTTGAACTCCCCATTACATAAGTCCTTGGCAAACAAGGGCAATTGTAGATTCTTGCGAACTAAAAATATATGTTTGCACGGCAACAGCATAGAGGAAAAATATCTACATTCACATTCATTAGCAGTAACTTTTAAAATTATAGTTTTTGATTTAATTGAAAAAACAGTTCCATTATTTGAAATTATTTTAATATATTTGGCTAATTGAATCTGCTTCAAAACATACTGAAAGCAAACCATGATCTCTTTCATGTCGCTGTGAGTATAAAAACACAAATATATTTCTAACAAATTCGTTCATGTTGCTATTTTTACCTACAATCTGTTTAATTTTATTATTTAGGGATTCCAATCTGTTATTAGTATTGTTTAAAAAATTGTCGTGCCTACTAAAAATGGTCCATTCCTCTTTGATACCATTCCAGTTTTTCTCAAAATATTCCATTACATTTTTCGGAGCAAAATTCTTCAATTGTTGTAAAGTGAGATTATACTCCAAAAAGATGAACTATAAACTAACTTTTGCAGATATTCCAAACAGAGTTCACGATCTTTTTTAGAAATATTCATTTTTTCTGTTGTTATTTCTCTTTTAAATGTTTTTAAAGTGTGGCATAAACAAAGATATGTTGGAATTCCAGGAAAAAACTCTTTTAAAACCTCTCTTTCCAGTAAATCCTTATCTCCCATAAAACATTGAATTTTACATACAAATACATACAGTTGATCCATTATTTATTAATTTATATGTTCCATCAATAGAAATAAATTCTGGCCAAGCTTGCATGCTGCTTATAAACATGTTTTATTTTTTAATAAAAACCATTATAGCTGTATTTAAATTAATTAATAAAAACATTAAACATTTACCCATACCTCGACATTTATTAAAAACAAATCACAAATGTTCATCCAAAAGCAGACATGTCATTTAAGAGTTCAACCAAAACAACCAGTTTTCTTTGTTTTAGTCATTAAACATGTCTGCACCCTCCTCAAATGATACAAAATAGTAACAAAACAGTCAACTTTATATTTTACATAATTTTTTTTATTTTTTATTTTAGTAGCTATTTACATAAAAACACCAATCCAAAAAAAACAATAAAATCCCATAAGCAACCTCACTAATAAAAACTGTAAGCACAGAATTATTATGTTTTATGAAATAAATTAGTGAAATGGTATTACATATACATTTACTTTTTCACCACCACACCAAAACTGTAGTAATTTTACATGACATTTAGTAATTTTACATGACATGTAGTAATTTTACCTAAATCATTAATAATTGTACATTCCATAAGGTAAATGCATCAGTAGACGAACATTTAAGACCCTTGGCAAATCACTACGGTGTCTTAGCACATATTTTGAGCTTATTATTGGCCAAGGATTGTATATATAAAAAATGTATATAACTTTGGAAATCTTCTAGCTAACAGCAGTAGAAAAACATTTATAAAAATTAATTATTGTATAAAAAAAATTATTTTATTTTTGTGATTGTGTCCTAATAAGCGACCACTACGTATAAGTACTTGTAGCAGTAATTGAACAATTAAAGGATCGGTAGGTGAACAAAAAGTTATGTGTTTTTTAAATAATTTATTAATTATATTTACATCTCAGATATGACAAACATTCCTCTATTATTTACTTTAGTTGGTTCTGAAATTATTTTTTGAATTTAATTTTTTTCGTACCATAGTATGTCGTCTTTCTCGGGCCATTTCCAAAACTTCCCAATCTTTTCCATTGATTTTATTTTAAATTGGCAGCTTTCATTTTCTTCTTTGATTTCCGTGATTTTTCCAGGATAACGCATTTCATCATAATGAAAACATACAAAATCACCTGTTTTGAATTCATTTTTCTCGGTATTTACTATTTCTTTTTGGCATTCTTTTTCATTTTTTTTGATTGTCAGTTTTGTTTTTCTCAATATTCTCTTTGTTATTATTGCTACGCTTTATTTTTTCTCGTGCGTGTTTTTCCGGATCTTCATTTTTTCTTTTTCTTGCGCTTGCTTCTCTAGTCTTTCTCGTTTTCTAGTTTCTTTTTCCTTCTTTTTTTTTAGACTTTTCTTCTTTTTTTTTGGTGATAATATATCCATTCCTGTGATGTTGCTACCGATGGCAGCTTCTCTTTAGATTGTCTCTTTTTTCCTATATTAATTTCTGGAGATGGCTAATATAATGCGTGTTTAAACGGTGTAGGCAATTTGGATTTAGTCTGCACATAGAGAAAAGATTATTTGGATCAACCAAATTTTGTTTAAACCAAATAAATATGTTATTTGGATAGGTCGAACAAAACGTGTTACTTGTTCCAACAAAACGGTTTGTTTGAATATTCAAAGAAATGATTTAATTGAAACAAAAAAATATTTATTTTATTTTTATTTTTATATATTTAGTTTAACAAATATTTTTATTTCATTGAACAAATATATTTTATTGAGGGTAGCAAATATATTTTTTCACTGAAACAAATGTATTATGTGAGAGAAACAAATTTATTATTTAGCAGAAACAAACGTATTTGTTAACAGAAAGAAATCTATTATTTGATAAAAACAAATGTATAATTTGGCTGAAACAAACGTATTAGTTGAAAGAAATAAATTTATTATTTAGTAGAAATAAATGGATTTGTTTATAGAAATAAATTTGTTTTTTGACGGAAAGAAATGTATTATTTGATAGAAACAAATGTATTATTTGATAGAAACAAATGTATTATTTAACAGAAACAAATGTATTATTTAACAGAAACAAATGATTTTTTTACAGAAATAAATGTGTTTTTTTACAGAAAGAAATGTAATTTTATTTCTGTAAAAAAAAACATTTGTTTCTGCTGTATAATACGTACTGATATTTCTTGCTTTGCATATACATATTTTCAATCTGAAACGTTGTGAATCTGTTAAAAAATAATTTAAAAAAATCAAGTTAACTACAAAAATATATTTTTTTAGCTAAGTCAAACCCAATCAAAAAATAGCTAGTTTATCAAAAATTAAATTTTAAGTAAAAATAATAGTAATTTACTCATTATTATCTATTTAGGAATTTGAGGTATAAGTGAAAATAATAAAATTATGTTATTCTTTGAATTATATATTGATAACATTTGTATAAAAAATAAAATAGTAATTGTAAAAAAACAAACCTCGGAGGAACCACCTTTTTTATTTATTTTAAAGCATAAACCATTGCCTCTAAAATAAGTGGCCTCTTCGAGATATTGTAAAAAATAACTAAACAAGAAAAGGAACATTTTTCATCAACATATAACGATAACACAAACAGAAGTTAAAATATAACAATATACTTATTGCACAGAAACTATACAGGTAGTACCATCACTTATTATGTGTAAATTATAGGGAAAAGGATTTATTAAATCTTTATAATAAATACAATAGTATCTACTTGAATTATCTATTAAAACATCATATGCTTGAATATGATCATTAAATGCTCTTGTAGTTATTGGTAAAAGTATAAAAATAATATCATTCTCGTTTACTATTAAATATTTTACAAGTCTAAAAGTAATGAGCGGCTCTGTTTCTGTATCAGATATTTGTAAAATCTGATTGCATTTGTATTTTACATTATTTATATAAATCCACTTATATAGGGAACTATTTAACGAAATGTTACAATTATTAATGGACTCAATTAATTGTTTATCATGAAATTTTAAAAGATCGCCTAATGTTGGACTACACTTAAAATCTTCACAAAATCCTCTATTCTCTAAAAGCTTTAACGCTACTTTTAACTGCTGTTTAATGCTCATTGCAAGTAATATATTAACACGAGAAGTAACAACATTAGCAGTAGATTTTAATTGTTTATGAAAAGCTTCATATCTCATTGCCCAAAAATTTCTCACAGGTCCAATCTCTTCAATTATTCTGGGATAATGTAATAAAAAATGATATTTTGGTTTAAGAGTTTCACTAAATAACTTACAATACACAGAATGATGTTCTTGAATTAGATGTTTTAAATATGACAAAACAAATTTTGAAACTGATCTTGATAGGTGTTGGATTTCCTTTATATTTTAAGTGCTTCTGTTAATAGAGACGGCCCTGTGCAAACAGACATTTTGATTTTTAGAAATAATAATTTTTGTAAAGCAAGTGACACGAATACGTCAATGTAAAAAAAAATGATTAATGTAATTAATGTTATATATAATTAAATCACGTTATTATCAAAAGGTACTATTAATCGCAACTTCACGAATCCCACAAACAATAGGAGGATATCCATTATTTTACTTATTAATATATAAAATTCCCAGCAAGGATCATATAGAGGTACAAGATCACCTATAATTACTCCAAAATATGTAATTAACGCTAACATTTCAGATGCACTAGTTACAATACATCGTTTCCTTAAATGATCGGGACTAATTATGGGAATAGGATTACCTATATCTACTGCTGATAATTTAAAAAATTTAATTCTTTCATTTAAAAGAAACAGTGAAAAATATTGTGAGGTTATTAAATAATTTATGACATGGGCCATATCATATCTTAAAACACCCTCTAGAAGATCATGCATTAAATCACAAGATAAGTTTTTTGCAATATGAAAGTTTGGTAAATTGTGCCATAAACAAATTTCTTTAATTCCTCTTGAATTTTTATCAGGCTCAGATACAGATAAACAATCTTTTTTATAGTTGTCAATTGTACGTAGAAGCTTTGTGTCTTCAGAATATAAATGTTTTGCATCGTTTTTGTCAGCTCTACAAATTCGACAATAATAATTTGAATTAAAGGATTCATCAAATCCTAGAATTGAATTTAAGCCCAAGTTATCTCCTAAGTACCGTAAAATAAACAGTTTGATTACCTTTTGATGTTGATACAGTAATTCCGGTAGTTTCCAAAAATTTTAATTCTATCAAAACATTAAAAACGCAACTATTACCAAATTCAGTTCTATCAGATCAATAGAATAATTCTATTAGAAAAATATTTTCTAAAATTGATGCATATTTTGTGGGGATACAAGCAAATGAAAAATATACTGCTCCAATCTTATAAATGCCAGACTTTGATCCCAAAGGGTTATTATAATAAATGTAAATAGGCAAAATCAATTTATCATGGGTCTTTAACTTTAATTCTTTCCACAACTTTCCTTGCAAAACACTTGTAATAACTCCTGTTTCTGAATTAATTTCTTCTTTAGACATATGCGAAATAAGAATATCAAATACATTAGGTAACTCAAGAAACAATTTTAAAGTCTTTCTTAAGAAGATAAATTGGCCTTCTGACTTGGTAATAATCATTGTTGTTTCACTGGAGTCCTTGATTTTCTGTGGAAAAGTTCATTCACCAAAAAAAAACGAAGTGGGTTTAATAAATAAACCTTCATTTTCTAATATCGCAAAACGTTTATATTCACTATCAAATGTTTTAAAAATATTTCCAATTTCATCATAAAAATTATTAATCTCTATTAAGTTATCTTGATCCAAATTTAAATGAGCAATTTTGTTTTTGGCACAAGAAACAAGACTTAAATACCTCTGTTGTATCATTAAACACTATCTGCACAACGTTTCGTGGAAGAACAGAATTACTATATAATTTTGTCATAATTAATGTTAAAGCATTTTTCATAGTATCTAAGGAACATTCCCTTTCTGTTTCAATTAAAGAATTGTCTTCCTTGGGATCAACTAATGAACTTTCTTGTTCATTATCTAAAACCCTATTAGATGATTCAAATGCGCTATTAAAATTTTCATTTTTTTTACTGACTATACTTTTTGGGTTATTAACAAGGTTATTAGTTAACTCGGGGCATACAGTGTGTTCGACCAACAAATATTTTCTTAAGCCATTTAGTATTGGAAAACTACGATAACAGTTATCTTGTGCACAGTTATAAACATGACTGAATGGGTGAAAAATTTTTATATGCTGCAGTAGAGCTTCTGGTTGTGTCATCATCTTATCACAAATAAAACATTTAAACATATTGGCCAAATAAAATAATTAGAACTTTCAAAATTAAAAACTAAACTAAACAAAATACAGTCAAGGGTACTTTCCCAAATTTTACAGTTTACCTGTATTGTACTAAATCTATAATATAAGGGATCTTGGGATCGCCAATATTAATGATATTAAATAATTCTTCCCACTGAAGTAGGTACCACAGGTGCTCACATTCAGCAGGATATTTAATATCCAGTACAAAATAGGTTTGAAAACAAAAAGAAATTGCTTCAAGAACTGAATTTACCCTATATTCCTTATTGTCCAAAACTACATAGAAACTATGTACATTGTTTAAACTGGGTCCTGCCAGCAATATGTAAGGTTGCACAGTAAGGCCACGTTTGTACATAAAGTCAATTTTATCTTTTTTTGCTTGTTCAATATCACCACATAATTTTACCTGTATAAAGAGGCCCTCCCTTGCTTCTGAAATAGAAGGTTTCATTGGAGTTTTTTTGATAAAATAGCTCTTCCTTTAGGTGGTACTAATGATGCTAAAATATGAATGCGAATGGCATTTTTAGAATCTGAAATCAAAAAATGGAATATAACATCAGGCTTACCAACTTTTTAAAACTATTTATGAAATTTTAAGAAATCGCACACGCACTGAGAGAAAAGTATATATTTATCTGAACTACGAAGTCACAAAGTATAAGAATATAGTTACAAACTATAAGTTAATGCGGGTAACTAATGACAAATAGTAACATGAACTATATTTTAACAATAATTTTTACCTCATTGTGTTAACCGTAATACAATAATCATATTTCAAAAATTTTAAAAAGTCAAATCCAAAAATTTCAATTTTTTAAAAAAAAAATCTACAGAACAGAGAGACTATGTCATTGTAGTACAGCTTAAGAGGAGGATTTACCTTGCGACAAAATAGTATGTGCAAGGGTTTCGCTTTACTCGTCCTACGCGTTTGTTTTTTATTTTTAGTAAAAGAAAAAAATATATTTGTATTGGAGAAGATCTAATCTGTGCTCCTCTGCAGCTACATTTTGAAAATTTGGCTTCATTTTTTTTTCAAAAAAAATCCAAAAATTGTTCATTTTAGACATTTTTCTAAATTTTTTTTACAAAAAACGAAGTAAAATATTCAAAAAGTAGCTGCAGAGGAGCACAGATTAGATCTTCTCCAATACACCTATATTTTTTTCATTCATTAAAAATAAAAAACAAACGTATAGGACGAGTAAAGCGAAACCCTTGCAACTGAAGATTTTGCTCCAAGGAAGTGGCGCCACCGTTAGAATTTAGGGAACACAGCTTGTAAATTGAAATAAAATAAATTCTCTTGTTAGCAGAGTTTTACGAGGGTAAACAGTATGAAATAAATTTAAACTTAATTATAGAGTTTATAATTTTTCGGACAATATTTTTCTTTTAATTAATCAAAATAATTTTATTATTTGGATGACAATTTTTGTTTTTATGAACTACAATTTTCAACATGAAAATTACAATAAAACTAATTTCACTCATCATTTTTAAAATTTTACAGGAGTTTAACAACATATAATAAGTATTTAATTAATTTATTTAGTAAGTTAAAATTGAGATTTAATTTACAAATGTATTGGTACTTTTACACATCGCACGGTTAATAAGTAGTAAAAAATAATAAGATATATTCTAGCTACCCAACATTGGCATATCGGCATCATTTGACGGTTTAATTACCAACAATCGGTATGTTTTGAATGCAAAGAACTTTGTCAGCAAAAATCAGTGGTGGTGGGGGTGTGATATTTTGTCGGTACTTACTTTGGGGATAAAAGTTTAAGTTAGACTATTTTTGACACATTTTGTTATTAGTTTGATCTTTCTTAGAGATAAGTGTGGTGATTTTAGTGTTCTGATTATTTCGATTCTTCAACTATTAATTATTGTTCTCGTGAAGTGAAGGGACTATTATTAATATCAATTAGGATATTTAAAAATGCCCCGTAAAAGACTAAAAACTCGTTTATTCACATCGTCAAAGCGATTATCAAAACGAAATAGGATTTGCTGGATAAAAAAAGTAAGTGTAAAAATATTTATTAAATCAACGGATTTAATTACAAAAAAAATTAGTGGTCGTGTGAGATGAGGCCATTCCGAGATGCGGTCAGTGGGAGATGCGGTAACTTTTTTTTCATACCTGCACGGACTAGAAGATGCGTTCACATCAACCGCAGACAATAAAAATCAGATTAAAAATAATAAAGAGGGGGTGATCCCACCCAACTTTCCGAACACTCCTAGTAGAGTAATTATTTAATCAATTATTTTAGTTTTTAGGTACATTAATAAAGTTAGTTTAAAAAAAATTAAAAAAATCAAATTTTTTATCAATAATTAATCTTTGAGTTTTTTACCTATTTACATTTTTGGATATATAACTTCTACAAATATTTTTTTAATTTAAAATTTAACTAAAAAATTAATTTAATAACATAAAAGTTATTTAAAAATTAAAATAAAAACTAGCGGCGAAATTCGAAAAAGTAAAAACAAAATTTGTAGGAAATTTTATGTTCTACAACTTTGATAACAAGTAATTTTTCATAAAAATGCATTTTAAAATAAATTCAAACTACCCCCTAATTCGCTTCGTGCATTTTAAACAGACCCCAATTTCTATTCGAAGCTTATGTTTCATTTTTAAATTCCTTTCACATTTTAATTGTTTATAAACAAAAACGGAAATACCTATAATACCATTATATGTATAACTGAAGATTTTATGATCCCATTATTTGTTACTATGCAGAAATATGAATTTTCACAAGAAAATTTTACTTTCACGTTATGTAACACTTTTTTGTTACTAAAATGTGACGGTCATTAATTGTACAAATGAGGAGAAATTGATAATACGTTTTTGGTTCGTATCAATAAAAATTATAAGTTAGCAACAAAATGTTTATTCTGAGTGACTTTTGCAAATAAATATAAGGCGCTTCATTTTTCACAGAAAAATTATCACTTATTAATTCCATTAAGTTAATAGGAACTAACAAAATTATCGCGATAGTCTCCCGTTGCTATAAGCAACGTAAACCAAAAGGAGCCTTCTAATTGGTTGAAAATAAATTTATGAAATTCTCAGTGTAATGTTGACATGATTCGGTGAAATTGTTTCATATGACACAAAATGACAAAATTTGATTAGTTGTTAGAACTGCCAAAAAATTTTCATAAAAATTAACTGATTAATTTTTGTTTTTTGTAATTATGGACAATAATAGTGAAAATATTATAAGACTTAATACCTGCTTGATGAACTGGAGATAACCAAAGAAAAAGAATTAACAATTATTAAACGGATTTTTTTAAAATTTCGTCAATATTAAAGAAAATACTAATTCACTAAATATTTTTAATAACTTTAAAAATATTTTAAATGAGACACAAATACAAAATTAGATAACATTATTATAAGTAACTACATAAAACTATTATATTCGGAACTCAATTTTACATAGTGCAATAAATGTATTTCATTATTATCTAATTGCCTAATTTTTTATTAAATAATTTGCCCGTTTTGGGTTTTAGAATTCGAGATTTTTTGTTTACAAATATTCTGAATTTGTATATATGTCTCGCATTGATAATTTTCAAAACAGAAAGTACGTACGTAATACAATTTTAAATAAAATAATCCTATTTTCTGAAAAACACATTTTGACCCAAAGATAAATGTAATATCGAGCCCTCCGGACGACCCAATTATTCATTAGGTAAACAATCATTACTACCTTTATTTTATTAGGGGTTTACCGGACCAAACGATGTGTACCCTAATAGAGGATCCGAAAGAGTAAAAAGTACTATGTGTTTGAATTATTTCCTAATTTTAAAATAATATTTGTAGAAGTTATAGCCAAACAAGTAATTAATTATGGCTCAAAATCTTGTAAAAATTATCATTCATAATTAATTTATTGTATAAATTTATTTTTATAAATAAATATTTTATTTATTTAATTTACTTATTTATATTAAAGCCAAAACTATCGTAAAAATGTAACTATTGTGATAAATCCAGTCGATACAATTCCACCAACTTTTATAGCTACCCTGGTAGAGACCGAGAAACGTGGTCAAAAGGGATAAGACACGCCCCCTATCATAAAATATGCTTCTTCCCACCACACCGTTGCCCCTCAGGTGTATCTGTTCGTCAAGTAAATCATGCTCTTAATATACAATTTTAGTTATTGTAATTTCAATTAAATAGTGATTAACTATAATTTCCTAGTTGGAACCAATTTTTCTCTCAGTGCATAATATGATAAATGTTTAAATTAAATATATTCAAAGAATGTTATAACGACATAATTTACCTGTTGTAATTTCATCCTGGAGCAAGGCAAAAAGTGACTCGTCAGATGGTTTCAGGAGATTTTTTCGAATTTCATATATTACATTGAAAAAATCCTCAAATTGTTGTTGATTTTTTTCCTTAAAATCTGGAAACTTCAGTTTGAAATCAATACTAATCTAAAAATAAAATATTATATAACACAACAAGCATTCTTTTTCTAACATTATTTTGAGCAAAATCCTGCATGATTTTAAGAAATTTTCTAAAATTGTGTTTAAACTATCTAATTTATGATTTTTATTGACTATGACTAAAGCTTAATTAAACTATTTTTTTAATTCTCTGAAGCTTGAAAAGTTAAAAACATAATACTCCAATTTTTTGTAAATGTTAATATACATTCTATGGTATAACTTACCAATTCAACAGCAGTCTGTGTCTTAAGAATAGGCCAATCTTCAATATTGAAAGATGTTTTTCTAAGTGAAAGAGATTTATCCCAATGTAATTTTACATCATGCACAGGATTGAAATTATGTTTCAGCCATATTTGGCTCTCCAGAGCTTCTTGTGATAATTCAAGGGCTAAAATATTTTCTGGTTAGGTTTAAATTTACTTATTAGGTTATTTCTCAAAAAAAATTATCAGTTTACTTTTGGTTATAAACTAAAATATTTAAACAAAAAGTATAGTTTTAGCTTTTTTAAATCAAGTTACCTGTGCCTTTTCTGATCATACTTAGTTTATTTCTATGCTTATCAACTAATTTACCTCGTGCTATTTCAGGTTTATTATATCTTGATTTTTTTTTTTGAGATTGGGCTAACAAAATATATTGATCTTTTCTCTATGGGAAATAACTGTACAATTTTGTCAGCCAAAGCACTGATTGCTGAATTGTTAAGTCTTATTCCTTTGTTTAAAAAATATGAAATAATAATTTCACACAATGTATTTCGGTGTGTACTTTGTAATATAGGCGTTTTTTTATAGTAGCTCATTATGGCCTTGCTCATAATGTTATTCTCCAGGAGAGTTTTTAAATCAAAATTTAATATTTCTGCCTCCTTCAGGATTGTCTCTGACAGAATGTCTTGATTATTCGAAGTATCCCCAGAACCAGAAAAAGATGCTTTGTCAAAGTCAGCCATTGATAGTAACGGTATAGTTTCAGGATCATTATTTACATGTATGATTAATGAATGGGTTGACTCTTGATCATCACTTACGTGTATAGCCTCAAATTCTTGGGTGTCTGTACTAAAAGAATCAGAATCATCAAACCTAAATTTTTTGTACTGTGGTTCTGATGGGTTAAGATTAATCTAGAAAAGTGTATAAGGATAATCTCTATTGCACTTAAAAATGAAATGTACCAGTAATTATACTATGGGGATTCGTCCGCATTCCCCATGTTAAATCCCATAAGAAATCGCCAAGGTCCGTTCTGGCAATTTTGGCTCATTCGATCTCGCGTGTCGGTTCCAAACTCGTTTGATACGGCGCACGCATACGAGTTTATATGAAGTTGAAACGGGATATGGATGCAATACTTAAGTTGTACATATTGTCGTTGACATGATATATGTAATGACTTCGTAATAGGGTATACGTATGTTACGAGGTAACGTACCTTTGATTAGCGCCAGTTTAAAATTAATTTTTAATATACAAATAGGCAAGTTTAGGTAACCTTAGGTTGATAATTATGTTAGATATATTTGTCATATAATTTGAACTAAATGGATTAAATATTTAACTAAAAGTATAATACTAATTATGCGGGTAAGTTATTGTAAGACATTAATACTTGTTACGAGATACATATCGGTGATTACGGTAATTTTGTATACAAACAATAGAGAAAAGGTGAAGTCCAGTTGAGAGATTTAACCTTAGATATTTATCATATTATTTGAACTAATTGTATTAAATAATTAACTAAAGAGTAATTACTAATTATGGTGATAAGATTAAGTTATTGTAGGACAATAAGAGTTTTATGGTTCGTTTTAATATAACCAGTGAACTTGTTTAAGTATTATTTACATAAACTGCTTTTAAATAGACTTACAATGACAGGTTCTTTAATTTATTTGAAATTCAGCCATACGTAGTAGACTTAGAGGGTTCAATTATTATTTTGCATGGGTCGACATACGGGGTAAAGGACTAAAATTTTCGTTGATCATTTTTTTTCCATTCCTGCAGCCAATACTCTCACCCATTACATAATACTTAAAACATACCAATTGTCGATTCCTATTCAACTCATTATGATCAATTTATGATGTGAACATAATTCTTTTATATAATACTGTAACAAAGTTACTTTTTTCCGTATTATTTAAAATATATAAATTGAATCGCGCACGGCACTGGAGTAAGATTAAATTAAAATTGTGAATAAAAGACCAGTCGTACCAGTTGAATCGTCGCCAGGCAGATGGAGACACTCTCGTCTCTGCTTCTTAGACGCTTAAGTTCGTATCGAGTAGGGCAATTCAAACCGTTGTCGGGAGCTGCAGAGACAGCCCGAACAGACTTGCTGTGGCCGTCCCAATTGGAACAGCAGTGCAGTCCGTCGACCTTTAGAGACAGGTCAAGCTGAAGCCAACTTCAGTTATATCCGGAGTCCAGAGCCGTCAGTCCGACTACACCACGCCGCCAAGCCAATCGTCCGTTACACACCTTTTCTCCGCCGGATTTTGGTAAAAATAAATGTTTTATTTATTGAATTTTATTTGTTTTGAGTTAACATCCCAGCAGCTAATACCCAGGTACTTAGCCCAGTAGGGCAAGTAAAGCCCGCCCTTCTGGCCACCAGTGATTTTGGTCGATACCATAACGACCCCTGGAGTATTTCTTTCTCCACTGACGCTGCCGGTGCAAGTGGCCTTCACACTTAAAACGGAAGGTGGCGCCCGAGGAAACCCGAAACCTGGACTAAGGCGCCAAAGTGACCCGTAACGACCGAAGTGTCGTCGCAAATTTGGCGCCCGAGCAGGGACCGTTTTTATGGTGTACCAAGACCGCTGATTACCGAACTTGTGGAAAAAGCTGATTCCGAGGCTAAAGATTGAACCAGCCACTGTAAAGAGCCAAAATCACCGTATAACGATTCAAAGGACCGAAATATACGTAAATCCGTCAAAAACCGCTGACCTGTCATTTTGACAGATTGTCCAGATTTGCTCAAAGAGAGCCCGCATCGATCCCAAACACGTTTAGAGGAGGAAATACACCGAAACCCGTTGAATTCTACCGACTTGTCACTTTGACAGACTGAAAAAGGATACCGAGTGACCCCTCGTTTAATAGGTTTACGAGGACGTAGAATCGATTGCGAATATCCGTTTTCAAATCCAAGAAGCCGTTCTCACGTTACAATCATAATTACGACCTCGAACGAGAAATTACGAGCAGTTCCGAGTAATACCGAGACAGACAGACGTAAGAGTGCGCAGAAGCACCAATCCCCACCAGATTGCCGTTGTTAGATACATTTGGCGTTCATTGAGAAAATTTGAGGAAGTTGAAATCCGACACCTGACCGAGCAAGACGTGCGAATCATAAATTTGGTGCAGAAGTGAACCGAGTGAAAACCGTTGAAATACTGAGAAGATGCCGAAAGTTCAGAAAGGATTACCAGTTAGCATTAGAGAACCGACCGAGTAAGACGTACAAAGCACCGTAATGTTGCCATTGATGATAGAGGACTGGCGTGTCACATTCGACGATACTGACGATCCCGCCGAATTTCTAGAAAGGATAGAGGAAATTCGAGAGTATTATGGAATCACCACCGACCGACTCCTGCAGGTCATGCCCGACCTACTACAAGGGACGCCCGCCATGTGGTTTAGGAATAACCGACGATATTGGTCCACCTGGGAAGATTTTTGCACCGCCTTCCAAAATTTCTTCTTTCCTGTCAATTACCGAATTGACCTAGAAGTCGCCATCGGTAGGAGGACACAGCAGTTGGATGAAACCGCCACCTCCTATATCACCGACCTGCAGACGCTTATTCGCCGACATGGAGGCATAACGTTAGATCAAGAACTGAAGTGGCTGTACCGAAACCTACATCCAGAGTTTCGACTTCATATCCGCAGAACCGACTTCAGTGACTTGAAGGGATTTACCAAAGCCGTTCGAGAATATGAATTACTCCGATCAGAGATCGAACTAGCCCAGACGTCCGTTTTACCTACCCCATACCGCATCGTTTCACCACCTCCGCACATATCCGTTCCAACTACTCCGTCTACTCCGTATTTTACCCATCAATCTCTCCCGTTTAGAAATACTCCTACCCCCCTACCACGAAAATTTCCTACCGCCTCCGTCATGCTAGAAAATAACGTAGACCGTACTGAGACAAACCAGCAGATGTCAGTCACTAGAAGATCCACCGAAAGGAACGAAGAGTGTTGGCGTTGTGGCCAGACGCGACATGTGAGAAGCCAATGTAGAGAGGCGCCCCGGATCTTTTGCTTGAGATGTAAAAGAGAAGGAATCATGTTCCGTAACTGCCCTTGTCCGCGGTCGGAAGAACGGCTAGAACGCTGCCAAGAAATGAGACCTGTAGAGCAACGCCCTTATGATGCCGCAACCATCATACCGAATGAAGACAGTCACCCCCAGTTACCCGTCGACATGCCAAGTGGCACCAGTGATTCCGTTATGGAAAATGATGCTACGACTTCCTATGTAGAAGATCGGATAGCCGAACAATGGAAGTGCATCCGAGAAGAGCCGAATGCTCCCGTTGATACAAGTAGTGCCCGATTGGTAAACACAGAGACCGTAACCACCACAGAGATCCATCAAGAGGATTACCGTATAGAACAAACTTCTGAAGATATTTTGGTGGACAACCGCTCCGTCGCGGTGGATGCCTGGCCCGTACCATGCTTCCCCATCGGTGCCACTGAGATAGGATCAGTCTTAATCTGCACCCAGGATAATCAACAGCAAGAGATACCGCTCCAAACTCCCAGCTCCAGATACAGAGGGTGGAAGTATAGAAGAAAACAGCACCGTCAGAAACCGGATCGACTTTTCCCGAAGACAAACCTCCTGCCGACGCTGCCAGTATAGGACCTGCTCACATCCCTTCGACCGAAGACACCAGCCGAAGACGGTGTAGAAGTTTTTATTTTTAGTTATTTTGTAACAGGCGTACCTACCCCGAATATAGGGTTCGACCACTACAGGGGTAGGCACCTGATAGAATCTGTTTATTTTTCATTGATTTATTTAGTTAAGGTGTAAAAAAAAAATGTATGTAATAATTTTTTTTTTCCCGAAGTAGGAAGGGTGTGTAACAAAGTTACTTTTTTCCGTATTATTTAAAATATATAAATTGAATCGCGCACGGCACTGGAGTAAGATTAAATTAAAATTGTGAATAAAAGACCAATCGTACCAGTTGAATCGTCGCCAGGCAGATGGAGACACTCTCGTCTCTGCTTCTTAGACGCTTAAGTTCGTATCGAGTAGGGCAATTCAAACCGTTGTCGGGAGCTGCAGAGACAGCCCGAACAGACTTGCTGTGGCCGTCCCAATTGGAACAGCAGTGCAGTCCGTCGACCTTTAGAGACAGGTCAAGCTGAAGCCAACTTCAGTTATATCCGGAGTCCAGAGCCGTCAGTCCGACTACACCACGCCGCCAAGCCAATCGTCCGTTACACACCTTTTCTCCGCCGGATTTTGGTAAAAATAAATGTTTTATTTATTGAATTTTGTTTGTTTTGAGTTAACATCCCAGCAGCTAATACCCAGGTACTTAACCCAGTAGGGCAAGTAAAGCCCGCCCTTCTGGCCACCAGTGATTTTGGTCGATACCATAACGACCCCTGGAGTATTTCTTTCTCCACTGACGCTGCCGGTGCAAGTGGCCTTCACACTTAAAACGGAAGGTGGCGCCCGAGGAAACCCGAAACCTGGACTAAGGCGCCAAAGTGACCCGTAACGACCGAAGGGCCGTTACAATACAATAAAAACAAGGGCATTAGTGATTCTTTAAGCTTATTAAATTTCCGGTTAACCCTACTTTATCTGCACATACGCAACTAATAATATTTTTTAACATCCATATTTTACACTTTTGGCTAGCGAATAACCGGTGTTCTTATGAGTAACATATTAGTTATTAATGAAATCATTACTATTTAAATGGAATTTTTTATCAATGGGAGTATAATTCCGTATAAAGAAAAAATGTGAAGCTGCAAATTAAATAGGAATTCTACTATTAATCTGAATTAATCTACACTATGAATGCAAAAATATGAAGCTACGTGTGACGTGTTAAATTAAAAATGAATTAAAATTTATCGATACTTAGAAAATGAAGGCATAGCTTATATTATTTACGTCTTTCACTCCAATTTTATATTATATGAGATATGTATGTAACTTCATAATGGTTTAGTTAAAATTGTAGAAGCTTATAATTACTATTTTCGTCACTAGGATTAAGTACTTATGACGAAATTAGCAGTTTTTAAAGGTTTTCGCTAACAGAACCAGTGAACGTCTTGTGAAATACTAATATTTACAGACTCTCTGTCAGTAGATAGAACGTTCTTTAACTTTAACGGTTCTGTAACTAATGACAATGACGTTTAGATTGTGACAATTGTATAAGAAATCATCTTGTAAAGTTTTATTCTAAACGTCATTGCCTTTACTTATTGAGTCTTTAAAGTTAAAGGACGTTCTATCTACTGACAGTCTGTGTTGTAATTAAGTGCACGATATAGCATATGTCTTAGCAGAAGGAATTTAGCAGGGTACCCTATGTTCAGATCATGTGTTTTTACACGAAATTTCAATTTCTTTCTCAGGTTGAGAGGATTTCAAGTTGAAATAATTCGAAAAACCGTAACTGCAATATGATATTAATGATTTTAAGCCAACTAAGTTCTTTAATTTTATTTGAAACTAGCTCATATTTTTCTTAGCAGGTACAAAACGCAATCAACTAATAATTTGCAATATACATTCGATAGATAGATAGACTTGCATTAATATATTTATGTGGTAAAGGACCCCATTTTTTTATATCATACTATTGAAATATAAATTTTATAAATATGATTAAAATTTGGTAAAATATAACAAATGTGACAAATTAAAATGAAATTCTGCCATTAATTTGCATTATTTGAATTTATCAATACTGTATATGTATTGTATTTAACGAATTTACTGATATGAAATCAACATTTATCGGAACTTGGAAATTAAAAAAATATTATGTTTTTGAGTTCCGTTAGAATATAATTATTATATTCGTTGATTGGTTAGTGAGGTTGAGATCATATGAAAATTCTAAATATCACTCATAATTATTATGCTTTTTAATCAAATCAGTATATAATATAAAAATTATAAACCCAATGCACATTTCATATTTAGATAAAAAATATGCTTCAAAGTTTCCATTAATATTAATAATATTTATATATGTACAGTTTTACGAGTTATGAAAAGATCAAATTATGAAGTAATATAAATTTGATGCACTCCTATAATACCTGAAGAATTGATGAAAAATAATATAAAATAGGTTAAAAAGATTTTTCAATTATTTTTAGATATGCCTCAACAAGATATAGACAGGCTCAGACATGCTAAAAAGATGTGATGTAATCTTGGTGCACGTGTTCAAAAATACCCTTAATAGATCGGATTGATAATAATGTTGGTGGCGGTATATTAAAGAAAGATTTATTATTTAAGAGGGGGATCTTAACAGGTACACCAAACTGACAACACTAAAATTCCAAGCACCATGTGCAAAATCAAAGTTCTGTTGTGTTACTCGAGTTGTCAGTCTCATCAGTCTATCACTGTCTTTCAGCAATAATAAAAGAGGTGCACTGTGTTTCATATATACAAACAGAAAGACGAAATTATTAAAATTATTTAATCTTCTGTGTACCAGGTGGCGCTAGCAGTATTAAAATATTAATTTCTCAGTTAAAATATATTTTGAGAATTTTCGTATTTTCCGATCGGATACCCACTTCAACCCAAGGTCGACCACAAAACAGATGTTATTTTGTTTTTGTTTGACCAGACTACCTGCTGTATTATTATTTTTATTTCTTCCAAGTGAATTTTTGTTTCGACTATCGACTCGACTTTCGGGTTTGGCATATTTCTCAAGCAAGACACAAATGCAAATGAAAGAGAACGGTAAGATATATTTTCATTTGTAGTTTGAGGTTATGTATAAGAATTAGCAGTTGTGTTTTAGAGAAATAATTGTGAATTATTGATTTATCGACTTTATCTTCATATTTTTTGTAATTGCGTTTTGACTATTTTACTTTTGTTTCAGATTTTTGAACTGGTGTAAATATGGCAATGTGTTTTGTTCCTGATTGTAATGTAAACATAAGTGAATAAAAGACATGTAAGTTTTTTGTGTTTGCAACAAAAACAGCTGAGAGAAAAACTTGGATTAACCTAATAAGGTATTCAAATACTATTATTAATACATAAACAAAACATTCTAATGTAAAAATTAATTTTGCAAGAGACAAGATAGAGAACCCTTGAAACATTGCTTAGTTAACAGGTGCCATTTCATTAATATGGATAGAAAAAATAAACAAACTTTATTTGATTTTAGTGTGAAGCGAATGTTCAACTTTGAATCTCCAGAAAGACAGTATGTCATACAATTACATTAATTAGACATGAAAAAAGATGATTATTTATTATTTTTAATAATCATGTTTCTTTTTAGTAAACGGACTGCAAAGATAAAAAATTTTGATGACAGTTTCGTCTCTGCTTTGAACTCAGAGGTAGCAGGGCCATCTGAAAGTATTGAATCTAAGACAGCAGCTACAAAGGGAGCTAACCTACTTCATCAAGTAAGAAAAGGAGAATGAATCCTTAATATCAGATGATAAACAACCAAGTACTTCGTAAGTAATGTTACCAAATCAATGAAAATTGATTAAGTCCATTCATTTAGTTTATACCGATATTCAATTAAGAGGTAGAGCTCAGACATGACCTAATAGAAGCCTCTCACTGCCTGTCTCATTTTGAACAAGAAAAAATAAACGAGAATAAGTAGTTTGCAGCTTATTTCAGTTCTTAATTGAATATCGGTGTAAACTAAATGAATGGACTTTATTGTTGTATTTTGTCTTTTAGTTATTGTTTAACGACTGAAGATGTACAAGATGCAGAAGTTCCATAAACTTTGAATGAACCAACATATCTTAGGGAAATTCTTAAGTCAAAAACAAAATTACTTTTTAAAAACAACTAACTTGGAAATATTCAAACAAAACATAAGACTACATTTTGATTATGATTTTATAAAAGATGATAACGATAATACAGGTTTACCCGATCCAAAAGTGTTTGATGCCTTATGTAATTTATTAAGTAAGTGACCTAAAAATTAAGTATTATTTTAACTGTTTATTTATTTCAACTTTAACTGTTTTTTATTATGTCAATAAATAATATTTGTAACAAATTTCCATTAATGTATACAATTAACAATAAAAAAATTAACAGGTTTTTGAGACTAACAAATAATATAAAGTCCTTTTCAATTTTATTTCATTTAATTTCTAATTGGAACTTTTATTAATTGCCGAACCCAACAAAGTTTTATCGAAGGAAAGTATTGCAATCATGATTTTTTAGCCATACCCAGATTTTAACGGATCTTTACGTTTTGAGGTCACCTGAATCCATTTATACCATTTTTAGCATGATGTCTGTCTGTGTCAAATTTTTAATTTTTAAATATTTTTATCCTATTAAATTATTTTTTTGTTTAGGTAAATTTTAATATTAAAATAAAAAAAATACTATTAAATTTGTAAGAAAAACTTTATATAATTACGATTTTTTTTTTCAAAATTTTATTAAAAAAATTGTAGGATTTTTAAAAAAAAAATTTAAATTGTATTACGATTTTAAACTAAATTGAATAACTTTAAAAACATTAAAGATATTAAAATGGGATTCTCACCTTTCAAAAAATGTTTTTTTTTTAAATTTTTGTAATTTTGTTTTATCAAAAAGTATAAAACAAATAATTTTTTTTCATAATTTTAAAATATTATTTGTAAAAGTTAAAGTCAAAAATGTAAAAAGTTTTGACAAAAAATTAGATTTTTTTTAGTTTTTTAAACTAACTTTATTTATGCATTTTAATCCAGAAAATCTTAAAAAAAGCTCTGCTTCTCATTTTGAATAAAATTGAATGAAATATGAATTACTTATTGATTTTAAAATCATTCAAAAAATTTTTTATACCTTGTGTAAATGGGTCATGGGCCACCCCTATAACATTTAAATGTGTTAATAGATTTATAGCAAATTTTTGTCATTATAATACAGTTATTTTTGGATGTGTATGAAATGTTTCATAATTTTAAATTATTATAAAATAACTGTTGTTATCTTATACTATTAATTTTACAGAAAATTTCACACTTGATAAAAGTTTCTAAATCTAATAAACTTAATAAATTGATATCAAAGATATACAGGATGAAATTAAGAGTATGTATGAGTTCAAAATAACTTTTTTGTTTGTTTCTACTGTACTATTAATTTTAGAGAATATTGAAAATATTCATTAAAATTTTTATCAGAATTGATTAAACAATTACTTTACTAGGAGTGTTCAAAAAGTTGGTTGGGATTACCCCCTTTTTATTTTGTTATTGCATTTACTAATAAAACTTCTCTTTCAGATTCTTATATTTTAAGCCTTCAATTTTATTAATACAGAGTTCTTTTAGTATCTTTCAGATTTTTAGTAAATTCCCTTAATCACTTTCTTGTTCATATTTTGAAATATTGTTACTATTTTATTGTATATATTTTTCTTAACATTAGCATGATTGTAAAATTAGTATTTGTAAAAAAATAAATTTAATAATTAACTTTAAACCAAATCTTTTATTTCTTTTCAGTACATAAAAAATATTTATTTTAACAATTAATATAAGATTTGTATCACTAATTACCTTTATTACAGTCTTTTTCGGCGTTTTTGAGTTTTACGTTCACATATTCATACAAAATAAGTAGGCAGAAGTGAAATACCAGTGACAGGGCTGCTCAGTACTGTTGCGAGTTATACCCGAATTTAAAATCACTTATATTATCAGTCTTTATTTTTGAGTACATTGTGCGACTGGACATTCATTACAATTTCTGTTACCGTAGTACTTTCTTGTTTTATTCACTTAAAACTACGAACACTAATTTTTAATGCATCTGATACGGGCATATAAGGGTTCGTTGTTCTCTTTCTCCTTGGTGACATATTTAATGTAATAAGTATATGATGAAAAATTCAAGGAAATTATGCCAAATGTTAATATAAGATCGCCAATACATATTGTTTAAAAGATAAGATTTTTCTAGTAATGTAGTAAGAAACACCTCTTCTGTAGTTTATTAGTAAGAGTCGATTTTTATACACTACACAATACACATCACAATATGTATTATTATTATTTGAACTGCACATTTTCATAAGATTACTGTAACAATCACCAAAGTCCCACTTGTCAAAACGTATTTTGATCACGTTTGTTTTAATTCGCACGATTCAACTTAATAAAAATGCTTGAAACTGAAGAACTGGTTTTACTTAATTCTAATTTGTTTTGTTTAAATAGTTTAAAATATGTTGCAAAATAAACGACATGATTCTATAACCTAACAAAACAGTCAGCTGATAATGACAATAACACTATGGCAGGTCATATTTTTAATAAATTTCATTTGTAATCTTGGTTGTATAAATTGTTAAAAATGCTAACCAAAAAGCGCCACTTTTCACGCAGAAAATGCCTGAACTTGTGTACCGCAAGTTGCATAAGTTTTTTTTTCTAGAATACAAATCTCGAGAAATATAAATTTTTGAGATTTAATATTTTCAGAAATTAATACTGGATGCCTCATTTAGGACATCTCCTTTTCACGTTAAAATTGGTGATCACAAATTGTCAAAAATGTCAAAAACACACCTTCATTAAATGATTGATATCTTCTTTATTACTGCTTAGATTTAGTTCAAAAAAGGAGATGTCCTATTCCAATGTGTAAGCTATTATAGGTATAAATATTTCTACAAACAAAACTTTCGTTCTCGAGATTTGTATTCTACAAAATCGTCAATTTTTCTCGCCAATTTCAGTATTGCCAACTGAAATCGTGACAGCCCGTTTCGACGCCCCTCTTAATAATAACTCAATAAAACTATATATAAGTTAAAAACAATTTGTTGGGAATAAAACCACTTTTTTTATAAAAAACCTTTTTTAGGTTTCTCGTAACGGTGTTAGGTGCGACACAGAAACGTTAATGAGATAATTCATACCCATAATTTTATTGGTGATTAACTAACATTTTAGTTCATTTAGTAATGAAAGGGTTAATATCATGAAACCGTTTTTTTTTAACTCGTCATTTGTATTCATGTATTCGTGGCATATGATAAAAGTACTATTAATGCCAGTGTCGCATGATGACAGACAATAAGATATCTTTAATCACGCGCATCCCAGGTCATTCATGTAATACTTTGTTGTGGAGTGCACGTTTGATTTATTTTAATTCGATGTTATTGGAATCAAATAATCTAGGTACCTAAAGCAGATAAAGTGATGATAATGAATCTTAGTATAAAACAAATGCATACACTATGCATAATGCCCTCATGCTTATAAAACAGTAAGTGGAAACGTTCAAAGCTTTTGAAATAAATATTTTTAGCAAATTAGCACCTAATAAAAACGGTAATTATGACTGAACCTAGATGGCAAGTCCTTGAAGTTTATACACTTTAATCTTAAATTAATTTGCTACTAGCTATAATTTTACTATAAAATACCTTGTCTGTTAAAAATTTATTAGAACGTTGAAAAATGCCCACAAAAAATACTGAATGGTAGGTGACACGTTAATTTTATACATAAATAACTACATGTGAAAATTGATCAAAGATTACTTACTGAATATAAAAAAAGAATAAACTTCCTAATTTTGTGGGTGTATCACGAAGTCTATTTTCACTCCTCTTGAATATAATCCAAACCACAGACCATAAAGCCTATATAAACCCACTTTTTACCTGTAAAACTTCAGAAAGCTTTGTATCTCATAAAATTGTTTTCATTTAACACTTATTTAACTTTTTTTTTTTGATTCTTCGGGATAAAATGAAATATGTTTATTTCTGCTGGTCAAATTATATTGGTATCTTCAAATAAAAATCAACGTTCCTACATATTTCCAATATTATTATGTATTTTTAGATTTAAGTACAAAAATTAACTTTTCTCGTTTTAATATTTGTAGAAATTTAAAAATTAGAAATACTATATTCATATTTTGGCCGATTTTGGAACATTTTACACTCTTTTGCTGTTGAGTAATCAATTTTCTAGTTTAAAATATATGCTATTTTTCATAATCGAATAATTTTACGATAGACCCGATTCAATATGTTTTATAGTTTTCATGTTAAATATATTATACAAATTGGGGGTATATCATCTAATATACTAATATTCTTAAAAAATATATCAATTCTACGATCGTAACTGGGTTTTTCATCACAAGAAAATTGCTTTTACGAGTTTTATAGTCAGATTCATGAAATGCTGATTGGGATTTTCTAATGAGAGTACCTATATTTAATTAGTATTTTCAGACAAAAAAAAAGTGGTGTTTCTAATTTTGTTGATGTATTAAAACAATATTTATATGCCCATTATTAATAAGTATTTTAATTTTTTAAGTATAAAAATCGACCTATTGATATATTTGCGAAACGTATTTATGTTTAAGCGTTCTCAGATTGGGCGCAAGTTTATATTATTCCAAATTATGGAATTTTATTATTTAATATTTATAGTTCTTAATTTCTTAAATAATTAAATTTAAATACTACAAGTCAGTTTAATTAAAAAAATATTTTATTTAAGCTAGATATTCAGTAATATCAAAAATAAATACCATTACTTAATTCATTAATTAAATTTATATGATACGCACTTATCATTTTTCTACTTATTCTACCTAACCTATAGTCCGCTATTTTATTTTCAGTAAATTTTTGCTTCTGCAAGACTTCTTTTCTGACAGCTCTTATTTGGTTCAAATTTACAGAATTCACTATTATATATGTATCTTTTTGCATGATTTTTATAATATCCAAAAATACATAAATGTTCGGATGCGGAGAACAATAACTTTTTATCTCTTTAATTGTTTAAAATTCCCCAACAATTAAAAATATGGAAGTAGTGCAATTCGAGCCAGGGATTAAATCCAAAATATTTACCATATTTATTTTAAATATAGTTTAAATAAAATTTTTGTCAAATCATTGTTTTTATTTCATGAAAAAATTCTTTACAAATCAAACCGAGATTATTTATTTAAAAAAAAAATCTTTACCATACAAATCAAATGATGGATATTTATTCGGACAAAAAAAAAATCAGTGAAATTATTCCTATTATTTTTTCTTAAAAACATTTGAATCAAAAGGATTAGTTACTTTATGGTCGATAACCACTGTGCCCAAAAGGCCCACCGAATTTTAAAACTTGAGGCTAGAAGACCGGTAGGATTACGGAACCCCGCTGATAAAATTGATCGCTGGGACCAAATGAACAACACCCATTTTGGTGGTGCAATTCAGGTAGAGGATTAGTAGGCTAATGAGTTTTTGGAGCAATTCGGGTGCACCGTCTCAGATTAACTCTATGAGTTTTTAAGTTATATTTTTATGTGTCGGTTTTTAAAGTATTTTCAGATTTAGATGTAAATAATCAGTTATCATCAATTTTCGACTATATTTTCAGAAAAAAGTAGTATTTATCTAATATCAATCAAATGATGATATATACAATTTTTACCAGTAAACATTTGGCAGAATCCCACATTTACATTTTTTTTTTGTTCTCTCACGATATTTACAGAAATATATAGTATCATAGTATAGTATATAGTAATATTTTGCGTGCTATCCCGAATTTTACGATTTAAATTTAAAAATCGGTTTCAGGTTTAATCAGTATTTTAAAACAAAACGTGATTTTAGTTGTTCTGTTAATATTTTTTCGAAATGCGTCAATTTTCAATAATGTTGTATGTATTTTCAGATTTAAATATAAAAATCAACTCTCCCGAACGGTGTAGCAAAAGTTTTGATATTTGTAAAATTAAAAATTACCTGTGTCATCTATAAATTACCTTAATTTGCACAAAAACTCGAGATAATGCAGAGGTCAAAGGACTAATGTTAACTTTAAGGTCTGAGAATTCAATCTGAATAAAATTACACATTCATGTTAGTTCTAATTGAGTGTTTTATCTAAACAATTTTCAGTCTCCTACAGATCAAGCAATAAGGTGACATTGGCACTCGCCGCTACGTTTCAGTAGGGTACTTGTGTATCACCTATTTAATAAATATAAGCTATAACATTGACCTATTGGTATATTTGCGAAATTTAGCTAATTTTCTGCTTAATTAACCGTTTCAAAGAAGAAAAGGGAGATGATTAGCAACTTTTTCATGTTTAAGCGATAAATAGGCTTGTATGAGTTTTTAAGTATATTTACGTTGTCGACTTTATAAGCATTTGCAAATTTGGTTATAAAAGATTCAGCTATCTTCAGTTTTTATTGATATAATTGCCAAATATACATAATTTTCGGTTTTGGCCTCGGATAAAATGGGCTTTACTCAATTATCATATTTTGGTGCTATAGAAAAATTGGAAAAAGCCGACGTTTACAACCTCTAGTAATATTAACTATAGATTTATAGAGGTTTTTGAACATTTTACAGTATTCCGTGCTTGGGTACTCAATAACCTGTTTAAGTCTTGTATGTAAAATTTCGTCTTCATATTTTTCACTATAGTATACTTGCCATTAGATTCGAATAAAATTTTTTATAGTTTTCCTCATGCAAAAAGGTGCAATAATAGATACATTATTAACTATATGAAAATCTATCGCATTGATGGATATTTTGATTTAATAAAAAGATCGTTGTGCCTTCAAATTCATAATCATCCATATCTACATATTTATAAACAGTGTAGATTATAATTCATAAGTAGTCATTTTCAACTGTATATTAAAGTTTGGATACGGTCTTCTTCGTTGACGTAGAGTTGAATTTACGTTTTAATTTGATCTATCAATTATTGTAATTTAGCTTATAATTCCTAGATGTAATTTGTTATTTTTTAATATTGTGTATTATACTAAAATAATTCAGTCTATTTTTAGTTTGTAATAGAATAGTAACTAAAACCAGAAAATAATGAACGTATTAGAAAAAATACATATACAAAAAAAATTCAATAAAAAATGAGATGCATTTTGCATAGGAGAGGGCTCAAAGCTATTATATATTATTAAGGCCAACCCCATAAATCTATAACAGACGACAGACCATTTGAAAAATCTAAAAGTTTTGTCAACATGCTTGGGATTTAGGATATAAAATTCAATTTAATTCAGCTGTCAGTGTATATTCAAAGAATTAAATAATACAGTCGACATTACGCTAATAAGCAAAATGTGTAATATAAGGTTTAATCCAATGTAACAAACCAAGAAATGCCACAAAATTACTACTTTGTTTAGAATAAGATCATAAGATATCCCTAATTTTGCTTAAATGTATCCTGAAATTACTAATTAAAAACGCTGGTTTAGATCTAAAACATTTAAAAACACATTAAAATGATAAGACCTTGTCCTTGAAATATGAATGTAACTAGACAGTCACATTATTGAGAGAAGTAAGTACTTACTCGGACTTCGACCGTGGCATAAAGTTTACCTTATACCGACCAATTACTAATTAAAATCATTCTGTTCTAGATAGTCGAAGAGTTAAGACGTTTTCTAGAGTGTATTTCGAACTTTTTGATACAATTTCTGATACAGATTTGTGGGGCGGATATCAGATTATCCATAAAGTAAGTTTGAAGCTGTATTTTTTTAATTTAAACATCATATTCTCCAAATTCATAGGTAAAAGTAATAAAATTACCGATTTTATCTTAAAAAGCACCTAATTCCCATATATTATTATGTAAAAACGTGAACATTTTCAATGATTTAGGAGGCCATTTGCCAAATTCAGTAAAACACATTTAATCTTTCAGTCGTCCGTCCGACTAAAAGTTTACCTTATACCGACCGATTACTGATTTAAATCATTCTGTTCCAGATCGTCGAAGTATTAAGACAGTTTTTAAGGTGCAGTCTTAACTTTTTGGTTGTTAACCTAAAGGTATTTTGACAGAAGTTGTGCTATAGAATTGTGCTGCAGATATCTGATTATCCGAAAAGTAAGTTTGAAGCTATTTTTAATTTAAACATTCTATTCCTAGAATTAAAAATGTATTATTTTTAATTTAAACATCATATTCCCCAAATTCATAGGTAAAAGTAATAAAATTACCGATTTGTCTTAAAAAGCACCTAATACCCATAGATTATTATGTAAACACGTGAACATTTTCAATGACTTTGGAGGCCATTTGCCAAATTCAGTGAAAAACATTTAATCTTTCAGTCGTCCGTCCGACTAAAAGTTTACCTTATACCGACCGATTACTGATTCAAATCATTCTGTTCCAGATCGTCGAAGTATTAAGACGCTTTCTAAAGTGAAGTTTTATCTCTTCGGTTGTTAACGTAAAGTTATTTTGATTGAAGTTGTTCTACAAATATCTGAATATCCAAAAAGTGAGTTTGTAGCCATATTAGTTTAATTTAAAAATTCTCTATTCCACGAATTAATAAGTAACTGCACTAAAATTGATATTTTCAATTTAAAACCACCTAATTCCCATAGTTTCTATTGAGAAACCTGCACAAATTCAATAATTTTGGAGTCCTTTTGCAGAATTCATTGGAGAACTTTTAATCTTTCAGTCGACCGTCCGTCAAAAGTTTACCTTATACCGGCCGATTACTGATTCAAATCATTCTGTTATAGATCGTTAAAGCATTAAGGTATTTTTTAAAGTGCAAATTTTAGTCTTTGGTTGTTAATCCAAAGTTATATCGATAGAAATTGTGTTAAAATATCTGATTATCTGAAAAGTAAGCCTGAAGCCATATTAATAATTTAATCATTCTATTCCTAGAATTCATAGGTAAAAGTTCTAAACTTCTCGTTAAAACCACCTACTTTATACTGATCGAATTGCTAATTCAAATCATTCTGTTCCAGATCGTCGAAGTATTAAGACGTTTTCTAAAGTACAGTCTTAACTTTTTGGTTGTCAACCTAAAGGTATTTTGACAAAAGTTGTGCTACAGATTTGTGCTGCAGATATCTGATTATCCATAAAGTAAGTTTGAAGCTATATTTTTAATATAAACATTCTATTCTCTTCTCTTTCGTCATAAATAAAGTACTGAAATTGCAATTTAAAAGCACCCAATTCACATAGATTCATCGGTTTTAATATCCCTTTGTATAATTTAGTGAAAACCGATTAATCTTTCTGTCATCGGTTCGACTAAAAGTTTACCTCAAACCGACCGATTACTAATTCAAATCATTCTGTTGAAGATCGTCGAAGTGTTAAGACGTTTTCTAAAGTACAGTTTTAACTTTTTGGTTGCTACCCATAAGTTATTTTGATTTATATTCTCAAAAGTTTATAATAAGTACGTTAGAGTATATGTTTCGGATTACTTTATCTTCATATTAGTATTTTATATCTCGCACAGCATAATATATCTGTCATTTTATTTCAGAAGCCCAGTAGTCGAGATGTCGTTATTCGCTGAACTCGTAAAGTATGTGGCTGGTTTGTTGGGCCTTGCTTCAACAAATTACGATGAAAATCTGACAAGAAATGGACTCAATGAGTGTCAGAGAGGTATAAAACGCATTAACAATGCCATGAGAAGTGCCAAGACAATAGGCGAGAAACAACATCTAGAAGCGTGTCTGCGAAATTTAAAGACTATGCGTAACGAATTTAAAGCTACGCAAAAGAAAGGGGCAGGGCTTACATCGAGACCTGAGGGCGCCTGAGAACGTTTGCATTGGGACGATTCCGAGTCCGCTTTCAATTCCAGAATTAGAACTGGTGTAATTTCAAATTTAAAGCATAAGGACCCTGAAGCCTTTTTAGTTGATTGTAAGGCGCTATTCAAAAGAAGGATTCAGAACGCTTTAAAGAAAGATGCATTTTTTGTGCTGAATTTGAAAATGTGAAGGGCGATAGTGTACAATCAGAGTACAAGTACTTCACTACCGCAAATTCAGCTATCTATAAAGACACCATCCTTAGCAACTGGTTCGATGAGCAGGTTATTGCCCCTATTAAGAGGCAGTTAGAAGAGTTTCAAGAACGTGACAGTGGCTGGGCTCTTAAGAAAGTGGTTAACTTGGGGGTAAATATTAACAAATTTATCCCACAACTGGGGTCATCATATATTGAGCTACCATCGCAGATAAAAAAGAAAAATGCCTGTATCAATGTTAAAAACGAGGATCAGGTCTGCTTTGCTTGGGCAGTTGTCAGCGCTTTATATTCCAATGTACATGACACAGATAGAATTTCATCATATCCTCATTATTCAAACATTTTGAAGTTGAAGGGTATTCAGTTTCCGATGACATTCAGGCAAATCCCGAATTTTGAAAAGCTGAACGATATCTCAGTTAACGTTTATATCCTCCAGAAGGAAAAAAAATCATTTATTACTTTGCCTTCATATTTGACAAAGGACAAAAAGGATAAACATGTCAACTTGTTGATGGTTCAGGATAAATATTTTACCGATGGAAAACAGGGAGACACTTCAATACAATATCATTATGTGTGGATTAAAAGCCTATCAAGACTACTGTCCAAACAAATTTCGACTCACTCAGCAAAGTTTTTCTGTGATCGGTGTCTTCATTATTTTTATTCTGAGGATAAGTTGAATAAGCATATTGAAGATTGCCAAAAGCTAAACGAGACGGCTGTAAAGATGCCTACTGAAGGTAGAAATATTCTCAAGTTTAAAAACCATAAAAACAAAGAGAAGACTGCTTTTGTTGTATATGCCGATTTGGAGTCTGTCTTGATACCCACTGAAGATCCGAAAAAGCCACAACACCACATTCCAGCTGCCGTCGGTTATTATCTAAAGTGCTCATATGATGACACATTATCCTTTTACCGATCGTATCGTGGTGTCGATTGTATGCAATGGTTTGCCGATGAAATGGCACATTTGGCTGAGGATATGACTACGGTGTTTTGGTGTCCATACAATATTCATATGAAATCTGAGCAGGAAATGGAGTTTCGTCGAGCTACACAATGTCACATCTGTGAGCTATCGTTTGGACCTGAAAATAAAAAAGTACGAGATCATAACCATTTATTGGCTGAAAATAACTACAGAGGAGCAGCTCATGACAGTTGTAATATTAACTACAAAGATAGTCATGTGATACCTGCCGTCTTCCATAATTTAAGCGGTTATGATGCCCACTTTATTATTACTGATATTGCCACACGACTGAGAGGTACCGTAGACTTGCTTCCAATCACAAAGGAAAAATACATTTCATTCACAAAGCATGTTGATGGTACATCTGTCCAGTTCAGATTCATCGATAGTTTTAGATTCCTGAACTCTTCCCTCGATAAGTTATCATTATACCTTGAAGATTTCCCGAATTTAAAGTCGCAGTTTGGAGAACTACCCGAAGGCAAATTCAATTTGCTAACTATAAAGGGAGTTATGCCATATGACTACTTCGACTCATTCGAGCGATTTAATGAAACAGCACTACCATCCTTGGATAAGTTTTACAATGCATTGGATGATAAGCCCTGTCCTCGCAGACTCTATCTCCGAGCTCAACATGTATGGGATAGCTTCGGATGTTGCAATTTAGGTCAATATGTCGACTTATATATGAAGACTGACATTATGCTTCTCGCCGACGTTTTTGAAAGTTTTCGAGCTAGCTGCCTCCGGACATATGAGCTTGATCCAGCTTATTACTACACATTACCGGGTTTCACTTGGGATCCAATGCTCAAATACACAAAACAAGAACTGGAACTACTCACTGATATGGATATGTTTTTGTTTGTTGAGCGAGGCATACGAGGGGGTCTAAGTCAGGTCTGCTCGAAAAGACGAGCTCATGCTAATAATGAGTATATACCAACTTACGATCCTTTGAAACCGAAGACTTTTCTGATGTATTTGCCATATGGCGGATTTGAATGGGCCGATACTGAAATTGACGTGACCACAATCTCCGATGACGCTGATGAGGGCTACATTCTAGAAGTAGACTTGGATTATCCACGTCACCTTCACAATCACCATCAGGATATTCCATTCTGTCCGAAAACATCATGCCTAAAACCGGAAAACCTCCTATGAAAACTGGGGAATTAACCAAGTTGATGGCCACGCTGAATCACAAGGAGAAATATGTCATCCATTATCGGGCTTTAAAACAAGCTTTGACAAATGGATTAATTTTAAAGAAGGTGCATCGGGTGCTTAAATTCAAACAATCTCCATGGTTAAAGGCTTACATCGACCTCAATACGGAACTGCGAAAAAAGTCCGGAACGAATTTGAGAAAAATTTGTTCAAATTAATGAACAACGCAGTATTTGGTAAGACAATGGAGAACATTAGAAATAGAGTTAAAGTTCGTCTTTTAACCAATTGGCTCGGGCGTTACGGTGCTGAGGCATATTTATCAAAACCTGAGTTCAAGACTTGCACAATATTTCAAGAAAACTTAGTTGCAGTTGAACTCCGTAAGCTTCAGGTGTACCTTAACAAACCCATATATGTAGGTCAAGCTATTTTGGACATGGCTAAGACAACAATTTACGACTTCCACTATAGCTATATGCTTAATAACTTTACCGACTGCTCTGTACTCTATACCGATACCGACAGCCTCATATATGAAATTCGAGATCAAGATCCATACCAAGTTATGATGAGGGATTGTTATCATTTTTTCGATACTTCCGACTATCCTAAAGATAACATATATAACATACCGTTAGTCAATAAGAAAGTTTTGGGTATGATGAAAGATGAGAATAACGGTATCCCGATGACTGATTATGTTGGACTTCGATCAAAACTATATACAACTAAAACATTAATATCTGATGTCGATGCTATGAAAAAAAGAAATATGTTGTATAAAGAAAATTATGATGAGGCTGAGATCGATGAAATTATGATGAACATAGGTGTCACAAAGAAAGCAAAAGGTGTAAAGTCATCAGTCGTTAAAACTAAAATAACCTTTAATGACTATATGGAATGTCTTGATAATTGGAAGTCTATGACCATAACTCAAAATCTAATACGATCCGACAAATACCAAGTCCACTCCATCGCCCAACAGAAAGTTGCGCTCAGTCCGGAAGATGACAAACGGTATTTAATTACCGGGACTAATGACACGCTACCTTGGGGTCATTATTCAATTAAGGATGATGCAATGGATACATCATAATATCTGTCCAATACACTTAAACAAAGAAAGCGGTTAAGTTTACATAAATGAGTTAACACACAGCGGTAGATAATTTAAAAGATTAGAACTGTTGAGACACTACAGGTCTAATATAAAATATATGAATACCCTAACGGTGTCTAATTTTTAAGAAAAAACTATAGCGGACTGAATATAAGATATAGCAATGCCCAGCGGTAGCTAATTCAAAAAAATTAGAGCTGTTGAGGTGTTAAAAATATAATTTAAGAGACAACAATGCCCAGCGGTAGCTAATTAAAAAAAATAGAGCCGTAGCGGTAGCTAATTTGAAAATTAGAGCCGTTGAGGTACTATAGACATCATAATAGACAATAATATGCTAGCTGTAGTTGATTTATAAATTTAGAGTTGTTGGGGTACTATATAAAAATACTATTGTTTCAACGGTAACTAATTCAGTAAATTTGAAACGTTGAGGTAGTTAAGAGCCATATATGTAAATCTAATCACTTCTCGTGGATTCTAGGCCTGTTGGGGAAGTATTTGCCACAATAAATATTAAATACAACACGCCGAGAGTTCTACCTCCTGGGTGGTGTGGAAACGAACTCATAAAGTTGTAATCAGTTTTGAATAAAATAATAAAAGTATCGCACATTTGTTTTATTACTAACCTTTTTTATTTATCTAAAAATGTCTATTTAAATACTAATTATTTCTTTAATATCTAATATCAACCTCACTAAGCTACCAACGAATATAATAATTATATTCTAACGAATCTCAGAACACGATGTGTTGAACAAAATCAATAAAATCTGTTATTGTCTTTATAATCTTATGTTAAATAGTAATTACAAGCTCCTTTTAACGAAGTCATTAAATGTCACATACACATCTCATTAAATAGAAAATTAGGCGAATGGCGTAAATATAAGATTTGTGTTGAAAATATAGTCTCTTTAGTTAACAATATTACTTCACATAATATGGTTGAATTTTCTAAATTCCGCTAAATTAAAAAAATTATGAGTTCGTATTAGTAAATGACATTAAATACAATACCTAGTATTGATAAATTCAAATAATGCGGATTAATGGTAGAATTTCATTTTAATTTGTCACATTTGCTACATTTTACCAAATTTTACTTCTAGGTATTTATAAAATGTCTATTTAAATAGTAATTAGTTCTTTAATATCTAATATGTCTATCACCAGAATAGCAGCTGTTAGTCCCGTAGCCAGAATGTGTAAAATATGGATGTTAAAAAATATTCTTAGGTGCATATCAACCTTATATTGATAATGGTCAAAAGAATCGACATTGCGTATGATTTGGGAATTACGTAACGGGAGATAGAGAGAGAGAGAGAGAGAGAGAGAGAGTATTAGTCAAGTGAAAGATGAAAAATAGGCATGATATAAAAAAATGGAGTTTACATCAAAAATATATTCATGCAAGTCTATCTATCTATCTATCGAATGTAATTACAATATATAATGAAATGGGATATATTGCAGATTATTAGTTCTTGACGTTTTGTACCTGCTATGAAACATATCATTTCAACTTGAAATCCTCTCAACCTGAGAAGGAAATTGAAATTTCGTGAAAATACACATGATCTAAACATAAGGTACCCTGCTAAATTCCTTCTGCTAGGACATAGGCTTTATCGTGATTTACTTACAACACAGAGTCTGTAAATATTAGTATTTCACAAGACGTTCACTAGTTGTGTTAGTGAAAACATTTAAAAACTGCTAATTTTGTGATAAGTACACGAAAAAAGTAATTATAAGCTTCTACAATTTTTACTAAACCACTATGAGTGGAATATAAAATTGGACTGAAAGACGTAAGCAATGATTTATGGATAAGTATCGCCTCTAGTTGACATATGACACATTAAGCTATGCATTCATTTTCTAAGTAGGGATAAATTTAATTCATTTTAATTTAACATGTACCTACATTTTATGTATATTTTCTAAGTATTGATAAATTCAAATAATGCATATTAATTATAATGTTTCGTTTCAATTTGGTGTTAAATTCAAATATTGGTGATTAATAGTAGAATTTTGATTTAATTTGCTGCTTCACATTTGTCGTTATACGGAATTATACTCCTATTGATAAAAATTATATTTAAATAGTATGGATTTTATTAATAACTAATATGTTAATCATAAGAACAGCGGTGTAAAATATGGATGATAAAAAATATTATTAGTTGCGTATGTGCAGATAAAGTAGGGTTAACCGGAAATTTAATAAGCTTAAAGAATCACTAATGCCCTTGTTTTTATTGTATTATGTAAAAGAATTATGTTCACATCATAAATTGAGCATAATGAGATGAATAGGAATCGACAATTGGTATGTTTTAAGTATTATGTAATGGGTGAGAGTATTGGCTGCAGGAAAAAAAAAAAAAAAAAAAAAAAAAAATTTGGGTTCTCTACTTTGTTAGCTGACCCAGGCAAAAGAATATTTGAGCCCTCTAAATCTGCTCATTGTATATTATTAGATTATATTGTAAAATTAACTGTTATATTTATTATAAACGAATTATTACCATGCATTTTGTATTTGGTCTGAAAACGTATGGCTGAATTTCAAATAAATTAAAGAACCTGTCATTGTAAGTCTATTTAAAAGAAGTTTATGTAAATAATACTTACACAAGTTCACTGGTTATATTAAAACGAACCATAAAACTCTTATTGTCCTACAATAACTAAATCTTATCACCATAATTAGTAATTACTCTTTAGTTAATTATTTAATACAATTAGTTCAAATAATATGATAAATATCTAAGGTTAAATCTCTACACTGGACTTCACCTTTTCTCTATTGTTTGTATATAAAATTACCGTAATCACCGATATGTATCTCGTAACATATGTAAACACTATTACAATTTAAGTATTGCATCCATATCAAATTTCAACGTTTTCTTATGAGATGCCCTATAATGCGAATAAAACAATCAAAAAGAATCGATACTGCATATATTTTTAGGTATGTAATGTGAGAGATGGTATTGGCTACCGGAAAGAAGAAAATATGTATAATAAACGAAAATTTGGGTTCTCTACTTTGTTAGCTGACCCATGCAAAAGAATATTTGAGCCCTCTAAATCTGCTCATTGTATATTATTAGATTATATTACAAAATAGGCTGTTATATATTATAAATAAGTTATTAACGTCGTGTATGTGGTATCAAAAAATATGGGTAAAAGAAACCATAATTAGAGATTAAACGAATTACCTGTAAGGAAGTTCAATCTAAATTATACGAAGAAGCACGTCCTCATAGATCATCCTGTAGTAACGGATTCCGATGCGAATTCGTAAACACGCCACTGGTTTTTAAAGTAAATATTCCTCTGATAAGGTGGCCAGCCTGACTCATTTGACTGGTCATTACGTTTTGAAGTGCAGATAGAGTTAAATCAGATTCGTAGGGAAAAACCACCCAACAGGGATGGGCGGGCCTAATCTATGAGGACGTGCTTCTTCGTATAATTTAGATTGAACTTCCTTACAGGTAAGTCGTTTAATCTCTAATTATACTTCAGAAGCACGTCCTCATAGATCATCCTGTAGATGTTGAAAGAGAAACAATCTGATTTAAGAAAATAAATATAGTATTAACTTGTAAATTTATTGGTACTGTAAATACAAAACAAATTTAATAATAGTAAAAGCAATATAATAATAATAATAACAGAATAATAATAATAATAATAATTACACAACAACAACAATATATATATTGTAATGAAATACTCTGTATGAGTCATTTTTATAAGTTAATTATTAGTTATTTGTTAAAAGGTTTGAATAACATTTGTGAATTTTGAATGTTATAAACAGAGTTTATTATTAAAAGTATAATTTTAAAGCATTTATTGAAAATAATTGGTGTATAAAATATTTAAAATCAACAATTGTGGAGTATAAAAAAAAATCCTATTTGTAATATCATATCATTATTATAATATGAATGATTATTATTTGTATAATAATTTAATAGAGAAAGTTAAAATTTGGATAGAATATTAAAGTAAATTTTTGCTGTATAATTAAAAAGTAAATGGCAAGTTTGTCAAAAGTGATTAAAAAAAAAATTTCATTCATGAATCAAGTAACAAAAAATTTTTTTTTTGAAAAGAGACGACAGTTGAATAGAAAAATAATAAACAAGTCAATTTTGGATAATTTTTTTAAGAAATTGTCAGAATCATAATTTATGGCTTTTGTAAGAAGAGGATTTATGTAAAGAATTAAAGAAAATAAATAAAAGTATACACTGGACAAATGGTATTTAACTAAAAAAACAAAAACTAAAATAAAATAGGAGATATATTCAGGCTTGTGAGCAACAAGCAACAAAGCAACTAAAACAGAAAGGACTAATAGTAAAAGAACGTAAGGAGGAGTATAAAGGCTTAATAATTGGAAAGCGGAGATTAGGAAGTCAGGTTAAGAAGAGGTATTTAGAAGAAGTGTTTGGTCAAGGTAGGAGATAAAATAATGTAGAAGATAGGAGTGAAAGGCGAACAGAAGGACATTTATTAATTTAGTTTTCTTTATTTTTTGTAATGTTTATTATTTTTTTCATATAGAACTCACCCCAAATTGAGAGCATCGTAGTATTTATATATATATATATATATATATATATATATATATATATATATATATATATAATATAACCTATAATAATAATAATAGTAATACTAGCCATATGAATTCTTGGAGACATTTTCAACAAGTACCTATTTAATCATTGTTAATCAATAGTTAAAATTTTTTGTCCATAATCTATGTCATCTTTAAGTGGCCTATTATAGAATTTAGCAAATACCGATGATTTTGCAGACCACCCTGCTGTTTCTCTGATAGTCTCTATGCTAATTCCCTTTCGAGAAGCAGCTGAGGTCGATGCATGTCTAGTAATGTGAGCAGAAAATATTGATGTATCTATATTTGCTTTTTGTAGTGTTGTCTTAATCCATCTTGCAATAGTTTGAGTACTAGCTTCATGATATGGTTTTTTATAAGTTATTAACAAGTTATCCACCTTTCCTCTTAAATTTTTAGTAACTTCCATATAAAATCTTAGATGTGATACTAAACATAGTTCAGAGTTAGTATCAAATGTTTTAATTTTAATTATAGGTTGAGGTCGGTTCGGGGAGGATGTTTTTAGCAAATCTGTTATTTTGATATTTATTTCCCTTTCGCAATTAATAATATTTGTAATTTTTATTTGAGCTAATGTCTGTACTCTATGTGATGTACATATTGCCAATAGAGTAACTAATTTTTGGGTTAAATTTTCAAGAGAAAGAGATCTCATCGGTGAGAGCTGTGCTAAGTAATCTAGAGCAGTCTGAGGGTTCCACGTTATATTATATTTTGAAAAAACTGGTCGATTCCTAAAAACACCCTTCATATATCTTTTGATTAGATTTTGTTCATCATTTATTTCAAAAAGGATTTTTAATGCTGATTGGTGACAATTTAAGGTTTGATAACTTGCACCTTTTTCAAATTCTTCCTGTAAAAATTTAAAAAAATTATTAAGAGATGGTTCATAAACATCAATCTTTTCTACATCACTAAAGTACCACCATTTTTTATATGTACTATAATATTGATTTAATGTGTTTTTACTTAGTGAATCAATGAACATAGGTATAAGTGCTAAATTTCTGCGTTTGTATGCTTCGCTGATAATTGTCCTGCAAGGAGGGCAATCCTTGGCCACAGAGGATGACTTTTCCTAGAGGGAGAAGTTAATAATTTAGGATGAGGTCTGAACATTAGAGGTTCTGATTTTAATAATTTTAAAAAATATGGATACCATGGTTGAGCATTCCATGCAGGTACTACTACAATTCCCTCACATTTGTCGTCTACTATTTTTTTAAGCGTTCTAGCTATTAGTGGAAAAGGCGGAAAAGCGTAAATATGCAGACCCGACCATGAAATTGTGAACGAATCAACGGCTATTGAACCAGGATCTGGTCTCCATGAAACGTATTTTTTACATTTAGTATTAATTTTGGATGCAAATACGTCTACATCAGGCCTGCCATAGGCTTCTACAATTTGTTTAAATGCCCAATTACTAAGAGAGTATTCTGTTTCTATATTAGTTTGTCTGGATTCGCGATCAGCTACCTTATTATTATTGGAACAGATGTAAGATGCATAAATCCATATTTTCCTCTTTTCACACCATTTCCACAGATATCTAGATATTTTATTTAGCAACGGATATTTTGTACTTCCCATACGATTAACATATGCAATGGCTGTTGTATTATCGACTCTGAGTAGCACATTGATATTTGTCATATATTTTACAAAACATCTTAAGCCATTAAATACTGCTAATAATTCTAAGTGATTTATATGGATATTTAATTGATCACTATCCCAAAACCCGTTAGTACTTTTATTGTTACAAGTAGCTCCCCATCCAGATTTTGAAGCATCTGTGTATATTACCAAGTCGTATTTGTTACATTGAAAACTTTTACCAGATTTAAAAATATTCTTTTTCCACCAGGCCAGATCAGCTATTGATTCTGAATCTAATTTAAGAAATTTGTTATAATTACCAGCATTAGAACGTAACGCTTTAAATTTCAAATGTTCAAATGCCTTGGTATACATCCATCCATAAGTAAATGCTGGACATATTGATGTAATATATCCTATAAATCTTGCAAAATCTCTTATTTTTAATTTAGTTTGGTGGCATATGTTCTCAATGTAAGAAATAGCTTTTGTTATTTTTTCATTTGGTATTGATAAAGTTAATTTATGACTATTCCAAATAAAACCTAAAAATTTACATTCTTGACTAGGAGTTAGGGAACCTTTTTTAATATTTATTAAAAAACCTAAGTTCTCTAATATTTGTGTAGTGACACGTACATTTTTAGAACAAGAAGCACGGCTATCCCCGAACAGTAACATATCATCTAAGTAATTTACAGAGAGAAAACCCAAAGATCTTAAGTGGCTTAAGATCGGTTTAAATATTTTAGAAAATAAAAATGGAGCAGTGCTCAGACCAAATGGTAAACATGAAAATTCATATAATGTATTTTTAAACTCAAACCTAAGATATTTTCTACTATTTTTGTGAATAGGAATAACAAAATAGGCATCTCGTAAATCAAGTGTGCACATAAAACAATCTTGAATTATTAAATTTTGAACGGATTTAAAATTTTCCATTTTAAAATGATCGGTTTTAACATATTTATTTAACGGTTTTAAATTCAGGACAAATCTGAATTTTCCATTAGGTTTTGGGACTAAAAAATATGAGGATAAAAACTCCCCTTTACAAGGTATGATTGCACCTAGTTTCTTAAGTTTGTTGATGCTATTTTGTAAATTAGTCATTTCAGTATTTGAGTATAATTTTTTCGGCAGTTTTGTTTGGATTGGTTCTGTAATAAACGGAATTGAATAGCCTGCTACCCATCTTAACAGAGTGGAATTGTTTGTTATTTTTTGCCATTGAGTTAAATAATATTGAATTCTACCAGCAAATAAATCTACCTTTAATAACGGCTGTTCCGGTTCCGATACTTGAATTTCTGATCTTCCTTGGGATTCTTCTTGAAAATAGGTCGACTCGCATTCTTTATTCTCGATTTTGTCATCCAGCGCTTGGAGTTTAAAGAAGTTGATGTAGAAGGTCTTTGGAAATCCTGCTTTCTGAACGTACTCGGTCTGGTAATTTTCATTTCGCTTGCCGTCTTTCGCATGGTCTGGATATTTCTGCATTTTTCTCCAAATTCTTTACCAAAAAGTAACATATCTGGTTTAGTTTCTTCTGCTACTTTTTGTACTGTAGCATTTAGTCGAGGGTACAACTGATGTTTTCTATGCTTCGACATCAAATGATGAACCTCGCAAAAAAGCTTAGCAGCGTCTACTAGACGGATCGTAACTTCATTCATAGTATTATTTTCAGAAATTAAAATATTAAGAGCAGATCCAAGAGCTCCAAGTCCTCTACCAAGTCTATCTTGAAATCCTTGTAAAATTGTATCTTTTTTCTATTCCAGCGCAGAAAGTAAACTCTCTATTTCTGGATTTAATTTTGGACCTCCTAGCGTTTCACAATTTTCTGGAATATTCCATTTAGTTAACTCTTCTCGTGATTCTTTATCTAGACCTGCAGTTATGTATGTTGTCCATCTTGTCACAATATCTGTGTTTAAAATAACTGGTGGAGCATCTGGTTTAGATGGATCTGCTCCTAAAAGCGCCTCAACATCGTTGTTTCCTATTAGATCGCTTTCATTGATTCGCTCTCTCTCCTGCATGTCCTTATCCGAAACTTCATAATCCGAATCCGAGTCATATTCACCTGTAATAATATTTAAGCTGGTTTTTATTATTCTTCCGAATAATTTTGCATAAACAAAAAACTCGTTTAAAGAATTATACTACACACACAGTTATGGATTTCTTTATTTGGACAATTGTCTAATCGAGCAGCATTAACAGTCCTAATATTATGTGTTAAACCTGTTTAATTTTCGCTAAGAACTGCATAAACGTTTGCGCTACAAAAATTTTTAATTGAATATTGAAGTAACAAAGATAGTAGGTACGCCTATGAAAGAGCGTTCGATTTGGTAGTTTTTGTTACCTATTTCTTGTAAAGAAATGAATACCTGTATTTAAACTTCGTATTTATCTTATCGCCTTAAAATGTTTAATTTTAATAAAACCGCATAATTAGTTTTAAATTAAGTATTAGGACATAAAATATATATTTAAACTGCATAAACAGCTTCTTTTTAATATTACGTTAATATACGTATTATAAATTAATTATTTTTATTATAAACTGCATAAACAGTTTTTTATTAATAAATTATAAATTATTTAAACTGCATAAACAGTTTTTTATTCATAGATTATAAATTATTTAAACTGCATAAACAGTTTTTGATTATGATACATTTAATAGAGATGACTTTATTTAGATCTAAACTGCATAAACAGTTTTATATTAAAATAATTTGTGAGATTAGTTAATCTCTTATTGGATATTCAACTTTGATTTTTATGTTATCGACGTGATATAGAGTGGACAATATGACAGTCGAAAATGAAAGATGTACCTAATTATTATATTTCTACAAACTTACTTGAAGACGACGATGGTGAAGATATTTGTATCTGCCTTTCCAATTTCCGTAATTTTTCTTTTAAATGTTTAATTTGATTTTTGGCACGTTTTGGCATTTTGTAGTATTTTCGCTTACACTTTCACGTGTTAACTATTCGCACTGAAAAACCGTAATGTCCAGTCAAATGAGTCAGGCTGGCCACCTTATCAGAGGAATATTTACTTTAAAAACCAGTGGCGTGTTTACGAATTCGCATCGGAATCCGTTACTACAGGATGAACTATGAGAACGTGCTTCTGAAGTATAATTTAACTTGAGCAACCACATTCCGAGTTCTACGATAGATACAATGGATTATAATAAAAATATAATTACCTAATTCTGTAAGCCGTTTTCTTTGCATTTTATCACAAAGTGGATAGTTGTAGCACATAGTGACAGCTTCATCATGAAGTTTTTCTTCTATGGTTTTGTGAAACATTTCTTCGAACAGCTCGTTTTTTGTACATCATATTATCACTCGCTTAATTTCGCGAGGATGGCAAGTCCCCTCACACTTACTAAGTTCGATAAAGCTTGGTGAACTTTGAAAAACTTGCTGCGCGTGATGCACAACATCGGTTACAGCATCAATCAATATTGATGTGCCAAATTGCTTAAAGCGGTAAGAATAATCCACATGTGAACTTTTTCCGAACAGTTTCAAGTAACACTGGGTACGAAGTTTGTATGTATGTGCTCGAACGCCATTTTTCAGCATATCTTGAATGATTTCAAAAAAGGGGTGCTGTTGTTGCTCCAGATGCATATGTACCGCTTCTTTTTGTAAAGCTCCAAAAATCATTATTTGGATCAAAGTATCCAGGGCACAAGTAGACTGAACGGAATATGTATTCTGGCCTATTTTTACCGTATTCATGTCTTTACTTAATCCGTTTTTAATTATCGGTATTTTGTTGAGCTGCGACTTTAATTTATGCACGATATTAGTCGTGTTAAATATGTATTTGGCATGTCGCTTTTTTTTCAAGATGCCTTTACCCATCCAATTTTGAATTTCATTGACCGCAATTATTTGTGCGCCGTCAGAACTTTTGGAACAAAAAAGGCATATTCGTTTTTGGCCGTAACCTTCTTCTTCCCCTTCTAATGGTAGCGAACAAATATCAATTGCATGTACTGCCTTTTAATATTGCATACATTTGTGTGCTGCCGAGGTTACGTTATTACATGATGGACAAAGTAGTTCAGTTGTAGGAAGCTTACGGTTTTTTGATGCCATACTAGTATCCGACGACGAGTCTGAGGGTAGAAATTTTGTAGGATCTTCGAATTCATTCTCAAAGTCCGAAGTGGTTGAACCTGTGCAAGTTTGAATCAGGCCCTCCTCGGGTGCATTTATCGCATCCGATTCATTAAAAGTTGTTTCCGTAGTTTGAATAAGGTCAACGCTCACATCTTCAGCGTCGTTTATGTCTTCTTCAACATTTTGCATGTCATTTAAATTGGCCTCTGCCAGCTTTGAACGACCATTTAAATAATTAACAAAATCTTGTACAAACACATCGATTCTTTTTTTTCGATCCTTTCCCGGGAAATTTACAGTTTTTATTTTATTAATTTCCCCCTCCACTGCTGCGCTTGATGCCGGTATTCTTCCATAACCAAAACGGTTGTACATGACACATGACCACAACGGAAATATTGGTATGATATGCAATACCTGTTTTTGAAGCTTCGGCAGGTAATACGGATTGATGTCACATCCTTCTTCTTGAATTTTAGTTACTTCATTGTCGATCCGAAATACCCACTGAAGCCACGTTTGGGCATCCTCAACTAGGGCGAATTCACCCCCACTCGAGTTACCTTTGTCCGTATTTTGACTCTAAAAACTCAGTGTCATGTCATCATCCAAGAATTCGTATTGTTTCGATTCGTTTTCGACTTCATCGATAATTTTGGAAACAGCGGATTCAGTACTAATTAGTTTGGTAAGGAAAAGTTTGCTCCTTTCGCAGGTTGTTGTCTCCTTTTCATTCCCTTGTAACATGCCACAGGTTTCTTTCTGGCATAATACAAGCACCGATTTAATTATCATACCAGCCTTATCCAAGTTGGTACACACCACCAATTTACCAATTACTCCTAAGTAAAACTGCTTTACTCGTCGTGGAACGTTGGATAAAAAATTTGCTTGCAATTTAATGAAATGAGCGATGTCAAGACGCACATATGTCGGTGGTGTCGGCAGGGCTTTTAAGAAACTGTTGGCGTAGTCCTCAACTATTAAAAATCCACATATTGCTTTAATTATACCTGTTAATAAAGCACGACTGCCATCAGTGACCGTTTCTTTTGGAGGCGGGAACCCTGAACGAATCCACTGCAGAAACCAAAATGTAATAGTCCCAGCATCGTGGACTTCAGATAGCATTTGATTGACCGGAAACTGTCCTGCTCGACAATTTATAACACATATATATATAGGAACATGTGTCGACCAATATCACTGTCCCCATATATTTTATTACAAATACTGCCAGTAGCATCAATATACAGATAAGCAGGTTCTTCTTTGGAATAAACTTGGTATGCATTTTTTTGGAACTTGGTGGCGAAATGGAGGTAAAAGGGCTCGTACCCTATATTTTGAATATAAGCCCCTGCAGATTCCTTCTTCATAAAATAAAGAGATTTAATCGGATCTTTGTCTCGGTACTCGGAATCAACAGCTCCTTTCTTCGCCATTTTTAATACTGATGTTTTCGGAATATGTGGTGCCTCTGGATTTCCAGGAGACATTAATTTTTCTGCCATCAATGCACGGAAGCGGTCCGCTGACATCTTACAAAGCTTTTTGCCAACCTCTTTTCTCTTCGGCCGCCGCAAATACCTTTTTCCACACACTCTCGTCCCAAGTTTCACATCACAGTGGAATATTGCTTGGAATTCTACTCCTTCTATTCGAATAAAGATGACACTTCCACACTTACAAGTTCCTAAAAAGTAATAACGAGAATTATTACAAATGGCGAAAGCAAGTATTTTCTCAGGTTTCTCCAAAAAATTTAATTCAAAATAAAACTGGATTACTAATAACCGAATATGGTATGCGAACGAGAATAATGAACAATTTTTTTCAGTTGTTTGATGCGCCAAACCTGACAAAACACGCATTTTTGCAATTTTGCAATATTTTTTGGCATGCATTTTAATGATTTTGTAACAGTAAACGTAATGTGAAACATGTAAAAATACATTTTTATGACTAAAGGTAGCTGGTCTTTTAGGTTAGACAATAATCTACAACTATCTTATATAATTATGTCAGTTAAATATAGCAATATCCTGTATAATTTAAAAAAATTACCTTTGATGGTTCCGTGTGTCATATCATTATTTCAATAATGATTTTTATATTGAAAACCACACTTTAATTTTGTCTTATCCCAAATTTTTTCTGTAATAACATCTTCCCAGAGTCCTGGTTTAAACATTTTACTTAGCACTGTTGTCGTCCTTCCTCTGTTCGTTTTTTTGCATTGCATTTCCCGAATTAAACATTGAAAGTCAGTTTTCTTTAAATAAAAAATAAATTTGAGGCTATCTAATCTCCTCTCATCTAAAGACACATTTGTAACAAACATTTTATTTATTAATTTGCATTATGCGGATAAAAATACTTACGAAATATCACTTTCAGGGAGAAGTACCTGTTTATCTTTTATTCTTAATTCGTCGCGAATACCTTTCTCATTGTCGCAAACAAAGGAATATAAACTCAACGGTGTTTTTTTAGCACTTAGTTCACTAGAAATATCATCCCACACTTTATCAGTTTTTGATTTTACTTTGTTTCCGGGCAATAATACTTCGTTACTATATTTTAAAATTGTATTAACAACGACATCTGAATCAATTTTACACGGTCTTCCACGTTTCGACATGTTAGTGACTTACCACTGATTAGTGAATGACTAGTTTATATATTTTCAATTTGCAAAAGATTACAAAAGTTTTCAACCCTTGCCGACAATTTACTTTAATGATAAAAAAGAGAACATGGGTGTAGACACCTTATTTTAATAAATGATAAGTTTTAAAAATATGTTGAAATAATGTGACATAAAGAGGAAGTATGCGGATAAAAAGGAATTGGGATATTTACAAATTTTCTATTGAAATGTCTAAAGTAACAAACAATTTTATACAATGGGGACCTTGCACTTTTTTTATCAGTTTACACTGTTTATTATGGTCTAAAAAATATCGGTACAAAATATTTCTTTATAATTAGAGCCACTCAGAGATGCTACTGTCTCACTTTGTTCTTCTGTGCGGTATCGAAGTGTGGCAAGGAGGATGAAGTGTGAAGACGGTAATAGGAGAAAATAGTCTGTGAGCACAGAATACAACTAAGAATTATTATATTTTTTTTATTGGTGTCTTATTTTACCGTTTTAAAGAATGCCTTAGCCCGTTTAAATCGAACTTTCAAAAACGCGCGTTTTTTAAAATTACCATTGAAACATCAACAACTCTAGAAACGTAAGTCTAAATGACAAATTTTTGATTAATTCTTCTTGTAATATCAAATAAAATATTACCAACAAATTCAAAACCTAATATTTGTTAACTTTTGGTCTTCCATCCATTCGATGTATCCGCCGTGGTGCTTGAAAAATCGCGCGTGTTTTATAGACCTTATCCACTTATACTTTAAATATACTAAAATATTCGGGAGTTAAAAATTTTAAAAAATATAAAATTGTGAATTATAACACTATATTGAGCATTCCCCAAAATAAATTATTTATAGTTTATAAATAATAAACTGTCAGTACGAAAGCAAAAATATTTTTACCGTATTGAATCATACCACAACTTAACTCAGTCTTTCTTTCTCAAGCAAAATTAGTTTTTTAAAATTGACAAATTAAAACTGATATTTATTTATTAAGTACGACTTTTATTATATTTACAAACCTTTCACTTGCACAAATGACTTATTTTTACCCACTTCTTTAAAAAACCTATTAAATTGAAATTTATTTACTAAATTATTTAATTTTTATATTTTTATTTCAATATACATAAACCCAGTAATCTACTAAATCCACAGATAATGATTTGATTTCTGTTTACGTAATTCTTTAATTTATAATTATACAAAATAACCCCATTATTTTTATCTCGAGTGCAATTTTATTGTCATTATGAAACTGGAGAATCTTACTTGCATTTTAAATCAAAAATAATTTAAATAAATCGCGTTTATATTTGGGAACAGTGCCCATATACTAATTTCTAACCAAGGGTGCCGCAGACGCCGCCAAAGAGGCGTCTGTGTCGGCGTTTTTTGTTAGACAATATTTATAGGCAAATTTAAACTTGCTTCTTATGTATGGAGTTAATATGTTGTGAACTTAAATAATGGTGAATCCAAAGACGCCCAAGGACGAATAGGAAAACGTCAAATATAATAATCTCTTCCCCTCACTACCCCCTTAGAATAGTGATTGACCCTCAGAAGCTATAAGCTTGTGCTCCGGGGCGACTTAATGACGATTAATAGCGTCATTTGACTTTACGCTAAGGAAAACCCTACCACCATCGTAAATAAAAATTTATTTTAATCAAAATTTGCATGGAATTTTAAAAGTAATTAAAATGAGTCTTGGCTTAATCAGGATAATTTTCATTAATTTTAATGTTTAGTATTTGTACTATTCATTACTTTTTGTACATTATGTACATTATTATTTTATAGTTTGTAATATTTTTTTTTTTAAATTCTCTACGGTCCTGCTAACTTTACGGTAAAGCTAACAGAACCTTAAAAATAAAAAAAAACTGGAGCAGAAAATGTTGGGAAGGGGAAAAATTATTTTCTGAGCATTTGAATTTTGGTATAATTGTTTTTAAAATTTTCTGCGGTTGTGTGGTAAAGCTAGCAGAACCTTCGCCTATAAATAAAAAAATACTGGAGCAGAAAATGTTGAAGCGGAAAAATTATTTTTTGGGCATTTAAATAGCCGATAAAAAGCCGATAATTTTGGTATAATTGTTTTTAAAATTCTCTGCGGTTCTGCTAGCTTTACGGTAAAGCTAGCAGAACCTTAAAAAAAAATAGTGGAGCGGAAAAATTATTTTTTGGGCATTTAAATAGCCGATAAAAAGCCGATAATTTTGGTATAATTGTTTTTAAAATTCTCTGCGGTTCTGCTAGTTTTACGGTAAAGCTAGCAGAACCTTAAAAAAAAATAGTGGAGCGGAAAAATTATTTTTTGGGCATTTAAATAGCCGATAAAAAGCCGATAATTTTGGTATAATTGTTTTTAAAATTCTCTGCGGTTCTGCTAGCTTTACAGTAAAGCTAGCAGAACCTTAAAAATAAAAAAAAATAGTGGAGCGCAAAAATTATTTTTTGGGCATTTAAATAGCCGATAAAAAGCCGATAATTTTGGTATAATTGTTTTCAAAATTCTCTGCGGTTCTGCTAGCTTTGCGGTAAAGCTAGCAGAACCTTAAAAATAAAAAAAAACAGTGGAGCGGAAAAATTATTTTTTGGGCATTTAAATAGCCGATAAAAAGCCGATAATTTTGGTATAATTGTTTTTAGAATTCTCTGCGGTTCTGCTAGTTTTACGGTAAAGCTAGCAGAACCTTAAAAAAAAATAGTGGAGCGGAAAAATTATTTTTTGGGCATTTAAATAGCCGATAAAAAGCCGATAATTTTGGTATAATTGTTTTTAAAATTCTCTGCGGTTCTGCTAGCTTTACAGTAAAGCTAGCAGAACCTTAAAAATAAAAAAAAATAGTGGAGCGCAAAAATTATTTTTTGGGCATTTAAATAGCCGATAAAAAGCCGATAATTTTGGTATAATTGTTTTCAAAATTCTCTGCGGTTCTGCTAGCTTTGCGGTAAAGCTAGCAGAACCTTAAAAATAAAAAAAAATAGTGGAGCGGAAAAATTATTTTTTGGGCATTTAAATAGCCGATAATTTTGGTATAATTGTTTTTAAAATTCTCTGCGGTTCTGCTAGCTTTACGGTAAAGCTAGCAGAACCTTAAAAAAAAAAAAAATAGTGGAGCGGAAAAATTATTTTTTGGGCATTTAAATAGCCGATAAAAAGCCGATAATTTTGGTATAATTGTTTTTAAAATTCTCTGCGGTTCTGCTAGCTTTACGGTAAAGCTAGCAGAACCTTAAAAATAAAAAAAAATAGTGGAGCGGAAAAATTATTTTTTGGGCATTTAAATAGCCGATAAAAAGCCGATAATTTTGGTATAATTGTTTTTAAAATTCTCTGCGGTTCTGCTAGCTTTACGGTAAAGCTAGCAGAACCTTAAAAATAAAAAAAAATAGTGGAGCGGAAAAATTATTTTTTGGGCATTTAAATAGCCGATAAAAAGCCGATAATTTTGGTATAATTGTTTTTAAAATTCTCTGCGGTTCTGCTAGCTTTACGGTAAAGCTAGCAGAACCTTAAAAATAAAAAAAAATAGTGGAGCGGAAAAATTATTTTTTGGGCATTTAAATAGCCGATAAAAAGCCGATAATTTTGGTATAATTGTTTTTAAAATTCTCTGCGGTTCTGCTAGCTTTACGGTAAAGCTAGCAGAAACTTAAAAATAAAAAAAAATAGTGGAGCGGAAAAATTATTTTTTGGTCATTTAAATAGCCGATAAAAAGCCGATAATTTTGGTAAATTTTTCATGTAGTTCTGCCGTGAAGTGCCTGCTGGCTTTACCGACATGTTGCACCAACGTTATAGAATGTCATTTTACATAGGATGTATTTTATCTGAGTTTACATTGGCAACATTGCAATATTGTCGAACTACTGTACAATAGATGGCGCTGATTGTTAATATCGGTAAAGCAGGCTATGCAATTACTGATTGAAATACAAACATCTGTCGAATGTTTCTTTTTCTCAGTTTTATAATCAAGGATGTTTATACATAAATTATGATTTTCGATATATTTTACTTTTTACCAAATTTCAATTTTTTTCCTCTAATTTTTCATTTTTCAAAATTGCATAATTTTTATTTATTTTTTATACTTTTTCAATTTTGGAACCGATAACGATGAATTATTTGAGGAAAAAATTAAAATTTGGTAAAAACTAAAATATCGGAATTTTTCAAGTCCATAATTCGACAAAGTGAAATTCAAGGAAAGACATTTTTATTTTAAATTTTTTAATTAATTATTATAGCATGAATCTAAACACGATTTTTAATTTTTATTAACATTTTCAAATTGTCATTTTTTTGTAAAATTAATACATACTATTAATTTTACGAAAAAAAGTATTCGTCATAAAAAGTCCTGCATGGTCTAAAATATAATATGCAAGTTTCAAATAATACATTTTATGGGTATACGAGGTGTGTCAAAAAATATAAATTTTGCTTAAGAGTAAAGTACGCTTATTTTAAAAACTATCGAAAATGTAATTTGGAAAACTCGTTTAGAAACAATATTTACCTCCAAGTCTAAAATAACAGCCTCCTATCTCAAAACTATATTTTTTCTTATAGCAAAGGTCAAGTGAACTGAGACATATAAAATTTGTTTCTACAAATTATGTTATTTACAAATACAAATATTTTATGATATTTTTTTTAGTTTTTTTAAATATTAATTGAATATACTTGTAGATTTTTTTTTATTTTTGTTCAAGAGTTATTCTTTGTTATATGTAAATAAAAATAGTTTCCTGTAAAAATTGCTTTTTCTTCAAGCGTATAATAATAAATATATTACTTTCGACACCATAGACCGTAGAAATATCCTATTGTTTTACTAGTACAACAATAATGAGAAAAGAGCAATGGGTTTTGTAATCGAGTAGGTTGGAACTGTCATTTTAATATTTATTTATTTGGACGTTTATCAGTTTTGAAAATGTCTATTTTTTGCTACATACAACTTGAATTATTTCTAGACTTGAAGAAAAAACTGGTATACTAGTATATGTATATTACTCGGTGAAGAAGCCTTCATTATTTCTGTTTCGCTCAGATTACACTGCTTCGGTCGTAAACTTCTGAGCTCAACAAATAATAAGCGCCTTCTACTCCTAGTATTTCAATAAAATATTATTTATAAGTACCAATCTACAGAGAGGATATAAAATATTATTTCTTGAAAATTTTAATATTATAAAATTTATAAATAAATAAAAAATGAATATTCCTACATTCTGGCAAAATAATTATTTACAATATATCGTAGGTAATCAAAATGTTCATTATTATTGACTGGAATTGGAATATCTTCATGTCTTGGAGTTTCTTGGAGGTGATGTTGCATAAAATAATCAGAATATATAAATATCCAAATATCGCTTACCTAATAAAATTCCATTGGCAAAATCTCCCTATCTCAAACCGTGCTTTTAATCTGGAATTGTTCAACATTGTTAACAGTGACGAATAATCCGTAGTCTAACTCATACAGATGAAGGTAGTGCGTTTGGCGTTTTTCTAATTTAAATATAATACTTATAATATTTTGATGTATTACAATGTTAATTGTTTTGGGCAACAAACTCTCATTATTTAAGCCCAAAATTAAACTATTTACGCACTAGTGCACTAGTGCGGAAAAGTAAATAAAATATTAAACTTCAGTGACGCTGTCGCTGGCCCTTCCACTAGTCAGCAGCTGTCACCAGAAAAGCCTTCTAGAATGACCTCTTCCAGCCAAGTTCCCATGGCCACAGTTGCAACAAACCGAAATCTGACTTCGTTAGAAAACATTTTAGCCTCTGCAATTAATTTGCAAAATGCCACAAATTGCACATTTAATATTAATATTAATAATAATTAATTTGTTGATGTATTTAATAATAAATGTTTCTTGATGTTAGCTTTTGTGTTTTTTCCGCACGCTAGTAGAAAAAATAGTGTACCTAACACGTGCGTAAAGTGACTTTTCGCACTTGTTAGGTAAACTACTATTATAAATTATTTTAATAATTTAGAAAGTTCAGTTGAATATACGTAAGATAATAATTAGAAAGAATTAGTAATTTTAAAAATAATTTTTTATATAATAAAGTATGTATAATTCAATTCAATATTATTGATTAGGGTAAATTTAAATATACGACTCAAAGGTTTTTCATAAATATATACCTACAAAATAAAGAAGTACTTTGGAAATTCAAATAACAAATGTTAGTTCCAGTTTAATATACAATGTGTCCACTTAAGTTCGCACCATATGAGTAACTTTGTTATTATTAATTTTACCAAAAAAAGTTATTGTCCATAAAAGTTCTGCATTGTCCAAAACATAAGATACAACCATCAAATAATAAGTTTTTTGACCCGTATACGAGATGAGTCAAAAAATATAAATTTGGCTCAAGAGTAAAGCACGCTTATTTTAAAAAATATAGAAAAATGTTATTTAGAAAACTTGTTTGGATACAATATTTACCTATAAATCTAAAGTCACCTCCTCCTATCTGAAAACAATATTTTTTCTAATTTTTTTCTTGTAGCAAAGTTCGAAGTGAATTGAACCATATAAAATTAGTTTCCACACATTATTAAACCTATTTATTGGCTATTATTTGAAATAATGATTTTACCTAGTTTAATATGCCATTACAGAGTAAAATACTAATTTCGCATAAAGAAAACACATAGTTGTGTATCTTTTTAAAGTATATTTAAAAAATCTGATGTGGCCAGCACATGACCTCTCGCCATTTTTGAATCAAAAATTTACAGGTTGACACAAAAAAGTATGAAAAAAAATTATTTTTTTGTAAATCTGGCAACAATGGCAAAAGTTTCGAAAATTTGAATGAGATGAAAATAAACTATAGGGTATACAAAATATATGTCGTTTTGTATAATAATGGCGTCATCACCCGTAGCAACTGCCACTTCCGGTTGTCCGATTGGCACCAAAATCTAATCAGATCTAATCTAGGGTATCAGAATTCTGTATGCAAAATTTAAAATTTTTTTATTCAGTAGTTTTTGAGTTATGGTTACTACAACATCCATCCAAACCCAAACCCACACACACACACACACACACACACACACACACACACACACACACACACACACACACACACACACACACACACACACACACACACACACACACACACACACACACACACACACACACACACACACACACACACACACACACACACACACACACACACACACACACACACACACACACACACACACACACACACACACACACACACACACACACACACACACACACACACACACACACACACACACACACACACACACACACACACACACACACACACACACACACACACACACACACACACACACACACACACACACACACACACACACACACACACACACACACACACACACACACACACACACACACACACACACACACACACACACACACACACACACACACACACACACACACACACACACACACACACACACACACACACACACACACACACACACACACACACACACACACACACACACACACACACACACACACACACACACACACACACACACACACACACACACACACACACACACACACACACACACACACACACACACACACACACACACACACACACACACACACACACACACACACACACACACACACACACACACACACACACACACACACACACACACACACACACACACACACACACACACACACACACACACACACACACACACACACACACACACACACACACACACACACACACACACACACACACACACACACACACACACACACACACACACACACACACACACACACACACACACACACACACACACACACACACACACACACACACACACACACACACACACACACACACACACACACACACACACACACACACACACACACACACACACACACACACACACACACACACACACACACACACACACACACACACACACACACACACACACACACACACACACACACACACACACACACACACACACACACACACACACACACACACACACACACACACACACACACACACACACACACACACACACACACACACACACACACACACACACACACACACACACACACACACACACACACACACACACACACACACACACACACACACACACACACACACACACACACACACACACACACACACACACACACATCATCGGGAAAATATCAAAATCGTATTCTGTTTATCCATTGAAAACTCACAATTTTTAGCATGATTCCTATACCTCTCTTATCTGAAGGGCGAGAGGTAAAAATATGAATTGAATATGAAAATATAAATACAAATTAGTGAAACTTACCGATTCAAAAAATCCGCCTCTATGTCATCATATTCTTCTTGATCACTCATATTCATATTTTCCTAGAGTGACAACTCGGAAACCAACAGTTATTGTCACATGTATGAAATACCTGAGAAAAAGATTATTACGCAATAATTAATAGGTATGAGAAATATAAGTTATTATTATTATCTACCAAAATAACTTTGGATGAAATAAATAATTTACTTAACCTCCTAATCAAATAATCTGAAAACCAAAAATTTAACAAAAATACATATATGTAATATTGCCAACGTCCTATCTTTGCCTGTAGAAACCAAGCGTTCCGACAGAAGGAGATGGAAGATCGGAATTGGGTGCCAACGCGCATGCGCATATACATGAATTGCATTGGCGTCGTGTCTCGTGGGGAAAAAGGAACGTAGAGAAAAAGAAAAGTTAAGCAAACGTAGGCGATTTTATTTACGAAAATTATTCTACAAATGATAAATGCATATATCATATAACATTGTTTATTTATCCGTTTTTATTATAAAATCAAACGAACCTACCTTAAGCGAAGTTCGATCTTAATTATATGAAACGCCTTGTTCTCAATGATCAAATGTAGTAACCTCTGTTCCCGTGAGTAAGCACGCAATTTTTAAAGCTAAAGGGGAGGATATCGTTAAACAAATATGAGAAAGATGGTGCCACTCGGATTTATTTAAATTCGGTTTACAGTCTACAGTTTTCTCTGTAGTGTAGCATTTAAAAATTAGCAGTCCATGTAAATAGAAATATTTATACTCAATAGTATAATATAGTACTGACCTGTTACACTATCTTCCCTTAATTTCAACTTTGGTAAACATTTATTAGAATCGTTGCTTATTTTTGTAATAAACACCTGTTGGTATCGTATGAAAATTATTTAATTATACCATTCAGATCTTAATATCGATTGATAAGTCTTTGTACTTGTAAAATAGTATGTTTCTTATTATCCAAACCATCTCAATATTTTATGTCCTTAGATTTTCATCATTTAAATACGTTTGTTTTGATTTTTATTTTTTAATAACTTAGGTTATGATAAATGCCAAATTGTTGTCGAAGGTCTAATCCGTAAGTTTGTTTACATTCATCTTTCCCATTAATAGAAGTTTGGTCTTTTTCTTAGTGGTAATCCACTTAAATTACCTCACTACTTTTGATGTACAAGGCCATTTAGGTCAGATTTTCTGTCTTTGAATGACAAACGTTCCTTTTGTCGTTTGATCGGCAACAAGTGCAGGTCGAAGAGTCTTCGCGACTTTTTTATTCGTTGTGTCCATGGTTTTGATGACTCCCTTTTAAAAAAAAGGTATGTTAATTTACTTTCGCTAATTTGTAGCTTTTGGTAGAAATATTTTCGTGTTGTTTTACCAATTTTTTTTGTTCTTATTAGGGACGTTTCTGGACCTCCGATTTTTTTGATGTCGTCAGCCATCTTGTCGATGCCGGCTTTTGGTTTTTTTTTTGATGTTATGAAACCCCCTTGTGCACCAATATCACTGGTCTCAGGATAGCAGTGCCGTGCGGGATCGTTTCATGAAGTACCAATTTTGATATACGTTCTGGAAATGGACAATATACGTTCTGGACATCCTGTAATGTTCTGATATTTTTTTGGATAATTTTCCACCTATGAAACCCCTTTGTCTTACCGACAATCACTGGTAGCAGGATTGCAGTTCCATTGGGATCGTTTCATGACGTTTTAAAACTTCGTTCTTCTGTACAACTGTTAGTTGTAACCATGGGTTATGCCTGTTGAAACCATCCTTGTGAACTTTGTTTTATGGATTCAAGAACTTGAATCATCGTCCAACGTATTCGTAATGTTGATCAACGAGACCTTTTCAACATTCCTTTTTGGTGCTGAAGATTATGGAACATTTTCAGTGTAACTATCACTACAGTGTACCAAGTAAGGTGTTTTTATTTAAAATTTAACTTTGGTTTTATTTCATTTCATTTTGAGTTTAATGTCACTTAGTTTTGACAAAATTTAAGCGGTTTAATATTAAATTTAACATTTATTTAACTTTTCAATTAAGAATTTAAGTTTTACAATATGTATGTGTACAACATTCTTTCAATTACCTACTGTAAACTAAACACAGCTATGGTTGGGTCACCACATTGGTGAAAATATAAATTTAATAATTTTAATATAGTTTGACATAATCTGTATTGTCAAAAATATGCATTCGTTAGTCGAATAAGCTATCATGTTACGCCTCATGATATAAACTTGTAAAGTTATCAAAATATTGATATTTGTATACTCAACTATACCATCATCTACTTGCACTCTCATATACCATATTTTTTTTATTTTATTAAACATTTACACTTTTAGGTTTGTGTTTGATTTCTTATGCATATATTTACTAAAACATTCAAACTATTTATGTAAGATCTTTTTGTAATACTCTACTTTTCGGGGCTATGTAAAGTTACGTTTTGTTGTTTGAAAGTTTAATTATTAAGCCTCGTGGCGCCCACAATTTGACTTTAATTTTTCAATAATATCAAAAAGAATTCACGACCGCTCTACCGGTGAACAGCAGCCGTTCGCATAATGTCAACACAATCAACTTTTTCATTGTAATTAACATCATATAAAAAAAGTGTTGCAGTAGTACCGTCAATACTACACCTCAATACTATAAATAACCAAGGAGGAGTTAGCGTCGAAATTACGTTTTTATTCTAGTTTTTGAATCACTATTAAAAATACTATTCTTGAACATTGCGACACAATAATTATAGGGCATTTTGTAGCAAAAGGTAAGCATATAATTAAATAAATAACTTCGATTGTAACGCCATCTTTGCTTAAATAGATAATTCAAACTTAAATTGACGACTGGCGCCATCTTTCGCTTATTTCTTAAACTGATCTACCTTAAGACGTCTCAAAAATATTAAATATTTGAAATTAAACGTTTGATCGTAAAAAAATCTGCTAAATCCTGATCTTTGCTTATCAATACGGGTAATAAATATATTAAAGTTAAAAAAAGGCCGAGACTACACACACGTTAACCTGTGGATAATTTCAGAAATTCTCCACACGTTAAAATTTTAAACATGGTTATCTGACTTAAAAAAATTATTATAATTATTAAAAGAAGTCTTTACTATCTAAATCTAGCCTGTATATTAAAAAAAATAAATTAAAAGAATTCTTACTATCTAAATCTACCTGTGTTTAAAAAAAAATAAAAGGGCCATGTGGGATTCAATCCCCGGACCTATTGCACCACTAACGAGCACCATGTCCACGCGGCTACGCCGCTCTTGCATACATGTGTTCAAACTTACTATTTAAGCGAATCACGTTTCACGTGTTGCTAATTTCTAAAATTATCCACAGGTTAACGTGAGGCTAGTCACAGTGTAAAAAAAACATAAAAATCCTAGTTCTGTCACAGCTTACAGTAGGAGGAGCTATTTCTGTCATAGTATAAGGTTCATAGTAGGGGGAGGGAGCTATTGGGAGACAAATATTTCATAAATTTTTTTTTTTTTTGTGAAATGCAAAATAAATGCAATTTTGTATTATTGATTAACCCCGTTAAATCCAAATAATAGTTTTTTTTATTTGTATTCTAAATAATCAGAAAAAACCTAATCTAACATTAACGACGCATGCGCACAATCATGAGTATTTGTCTCCCAAAAGCTCCACCTCATATAGGAGCTACTGTGGTTCTGTGTTAAGACATGCGATGTTGCCATATTTAAAAATTGGTTTAACAACTTGGATATTAATAATAAATGTCAAACTTTTCCAGTTCTTAGATTTTTCAGTTAACAATTGTTAAATATTTGGGCTTTTTTAGACAGATGTAATAGTTTTAAAAATATTAGTGATTCATTCTACGTATTTTTTTTTTCATTTCAAAGAGATTTCTTCCATTAAATATGTTTTATTTATTAATAATTTTAGCCGTCCGTATACACACTAAAAATCAGGTAATTTAGAATTTCTCGCAATGGAAATTCAATTTAAGCTTATAGTTTTAATACAAAACAAATTTTTTTTCCTCTCTTGGATTTTCAAGTTTTTGAAACATAAATGTTTTTACCTCTCGCCCTTCAGATAAGAGAGGTATAGGAATCATGCTAAAAATTGGGTAGTGACTTTTCAATTGATAAACACGTTTTGGGGTCCCTAGAATACGATTTTGATATTTTCGCGATGATGTCTGTGTGTGTGTGTGTGTGTTAGTGTGTGTGTGTGTGTGTGTGTGTTAGTGTGTGTGTTTGGATGGATGTTGTAGTAACGATAACTCAAAAACTACTGAATAAAAAAATTTGAAATTTTGCATACAGAATTCTGATACCCGAGATTAGATCTGATTAGATTTTGGTGCAAATCGCACAACCGGAAGTGGCAGTTGCTATGGGTGATGACGCCATTATTATAGAAAATGATATTGATATATTCTTTAATCAAATTGCAGACGTTTTTGACCACTTATATAAACCTAATATTAATTTTATTTTAACTGGTGATTTTAATTTTGATAGCTATACAAATTGTCATTTCAAACACTTATGCGATGTTATGATATGCTATGATCTTGTTCCCATTGTCAAGTGGCCTACGCGAGTTACTCTGAGCTCCTGTACTATCATAGATCAGGTATTTGTTAGTTCGTTCGAAAAAACTGCTACCTGCTGTGTTCTTGATAACGAAATATCCGATCACCGGTCAGTATTATTGGAAACAAGTTTATTTGAATTAAATAGACATTCGGGAGAAAGAACTTTAAAAAGATATTTCAGCGAAGTGAATATTTCTGCCTTTAAAGTGTCACTTTTAAATGAAGATTGGTCAACTTTATATCAAATGCGAGATTTGGACCAAGCATTTGTTTACTTTTATAATAAATTCTTAATGTACTTTGATTTATATTTTCCTAAACGAAAGTCATATTTTAAAAATAATAATAGAAAATGGGTAGATGCTGAGGTTTTGGCATCTAGCGCAAAATTAAAAGATCTCTTCACTTTACAGAATATAAATCCACGTTTCAAGGAATTCTATAAAGACTATAAGAAAATGCATTCAAATTTATTGGCCTCTAAAAAAAAGCAATATTATCAAGATCGTATTATCAACTCAGACAACACTGCCAAGGCGTCCTGGAACGTTGTATCAGAAATGACGAATAAGCGGAGGTCAGTAAAAAATATTGTTATTAAAAAAGATGGCAAACTGGTAGATAATCCATATAAAATAGTGGAAGATTTTAATAATTTTTTTATAAACGCACCATTAAAATTAGTTAATAAAATAGATCCATCAACTAAAATAAACCAACCATTTAGAAAATATTCTAATAAAAATTCAATGTATTTAATACTATTTACAGAAACTGAATTATTAGTATTATTAGATAAAAAAATTAAAAATAAAAAGTCTTCGGGTGTAGATGATGTACCTAGTTTTATTATAAAAAAATCACTAGAGGACATCTTAACACCACTGACATATTTAGTAAACTTGTCATTCGAATTCGGTACGTTTCCCTCCGAATTACTAACAGGTAAAGTAATACCATTATATAAAAAAAATGATTCGACGTCAGTGGAAAATTACCGGCCTGTGACGGTTCCCTGTGGATTGTCTAAGGTATTCGAATATGCGTTTCTGGATCGCCTTTTGTCATTTTTGCAGCGATATCAAATTGTCACGAAGAATCAACATGGATTTTGCGCAGAAAGGTCGACAGCAACGGCAATGATTTCATTTTATAATCAAATCATTGAATATATGGAGGCAGCCGAGTGCCCTGCGGCGATTTTCTGTAATTTAAGTAGAGCATTCGACTGCGTCAATCATGAATTGTTACTGTCTATACTAGAGACATATGGAATGAGAGGCAATTCTTTGAAATGGATTTCAACCTTTCTGAAACACAGAAAACAATATGTATCTTTAAATTTTAAAATAGACAACACAACAGAAAACATTAACTCTACTCTGTTAGATGCATATATGGGAGTCCCACAAGGGTCAATCTTGGGGCCAATATTGTTTATTTTATATGTCAACAGTATAGACTCTATAATAATAGGAGATAACAGTCAATATGTTGCATACGCTGACGATTTTTCTGTGATAATTTCATCAAACAACACGTCTGCGTTAAAAGATGAATGCTCTTCAATTATGGAAAAGATTGTGACATATTTTAATAGTATACAATTGTTTTTTAACACCAATAAGACAGATCTCATAAGATTCCATAATAGGCAGAATATTTTGGATGATTTTAGTGTTGATATGGGTAATTCCAGTCTTGATAATACACACGAAAGTGTTCGTTTTCTTGGAATGCACATTGATGAATTCCTTAATTGGAAGTATCACTGTCAAAAACTTGTTGGAAAGGTGAATTCGCTGAAATATCTTTTTATTAACTTGCGAGAGGTGCTGCAGTCTCATCAACTTGTTAGCGTGTATTTTGCTCAAGTTGACTCTCGACTTAGATACGGAGTAGGTCTATGGGGTAACTCTGTAGATGCTTCAAATGTTTTTATTGCGCAAAAGCGAGTGCTACGATGTATAGCAAATATTTCACAACGCCAATCTTGTAAGCCATATTTTAAAAAATATGGAATACTTCCACTTCCATCTTTGTACATATTCGAAATTTGCATGTACATATTTAAAAACAAAAGATATTTTATGACCAACAAAGATGTTCATAGTTATCAAACGAGGCAAGTTGATGAGCTTCACGTACCTTACGCAAAGCTACATATAACGTACAATGCACCAAATTTTATGGGACCAAAATTATACAATAAACTTCCGAATGCGCTAAAAAAATTTGCAAATATTTGTAATTTTAAAAAAAAATTAAAAGAGTTTCTTCTCGAAAATTGTTTTTACTCCATTGGTGAATTTTTAGATTTTTAAATTTTTTAACTTGTAATATGTTTAGACTTAGTGATTTATTTATTTTATTTTTTATATTAAGTTACTTTATATTTATTTTTATTTATAGACGAATCCTATATAAATGAAATTTATCTTATGGAAAATAAAGAAATTATTATTAAAACGGCAATAAAGTTTTACACATATATTTTGTATACCCTACAGTTTATTTTCATCTCATTAAAATTTTCTAAACTTTTGCCATTATTGCCAGATTTACAAAAATATAATTTTTTTTCATACTTTTTCGTGTCAACCTGTATATTTTTGATTTAAAAATGGCGAGAGGTCAAGTGCTGGCCACATCAGATTTTTTTCATGAGAAACCCAAAACACCCATTCAAAACGATACCCTCCTTTAACCAGTCGGAGTTCCAAAATAACGATGAAGCGTCTCCCATCTCTATAGCTGTAAAGTAGTTCCATCTCTAGTTAATGAAATATCATTCTTTAAAGTGTTGGTCTCAACTAAGATGATCATGGGAAGTGAAGTAAATTCTGAACCTATATTATGGATATCCATAAACTGGGTAGGGACGGGACTGATCATTTCGAACAAGGCGTTTCATATAATTAAGATCGAACTTCACTTATGGTAAGTTCGTTTGATCTTATAATTATATTTCACGCCTTGTTCTCAATGATCAAATGTAGATGTTTAAAGGAGTTGAGACCAGAAGAACAAGTTTTATTAAACAAAGTAAATGTAATGTAAATTCAAAATGATTAGTAAATAAGCAATTTATTACCTATTAAATTAATTAAATATGAGCTTTCATCAATTCACTCACAATGAACAAAACCGCCTCTAATACTAGTTTTCTACAACATATGAAAAATTAACTATTCACCATTAGTAATATCATAAGAATTATGTCTGAAAGAAATTCGCAAATTTGTGCTTAAGATTCCTGTGAATGCGTGTAAACAAAATAACTCAGGGTAAGTATTAATAATATAAACGATTACCTTTTTATAGAAAATCTCACAACCCCCAAAATCAACATTCTTTATTTATCTTATATATAATTCAAAACGAAAAATCACTTTTTAAAAATTAATTTTATTTTACAAAAGCGACTATTTAATTCAAGAGCTAACAATGGCCTACAACTATACCTATATATTATTAATAAAGAGAGATAATATGTGTAGGCGGGCGCCACGATTCCCGCTGATTCTGCAGTTCTTCTTACTTCACTATCATGATAACTCCTAGATATTTTTCCAAGACAACCAAGTGATCTCACCTATTAGAATCACTCAATTTTATGACATCACATTTTATATAAGATTTTTAATTTATTTTTAATATTTAGGCATTGTTTATTTTCAAAATTCTTTTCAACAATGATATGTGTAATTCATTTCAACTTTTATATATGACTTTACTTATTAGTGCTTGTAAATATTATGTTAATACATTTTTCTTATTATCCAATCACATTGAATATTTGATTTGATTAGAAATTTCACATCTGACATTTTTTTTACATTATTTTTGCTAAACTGTATGTTATTTCATTAGTAAATTGATATACAGTACGTTACTTTATTAAAAATTTATTTGAATGCAGTTTTCTTGAATTTTTTTATTTTATGATCAAATTAATATTTATATCTCATCACTAAGATATAACATTTCAATATGTAGCCACAGTTGGGATTTATGCCCAAGCGTGCAGTCAATAGTTCAAAAATTATTTATTTAGGCCATCAATTCTAAATGGTGGTAAACCATCAACATTAATAATTAATGAAATAGTAATGTCTTGCTTACAAAGCGTATGCATCAACTCATTTTTTATACCAGGGTACCACAGTTCACCGCCGTTTTCTAATAATTTACTGATAAGGATTTTCTTCGGAGTTTTTAACAGATTTCTGCATTCTTTTGGCAAGTTAAAGCCTTGGTTTAGTAAATTTAAAAGGTTACTCTCTGCTTTATGGGTAATTTTATGCTTGAGACAACATTTTTGTAAATTTTCCCGAAATTTCAGTTCGTTGGATATTTTTTTTTCAAAACTCTTCGCTTCTCTTAAATCTTCCTCGTCACATTCTGGCCTATCACATTCAATAAACTCATCATCAGTAGTTTGGTTAATATCTAATTCACTGATTCCAAAAATTTTAGTGGAAGTTGAAATTTTCTCTAAATTCAAAGTTTTACGTTCAATCGTTGTGTTGCACCCTACATTATCTTCCAATTTTCTTTATAGTTTTCTGTAAAAAGTTGAGTGGCGAAATTTTTTACATTTATATGAAGACATATTTATTATAACACATGCACATACCTACAAAAGAAATGATGTTATTTACTTTAATATAATGATGCCCTTATAGTCAGATTTTCCAGTCAGATCTTCAAGTAGTGTTTACTCTATAGTCAATAAACACGCGTACTATTCGTATCCATAACTGGAAAGTAATTTTTTAGGGAATATAATCCACGATGTTACACAAACAATAACTTTAAAGTTGTTAACTCTAAGGTCATAAATATAGGTCGCAAGTACGTTTTATTTTAAATATTTACTTTTTAGTCTGTGAAATATGAAGGAATAATTTTATGTAACACAGTAGTTAAATTTACTTTACTCTTTAACTTTAAAGTTATACGTACTTCACAGTCGTGATCCAAGTAACAAATACTTAAACAAGACTAAAATAATAACTTGTTTTTTTACTTACTTCAAAACCCAAATAAAAAGTAACACTTACTTAATTATTACAGTATTTTTAAACTAAGGTGTAAATAAAACGTTAAGGTAATTTTTTTAGTTGTTGTTACGTTTTTAATACCATAATCTAGTAACAGTATACTAAAACAATGTAACAGAGACCATAAATGCTGCTTGGGAAATATACCATTTTTGAAGTTTCTGCATATTTATTTTAATAGTAGCACATTTTTTCTGTAGGTTTATTATTGTTATAAACTTGAAATAGGCCCTGGCGAGGGCGAAACATATATGTTAAGACAAGATACATTCAGAACCTCTCTTAATGTATTTGGAAACATTTTGAGTTTAGTATCTTCGACAAATTATTACAATGTTTCCTGAATGTAAGGGTATTATCTATGTGTACCATACTAATTTAATAGATTTACTGTTTATAATATTTGAATTATTAATTCTAATGTCCCTGGAACTTATTTGGTTATTTTGATAACAGTGAAAATGCTTATATGTGGTTTTGGAAGGATTGCACAATAAGGAATTTCGTGCGAGCCATTTCGATTTGTTATTTAGATTATCGTTTATTTCATCTGTGTCAATTTATGTTTAAATAATACTGTAGCATCATCTGCAAACACTGTAGTACTACCATTTTTTGTTACGAGTGGCAATTCGTTAATATAAATGATGAACATAAGTGGACCTAGAACTGAGCCCTATGGAACACCTGTGTTTATATTCGTCAAGTCCGATAATATTTTTTCTTGCCTTCCATTACCAGTATATACAATTTTCACTGATTGCTGTCTATTTTTTAGATATGACACAAACCAGTTATGAGGAGTACCCCTTATTCCGTATTTATAAAGTTTATCTAGCAAAATATCATGCTGCACACAGTCAAAAGCCCGGCTGAGGTCGCAGAAGACCCCGGTCGGACTTCCGCCTGCGTTTAGTTCATCTAATATATTCTCAAAGAAGCTATTTATTGCTCTTATTGTAGACCAACCCTTTTAAACCCATGTTGATCTCTGCTAAGTACATTATTTATCTGTAAGAACTTTGAAATCTGACCTAACAAGGCATACTCAAAGATCTTTGATAATACATAGTTCATTGTCACTGGTATATAATTTGCTAGTAATAAACATTACAAAAGAAAAACGAGAAATAAAAAACAAATTTTAAATCCTGTCCACTTTCTCTTCTTTATACTCCTCCGACAAATTCACCTTCAAATCTTGTATCACTCGTCCTTCTTCAAACCAGATTCGTTTATTTATTTCCTCAACCTTTATCTTATTTTTCTTCTTCAAAATTCCTCCCAAATTGCTTCTTTTGATATTACTTTATTTTAAATTATCTCCATCATATTAATCACCCTTGTTTACCTTTTCAAGAAAAAATCTTCTTTTAAACTATAAAAATCATAGATAGTCACGACATCTATCGTAGGTTGATGGGTACTAACCATGAAGCCGCTAAATAGGATAAAATCCTCTGTAAAAACGACCACGACCAACCAAGCACAACCCATAATAATGCCATAGGGAGGAGCGGGTACCACGCAATCAAATCGAAAACAGAGAGAGTAAGTTTTTGAAACTATACATTCCGACCATTACCATACATGTTTCATCACTATACGAATCATCAGTGGTTCTTTGTCGGAATGAATAGTTTCAAAACCCTTCTCTGTATACCCCAAGTATTTCTATGTACTGTAAATGTACTATAAAAATGAAACTATGCATTCCGACAAAGTACCACTGATGATTGCTATAAGGATGAAACATGTATGGTAATGGTCGAAGTATAGTTTCAAAAACTTACTCGCTATTTTTTGGACATTTTTTATTTTATAAACTTTTTACCTCCCGCCCTTGAGATCACAGAAGTATAGTAATCATGCTAAAAATTGGGTAGTGAGTTTCCAATGGATAAACACGTTTTCAAGTCCCTAGAATACGATTTTGATATTTTCGCGATAATGGCTGTGTGTGTTAGTGTGTGTGTTAGTGTTTGTGTGTGTGTTATGATGGATGTTGTTGTAACGATAACTCAAAAACTACTGAATTAAAAAAATTTAAATTTTGCGTACAAGATTCTGATACCCTAGATTAGATCTGATTAGATTTTTAATGCAACATACGGGTGTCCAGAGATAAAACCGACAAAATTTAGGGGGTTATAGAGACTGCCAATATGATTTCAAAAAGTCATATACAAATGTCCAAAACCGCTTCGTTACTGATATACAGTGTGATTTGTGAATTTAGACAAAAAATTCAATCCGCCATATTAAATACAGGGATAACCCGATTTGGTTTAAATTTGGTACATGAATTAAACTAAATTGCCTTAATAAGTAGCCCTTTGAACGAATCCAATATCAGGACCGGAATATTCTTTTTCTTTCATCTTAAGTTCTTGTAAAAATAACTCACCCTGTATAATGATTATCAAAAATCTGAGCTCAGATGCGAAATCTACGAAAAAAATCTTACAGAAACTTGTTAAAAAAGTTTCTGGCACCATTTCAGTTATTCCGTAATAAATTATTATTTCAATTTTTTCATTCGAGAAATTAATTTTTGGATAAAATACCATCAAAAATGGGTTATTATAATAAAAAATTACAAAACCACGACATAAATATTGTTATTTTCTTTAATTAGTTCGTAGTAAAATTTTATAAAATACTTTCATAACCCAAGAAAAGACGAAAAAATAAATTCGTATCAGGACCGGAATGAGTCATTTATTGACACTTGACACAAGCCTACTGTATTTAGACAAAAATTGTTAGCTACTGATACGGATTTATTCTTCATTTTTTTCTTGTTATGAGCGTATTTTATAAAATTTTACTAGGAACTAATTAAAGAAAATAACAATGTTTATGTCTTGGTTTCGTAATTTTTTATTATATTAACCCATTTTTGATGGTACTTTATCCGAAAATAAATTTCTCGAGTGAAAACATTTAACATCATAATTTATTACGGAATAACTGAAATGGTGCCAGAAACTTTTTTAACAAGTTCCTTTAGGATTTTTTCCGTAGATTTCGAATCTGGGCTCAGATTGATAATCATTATAGATGGTGAGTTATTCTTACAAGAACTTAAGATGGAACAAAAAGAATATTCCGGTTCTGATATTGGTTTCGTTCAAAGGGCTACTTATTAAGGCCATTTAGTTTAATTCATGTACTAAATTTAAATCAAATCGGGTTATCCCTGTATTTAATATGTCGGATTGAATTTTTTGTCTAAATTCACAAATCACACTGTATATCCGTAACGAAGCGGTTTTGGACATTTGTATATGGCTTTTTGGAATCATATTGGCAGTCCCTATAACCCCCTAAGTTTTGTCGGTTTCATCTCTGGACACCCTGTATATGTTAATTTGACTAACTGTCAGTAGATAGAACGTTCTTTAACTTTAACGGTTCTATAACTAATGACAATGACGTTTAGATTGTGACAATTGTATAAGAAATCAACTTGTAAAGTTTTATTCTAAACGTCATTGCCTTTACTTATTGAGTCATTAAAGTTAAAGGACGTTCTATCTACTGACAGTAAGTAAATAAGGGCAATCAATTAAACCATTTGATAATTTGTATAAAAATATCAAGAATATTAGAATGCGTCTATTTTATAATTTTACAATACAAAATTTTTGTCTAAATGACGTGTATGGAGTAAATGCTGGATTAGTGTTATATTTTTTTGTAATATAAATATTTTATAGATTTATTTTGTAAAGTTTCCAAATGCTTACTGAAATTGATCTGTATAGGGTTGCATATTATACAAGAATATTCTAGTTTAGTGCGCCCAATTGCAACAAAAAGATTTTTTATAGTATTTATGTTAACAATATTAAATATATGTTCATGAAATTTATAGTCGCTTTGAAATATCACACCTAAGTCGCATATAGCATTTGCTCGTTCTAAGGTAAATCCCCCCATATTATAGACATAGTTAAGCGTATTCTTTGTTTTATTAAATGTGATAACTTTGCATTTGAATACATTAAAGTATAATTTATTGTTTATTGACCACTGAAAGATTTTATCAATATCATTTTGTAGGTCTAAAGAGCCATTAATATTCAATATTTATTTAAAAAAATTAAACAATAGTGGTCCCAGATTGGAACCTTAAGGTACCCCCGAACTGGTTAAAAATTTATGAGATTCCTCTCTCCCAAAGATGACAAATTGCGCTCTTAATTGTAGATACGAAATAAAGAAGTTTAACATGTGATTACTTAATCCATAGTGTTTTAGTTTAGATAGCATGTTTTATTATAAAGTGTATTACATAAAAACAAAATTAGTATTTTTATATTATTACAGAAAATTCACGATTAAAAATCTTCGTCTGTTGGTATTTTCTTATTTGTAAAAAAATCCAATTAGTAATAAATATAAACATTGAACTTTTACAACAAAGTTCAGTTGTTTTAATACGTTGTCACGCTGAAAATAAAATGAAAATCATTATAAAAGTAAATGTAATATTTTAAACCTTACCTTGTTTTTTCTTCAAGTACGCTTTTTGATAAAAATTTGCAAAAAGTATCAACATAAAGAAGTTTTGTGGCACAAAGAAAAAACTTAAGAGTTTAGGGTACTCGCAGTCAGTGAAAAGTAATCTTCCGTAGATAAGCACGAATGTCAAAAACTGGATCTGTAAATAAATAAATGATTTAAATTTTATACAAACGTTTAGGATTTTAATAAAATAATTCAACATTTCGTTTGTTGAAAAGTACTAATTGACAGGTTGTAATGAAATAAGGAACGATTTATGTGCTTGAATTTCTTTCTTTCTTGAAAACATTTTGATAATTTTAATTTATTTTCCGCTCCAGTTCTAAGAAAAATGTTATAAAGGTACTTGCCATTTGAATCTGCGTAATTAATTTTTTAAATTTTATGCTGCTTTTCCATTTATCGTCTACCGAAGATAGAAAATAGTAGACATACATAATCGCGTGAACTGATCCATTGATAAGACCGACCCAAGAGCCGTAACCGCCGCCAAAAAATTTGACAGCTAGCCACATCATAAGGAACATTCCAAAATGGTGATAGACATGTAAAAATGTAACTTGTTGATATCTTTTTCTTAATACGAAGAATACCTAAAAAATACAAAAATTATATAAAGCCTTGACATTAATAAAAAAAACCAAAAACATTTGAGGAGAGTAAGAACGAAGCCGACACATGGGTATGTTTGGTTATGTTACAGCGGTACCTGTGGCACCATATGCGTATTGAAAGGAGGGCTGAAAAATGCACCAAAAAGTAGGGCACTAAATAAACGAAAGTCGGCAATTCCTAAAAAAAGTTTGAAGACCTAAAGTCATGGACACGATACGATATGCCAAAAAGTTAGATTGAAGGCATTCTTGTAGTCAAAAGCGACAGGTCTGCATTTCTGTGTTGGGGTATGATTAGGGTACCCAAAAATTGGTGCCAGCTCTTGGACTATTAGAGGATGGGGTCTCATGAGAACATTTGATCAGAAACTCAATACCACTAACAGATGTAAATTTCAGGCAAACCCCACTGTGGGCCAATTTTCTATTCTATTGGTGCGGGGTCCTTTGGGAAAATATTCAATACAAATAATAGCCATTATTGGATCAAATGAATTGGATTCAAACATTTCAAACATTCGTTACAACCTGTAGCAGGGCACTCGCCGTATCAATTGCCCAACATTTGAGTCAAGTATTGGTAGCATCGTCTGGCGCCGGCTTAAGGCGCAAGAGGACTGACTTGCATACAAGATGTCCCAGGTTCAAATCCACGTATGAAAAGAAATAATTTTTTTTCGAAATAAGCGTATAAATTTAGGGAAAAACGCGAAAATTGGAAAAATGCTAAAAATAGGAATAAAATTTGAAAAAATAGGAAAAACAAGAAAAATAGGAAAAAATAGAGGAAGATAGGAAAAACTGGAAGAATAGAGAAAAATAGGAAATAAAGAAAAAATAGGGGAAAATTGGGAAATACAGAGCAAAAAATGGATGAAAACTAGGATAAAATAGGGAGAAATAGGCAAAATAGGAAATGTAGGGTAAAATAGGAAATAATAAAAAAAAATACTAGAAAAACAAGAAAGATAGGAAAAAATAGAGGAAGATAGGAAAAACAGGATGAATAGAGGAAAATAGGAAAAAATAGAAAAAAAAATAGGGCAAAAAAATTGAAAAAAAATTTGATTTGGCCAGCACATGACCTCTCGCCATTTTTTAATCATTAAATTAGCACGTTAACACAAAAAAGTATGAAAAAAAATATCTTTTTTGTGAATCTGGCAACAATGGAAACGGTTTTGACAATTTTAATGACACGAAAATAAACTATAGACTATACAAAATATATGTGTAAAACTTTGTTTAGTAATGACGTCATCACTCATAGCAACTGCCACTTCCGGTTGTCCAATTAACACCAAAATATAATCAGATCTAATCTAGGGCATAATAATCTTGTATACAAAATTTAAAAATTTTTAATTCAGTGGTGTGAGTTATCGTTACTACAACATCCATCCTAACACACACTCACACTAACACACACACAGACATCATCGCGAAAATATCAAAATGGTATTCTAGGGATCTTAAAACGTGTTTATTCATTGAAAGCTCACTACCCAATTTTTATCATGATTAGTATACGTTTCTTATCTGAAGGGCGAGAGGTAAAAATGGAAAAACAGAGAAAAATAGGAAGAACTATATCTGGGAATCTAATCAGTTCTTCCTTGAACTGATACAAACTAAATGCAAAAACCTAATTCGTTTATTCATTTGCGATCGTACAAAAGTTTTTTATTATCTATTCTCACACCACTTCAACTGCTGCTATCGAAAGTTTTCTCTCAGATTTACCTATTTCGAATATCTATGCATTTGCTGACGTTTCTATTAAAACATCAAAAACAAATAATATGTTACCATGAAGATATTTCACAGCCTTTTTAGTTCGAAATGGCAGGAAATTTTGCAAAAATTTTACCAAAATTGCATGAAGAGGCAAGTATGTGTATTGGAAATCGCGGACGCCAATTCTAATATTTATTGTAAATAATTTAAGTAGGATTAATTTTTAAATTTAATGATTGAATGTTTGTAGTTATTTCTTAAAATAAATTATTAGTTATTTTAATAATTTTTAACTTGTTTTTGCCAGGAGCCAGGACCGTACTAACAGATTATTGATAGTAATTTAAATTGGGAAATTGGAACCTTTCATTTATAACTGAAAAATTTCAACACAACTACACTTTTTTAACACTCTACGTACGTTTGGCTAACTATTTTAGCATCATCAGGTGTTGATGACAAACTCTCTCTACGTGCGTACTCTTTAGCATTAATTTTTTTTTGTACCACCCTGTATTTTTATTTTTTTTATTATGCCGCTGCTCGGTATGTATATTTAATTTCAACTCGATTGATAGAGTTTGTTTAACCATCCTTTGCCGTTACGTCATAATTGGTGACGTATTCTGCTGTTTAACGTTTGTCGTATATTATTTGAATGTCATTTTACACATAACCTCAAAATTAAAATATAACTAATGACAGATATGTTAAGGATTGTTTTCAATGACCCATGTTAAGGTGTGTTTGTATTAATAAATTGGTAATGCCGAAAATTGTATTTTGCTTTATGGGTTGCCTACCTTTTTATAAAATTTAGTAATTTTTTTTTAACTTGAAACTACTTTTTTTTAACTGATTTGTTTCCAATTTCTAGTTTGGGGATATAACTATTCATATTTTTAAAAATTGTATAGTAATTATTGTCTGTGTCATTGTGAGAAATACATTCGTAAGTATTTCTAAAAAATGAAAATAAAAACACATATATGGGAGAAAACAGGCAATAAATAAATTTATTTCTGAAAAAACTCCCAATCCAAATAGGAAAAAGGAACGAAAAAACGGATAAGAAACCTAAGCTAAAATAGCATGTAATGAAATAAAATGCAAAATCTAAGCTTCATCACTGACAAAATCATCTTCATCATCACTCTGGGAGTCCAATTCATTCTGATCTATGATAACAGGAAGAAAATGAGATGCATCAATGTATTTTTTTTCCCAGTCAATATTGATTAATTGATTTGTGTGCCTGAAATAGTGCTTCCATGAAACATGTCCATCAAGAACTTTGATTTTGTGGTCTTTATCTGTTTCTATTCCACTACTAACTGTTTTTTGAACGGTTCTAATAGATATGTCTAGAGCATCAGCAACACGCTATAAAATTTAATAAAATCAAATCAATAAATACTTACATTTGGCATAATACAGTTACGTACGTTGGAGACTGCATTTAACGGTAAAAGTGGTTTTCCAGCACATTTTTCTCTTGAAAAGTAATTAATCAACTTCAAACTTAAAATTTGCTCTTTCTCATTATACCGGGAAGGCATTTTGACAATGAACAATTAATTGAAAAAGGCGAAAATAATCAAAAATACTCAATAAATCAAATTATGACAACTTAATTGTCAAAAGTAATAAATAATCTGAATTAGTTAAGAAATACGTCAATGACGTCATAATTCCGTCTCATCCATTTCATGATGCAGAGATCAAGATGGATAATGTATGACGCAACGGCAAAGGATGGTTAGAAAAACTCTATCCCTTCTCTTCTATGTATTACCATAGAATGTATTTTCCATGTTACCAAATCTCTCTCTTTTCAGTCAAAACAATTGACTTATATATCGTCTGTGTTGCAAATTGAAGATTTCCTTTCTTGCCCTCGTTATATAGGGTAAGTTTTGATTATATTATATTTTCACCAAGATCCCCTGCTATGATTATTATTTATTTCGACGCTTTAACTTTTATTTACTGTCATTTGTAATTATTTTTGATGCCGGTATATTTTTTTTATATTTACTTAAAAGTTCATATCTTATTTTTTATAACTATATAAATTATCTGATGTTTGTGGTGCTCTTTCAGTCTCAATTACAAAAAGATAATCTATTTTTAATTTGTTTTTACAGATTGTCTTAAAATTTAATTCACTTTGATTGTTTTTATATTTCTTATTTTGATCTAAAAATTCATGTATTTCATTTTAATATTACCATTGTTTTATAATCTTTTTTTTTAAACAGAGACCACGATATCTGGTATTTTACAAGATTTTTGTCTTGACTACAATTATTTTCGGAGCAAGTTTTCCTTGGAACAAAATTTTCACTGAACAAGTTTTTGGAACGAGCAAGTTTTTTTTCTCCTTTGGGACCAAAGTTCTACTGATCCTAGAAACTTGAGAAGAAACTTCAAAAACCAAATTAAGTTGGATTTTCAAACAAAAAAAAAAGTCTCAGTAGGTATTACGGTGATTGGGTCACCCCCCTCCACTTTTCCCGGCCAGCTCTCCCGGCGTCATAAGCTCCTCCTTCCCTCCTCAGCGATGCTCATTTTCGCGGGCGCGGATGTGTGTGTGTGATTCATAAAAAATTTCAATTTTATTTAGCGAAGCCGTCGTCGAGAAGTATAAAAAATAAATTAATAATTTTATATTAGTAAATATAATAAAGTTAAATGGTCGCTATTTCTCTCTCCCCGCGCCGATCCGATGACACAATCTTGGGACGTTATGGCGTAATTTAATAATTATCTTTGTCGCTGAATGAATTTTTTATCTTCGAATGAAGTTTATTGTTTCCTTGCACTTTTGAATTGTGAATAAATTTTTATCTATCAAGCTGTGCAATTTTTATTATAAGGTACATCGAAAATTGTGAATGAATTTTTATCTTACCCCCAATATACTTTCAAATCCTGAGATATAAGTTAAGGCCTTTTTGGCCTTTCTTCTGTGAAGTAACTATATGTATTTATTATATGGCACATTTCAAGTACATTACCGGTTTCCGCGTTCAAATCCAACCAATAGTAACGGAGATATACGTTAAGGTCCTTTTGGAATTTCTGCTAGGATTATTCTACGTTTATTATATTAAAATGTCAGTTACTTGAAGTTAATAGCCATGTTTATAGCGAGAAAGTAAAAACTTAACTGAACTTAACGATGTTTAAATGGGCGAATTGGAGGGAAAGTATCATGTTGGAAACACTGTGAACAGCTGTTGAAATGTTAGGTTATGTTGATATTATTTGAGCCTTTTACCCCTTAGGGCCGCCCATGTAAAATCTTTGAAATTAATTTCAATTAAAAATGCCGTCTAAATGTGTGAAATGGAGGGAAAGAATCATGTTGGTAACACTGTGAGCAGCTGTTAAAATGTTAGGTTATGTTGATACTATTTCGGTCCCCTCTGCACATGTAAAAAATATTTGAGCCCATTACCCCTTAGGCCCACCCATGTAAAATCTAAGAAATTTATTTCAATTAAAATCGCAACCGTTATCTAAATCGCGAACCGGCGTTATCTCTAAGCGATGACGAGTGGAGCAATTTTTATTATAAGGTACACGGAAAATTGAGAATGAATTTTTATCTTACCCCAATAATTTATTTTTATTTATTACTATTATTATTAGATGATACATCTTATAATAATTTTACTTTACCGATACCAATATTAATGAATTTTTTGGTGTTATCTCCCAAGAATAATAATACAGAGCATATGACTGAAAATTAAAAATGAATGATTTTTTATTTTTATCTAGGTAACACATATTATAGAAAATCCTTGCTATTATTGAAGGTTAATAATAACGCCCAAAAATTGTGAATGAATTTTTATCTTAAGAGCAATTGCTTCGCGCTCCAACACCGTCAAAACCTTTAAATTTCATGCATTTCGTTTTAGTGATAAAGAATACAATACTGAATAAATTTCACTACTTTTTGTTTTGTAAAAAAGAAAAAGGATTAATCTACAATTTCGTCGAATTTTTTTTTTCAAAAAACCAACCATTCCGCCTGGAAAAAAATGTAAGGTTTGGTGAAATTATTAAAAATAATAAAACTTTACCTTACAATTACTATATTAAAAATGTATTATTAAAAAAAAAAGAATTCGAGCAATCTGCAGATTCATCTTTCCGTAATATAATGCAAAAAACAAATTAAATATTCAATTCGACATGAGCTTCTAATCACTAAAATACTAGATATCATTCTGTCTCTAAAATAATTATAAATAAGGCAAATATTATCCCTACTACTTAATTTGCAATTCTTTCGTAAGCCGACGTTCGTAGAGTCTCGGTTTAGATCGAAGTAATTTTTAGAATTAGTTGTAAATTTTGAAATGTATACAGTGTGTCCCAAAAAAAAATTATTGTAAGATGTATACGGTATGTCTCAAACCGGTTTTTTTAGGAATACATTTCCTAAATAGTTGGTATATAATATTTGTCTTTAAAACATTTTTTGTTTTCAAAAAATCTCTTAGTTTATACCAGTAAATGTCAAAAAAAAACTTCTTGTCAGATATATACAGTATGTCCCAAAAATGAAAATTCTTCAAAGTTGTATACAGTATGTCACAAAAATGAAAATTCTTATAACAGCATGTCAAAAAAAAACAAGTTCTTGTAAAATGTATATAGTATGTCCCAAAAACGAAAATTCTTATAACAGCATGTCCCAAAAACAGAAATTTTTGTAAGATATATACAATATGTCCCAAAAATAAAAATTCTTGTAAGATATATACCTACAGTATGTCCCAAAAATGAAAATTATTGAAAGTTGTATACAGGATGCCACAAAAATAAAAATTCTTATAACAGCAAGACCCAAAAATAACAATTTTTGTAAGATGCGTACAGTATGTCCCAAAAATGAAAATTATTGAAAGTTGTATACAGTATGCCCCAAAATTGAAAATTCTCATAACAGCATGTCAAAAAAATACAAGTTTTTGTAAGATGTATATAGTATGCCCCAAAAACCAAAATTCTTATGACAGCATGTCCCAAAAACAGAAATTTTTGTAAGATGTATACAATATGTCCCAAAAATAAAAATTGTCGTAAGATAAATACAGTATGTCCCAAAAATAAAAATTCTTGAATGATGTATACAGCATGTCCCAAAAATGAAAATTATTGAAAGTTGTATACAGGATGCCACAAAAATAAAAATTCTTATAACAGCATGTCCCAAAAATAACAATTTTTTTAAGATGCGTACAGTATGTCCCAAAAATGAAAATTATTGAAAGTTGTATACAGTATGCCACAAAAATGAAAATTCTTATAACAGCATGTCCCAAAAATGAAAATTATTGTAAGTTGTATACAGGATGCCACAAAAATGAAAATTCTTATAACGACATGTCCCAAAAATAACAATTTTTGTAAGATGCGTACAGTATGTCTAAAAAATGAAAATTCTTGTAAGTTGTATACAGTATGCCACAAAAATGAAAATTCTTATAACAGCATGACCCAAAAATAAAAATTCTTGTAAGATATATTCAGTATGTCCCAAAAATGAAAATTCTTATATACAGAATGTCCTAAAAATAAAAAGTCTTGTAAGATCTATACAGTGTGTCTGCAGTTGAGTTTTTTAGGAATACATATTCTAAATAGTAGGTATATCTTATTTGTCGTTAAAAGATTTTTCCTTTTCAAAAATCTTTTGATATTTTTACCTACAGTATGTCTCAAAAAAATTATTGTCAAATATATACAGTTTGTCTCAAAAAAGAAAATTCTTGCAAGTTGTATACAGTATGCCGCTAAAAATTAAAAATTTATTTTATTTATTTATGCGATACATCTTTGTCATCGAATGAATTTTTATCTCAACGCAAATTGATTTTTACCCAATAATCTTACTTTCCCGCTACCAACATTACATCTTTTTGTCGTTGAATTAATTTTTATCTTACCCCAATAATTTATTTTTATTTATTTAGACGAAGTTTTTTTTTGCTGAAAATTGGTTGACCCATAGGGAATTACGCCATAACGTCCCAAGCTTGCGTCATCGGATCGGCGCGGGGAGAGAGAAATAGCGACCATTTAACTTTATTACATTTCCTAATATAAAATTATTAATTTATTTTTTATACTTCTCGACGACGGCCTTCGCTAAATAAAATTCAATTTTTTTATGAATCACACACACATCCGCGCCCGCGAAAATGAGCATCGCTGAGGAGGAACGGGGGGGAGGAGCTTATGACGCCGGGAGAGCTGGCCGGGAAGTGGAGGAAGGTGGCCCAATCACCGTAATACCTATTAGTCTCTCTTTTTTTTTTTGTTAAAACAAAGATAACGTTTAATTTGAGTTTAATTTCCTTAAACCCACAAAAAAAAAGAAAGGAGGGATTTTGAAATATATCATAGATTTTTTGTCAATTGTTTCTAATTACATCAAAAAATCAATTAGACTGGTGTTCAAATTTTTTTTATTTAATATTTCGCTTTTTCATATATTTCAAATTCTATTCGTGGAACGAACTCATAATAAAAAAGGCCCACACACCACGTGACTTTTGTGTTTGCCGGTTAGAGAATTACCCAAGGAAAATGTGCTTGTATTCTAGTAAATTGGGTGCAAAAAAAATTTTTTTTTAGTATTTTCCGGTTGATGTTAAGTAATCCTACCCTCTAGTCCAATTTTTTCTGCGCAGAACAGGGTAGAGCGCCATAAAACATAATTATTCGTATTTGGACGAGACCTCGCCTAATATAGCAACTAAAGATATGCGTTTTTTTTTCATGATATTTAAAAATTTATGAGAAGAACGCGTCTGTGCTATATTTTTCAAATTTGTCTAGAAAAAAAAGTTGATAGTATCACTTTTACTAAAATTATTTTAAAAACCGTGCCACAGACGCGCTCTAAAGAATTAACTGCAGAATCGATTGATAAAAACCGCAGCTTTTTATCTTTAATATTAACGCAGCGCTCGTCCAAAAATTATCTCAGGCAAGATAACATATGGTATTGGCGCCTCTTAAACCACATTTATTACTAATTATCAACAAATTAAACGTTTCATAATGATGATTTTGTGTCATACAAAACGTCATGCACAAAGAAATGTATGATACTTTACTGAATTTGTCTTTAAAACATTTATCAATATTTTTTAATTTCGATCTATAACAAAAGATGGTTGTAGTGCTCAAAAAACGAAACGTCGCACTGAAGATGTATTAATACGCTGTTGTAGAAAATTATACATAAAAAAATTTTCCTTATAAGTTTTTGATATTATTTGATATTTTGAAATAAAGATGATAGGCGGCGCAATCGAAAAAAGGCATTTTTGGTTATCCTCGTATAATCTGAAAATGACGATAGAGCCACTTTATTATGCATGCCATAAAATATACAACTTTTTTCTCATTTAACCACCTCTGTATCGCTTACTGTTTTTGATATAGCAATGGTATATTTTTAGAGATTGAAATAAAAAATATTTGAAATACGTACTGTGTCCAACAGGTCCATGAGTTTAGTAAGAAAAAATGTGTGGTAACCTCTTAATATCCACATAGCGTGTGGATCACGTGAATAGTTTATTTTTTCACAACTCCAGTCCATAAAAAACCATATTTCGTATATGGCCTAAAATTAGAACATAAGAAATGAATAACAATGTGCCAATGGTCAGTCTTTAAAACTACTTTAGTCTCTTTTTTGCATAAAAGGCAATAATTTATTTCTACTAAAGTTATGATGCTTATTAATATTTTCAATCGATTTTTACACTGAATGCGTCTGTTTTCAACATGAATATATATGTTAAATTTTCAAAACTGTTTATTAAAATTTCACTGTTAGTCATAAAGTTAGATATTCAGGATTGAAATAATGAAGAGACTTAAGCAGATTTAAAATGTATATTTAAAAAATTAATTCTCTGCATTTATTTTACCTGTTCTACAATATATAAATTTGATAGAATTTGTATTAAATTAAATATTCTTAAAGTCCATTTTAGTTCAAACGGTTCCCGGTCTTTCATGAGCCTAGGTCCAAGGTTATAAATAAAATATAAGTACGCAGTAATTATAAGCACAGGCTGAAGTGGAGAGGACATTAGAAATAAATCATCTTCAATAACTCGTTCATCTAAAAAACATGGTTTGTTAAAATTAGAAAAACGTCCATTAACTTAGAATACTAAAATGGTATATTTCATTATAGGAATCCAGACAATAGGCTTTTTTCGTGCACGCATGACAAATTCTCGTGTTCGGCTGCCCATCACACGTCATGAATAATAATTTTCCAAAGGAAAATTATGGGTTTTTTAAAATAACTTTAATATTTTAAAGATACAATTCATTTATTAAGATGTTGATAACTCGGAATATATTTACTAACTGCTTTTAAAATGAAAATAAAAATGTAAAATGCAAACAAATCTTTTGACACAAAAATCCTAAAATTGAAAGTGATAAGTTTGCAGAATCAGCATTCTCCCAGAGAAACTATAATAGAGCTTCGACATAACTTCTCCCCCCAAAGTTTCAACTTAATTGATAGTACAAATATGAAATGTCATGTAATATCTAAATGCCAAAGTATTTTGATTTCAAAGAAAACTTGACTTGAGTATTTTAATACACATGTCACATTCGCCAGCACTTTTAAAAACAATAACTATATATTCTTTTTAAATTGTGGATTGAAATAAAATGATTGTGAAGAAAATAGGATACAAACCTTGACTAAAATTATCATTCCTGTATCCGTTAATAGATCACTATATTTGCCCTCGACAGCAATAATGCATTTCCCGCCTCGGTATGAAATCTATACTCTATTCCAATTCTTTTTGCAACTCAGTTGGCTGTTATTTAGTTTTATCAAGTTGGTAAGATGATTTGTGTCAGATTAAAATGCCATTCTCTTAGATGTTGTCTATTTATTTGAATATATTGTTGACAACTACTTAACAATTATCATGCCAAAGATTATAAACAATAGCACAAAAAATGCGTACTAGCAGTATGCATATACATAGAAAGAGAAAAAGACAACGTTCCAATGTAACAAAAAAAGGAAAACTGACAAACCAAGAACTATTGAAAAATACACGAATATGAAAGACGTTCAATGATAAATTCAAATGTACTATGCAAATAACGAATTTTTTACTCTTGACAAACTTTTAAACGACGTTAAGGAAAATTTCGGGTCTAAGGAAGGGCGCACATCTTTGTTTCGGCTTTTAAAATTTATCAGATATAAGTATAAGTAAATTAATAGGCGGGAAATTTTAACTGAACAAAAACGCATTGTTTCGGCCAAAATTTCATTTTTAATTAAATTTCTAGAATTAAAATATTCGAACGAAAATATCAGATTCCTGTACCTGGACGAAACTTGGATATACAGAAATGGATCCCAGGTTCGTCAATGTGTACGCGAGTCTGGTAAAAAGAGCATGCCAACCAAATTTCATTCAGAGGGTAAACGTGTTACAGTATTGCATGCAGGCAGTAATTTGGGATTTTTGGACGGATGTGACTTTTTATTAGAATCTTTAAATAATGACCGAAATTACCACAAAGCAATGAATACCTATTTAAAAAGTGGGTGGTTAATCAAGTACTTCCTGCTTTATCCAACATACAAGAAAAGATAAACCACCATCATTTTCTTGCAAAAAATTGGTATTGCAGGAATGGTTGACTATCCGCAACATAACTTTTGATAGTAAAATCACGAAAAAACAACTCAACGACCTAATCAAACCTTTTCGACATGAAATAAAGAAATACGTTATAGACGAAATTTTAAAAGAGCATGGATATCAAGTTCTTCCTCATATCATTGTCAATATAATCCTATTGAATTGGCATGGGGGTTTTGTAAGGACTATTACAATAAGAAAATAAGTTCTGACCACTCAGATGAGAATATAATTAGGAACTTATGGTCTGAGGCTCTTTCAAAATGTACATCAGACACGTGGATAAGTTTTTGTAGACACACCGAATCACTAATACTGACTGGACAAAATGCATGGGAAACTTTACTATTCAAAATATTCCATCTGTTATTATTTCGCTTGGGGAATCAGATTCAGATGACTCATATAATATTGATAACGACTCAATGATTCTGATTCTAAAAGTGAAATAATGGAGGTGGAATAGTATTACATATATCTTCAAATATACAATGTAAACTGCTCATTAAGTTAAGACCGCCTGTTTTTAAATTCGGGCCTTTCTCTGCTAATTACCTTAAGAATGTAAATAAGACCCGAGGAAGACCACCTCAAATTCCAATCTAACCCATCGTTTTTCCAAGTTTTCAGTTTTCGCACATTTTCAGTTACGTGCCTTATTAAACATTCCCAGTCCCATGGCTTATTAAATTTACAAATGACGCTGTATTTTTCTTAATAAAATAAATATTAATGTGTGTTAAATAGGATGTTTCAATTTAAATGTAGATAAAATTAAATCGCCTTTGGAATATATTCTTGAATTTGATTATAGTTTAGTTTAATATAAAAGCAGATGAATAATTTTAGCTAAAAAGTTTAGTTCATTTATAAGAATTTCATAAATTGACTTATCTTTCAGTAATAGTGGCAAGGCAGCCAGCGTGAACATGTCAAAAATACTTAACCTCAAATTTTTACATGCGGTGACACTTATATAGGGCGAAATTTAACACCCTAACACCGCCAACTGAATTGCAAAAAGAATTGGAATAGAATATACTATTTCAAACGCGATTACATTACTGAAATTACTTTGGAAGATGTGACAGAAGTAATAAGAAGAAGAAACAGATGAAAGAAGAAGAAGTACAATAGGAATATGTGACAGAAGTACAGAAACAAAATGTAGATGGGGAAATATTTGAAGAAAGTGATAGAGAAAGGATGGAATCATAAGAGAAAGAACAACAAAATGAAGAAATAACAGAACAGAAAGAACAAGGGAATATTATGAATGTGTTAATGACAATGATGATGAGAATGGAGGAGATTAATAAGAAGATTTATAAAAATAAAAAAGAAGAAAAAGAAGAATGTCAAAAGGAGATACAGGATATAAAAGCTAATATAAAGCATGATTTGGAATACAAAATTAGGAAGATAACGTAAGAATTAAAACAAAATAAACATGAAATGATTTTGAAGATAGAAGAATTAAAAACGTATACAGATAACGAGATAAATTAGACAAGAAAAGAAATTAGAATAGAAACGATAGAGAGAATATTGGAAGTTGAAAAATAACAAGACGAGAAATTTGCAATATTATAAGTAAATGAAAAGGCTTTAAAAGAACTAAAGGAAGAAAGGATAACAAGATTAGAAGATAAATGGATAAAGACTATCACAGGAACGGATGCATTGGCAGAACAAAGAATGGACACAAAAATAGAAGAGAAACAGAAGAGAGATGGTAAATGAAATAAAGAATATTGTTGAGCATAAAGTGAAAGATGTAAGAACAGACGTACAAAAATTACAGAAAGAAAAAGAAGAAAAAAGAATACCTGGTGGAAATGTTTATAATAGAATGGGAAATATGAAAACATTGAACAAAAAAGTAGATTTATCCAAAATTTTGAGGAAATAAAAGATATAATAGAATATACCTTCATTGATCATGCATATTTATGATGGAGTTGTAAAAGTGCAAGTATAAATAATATGGAAATATTTGAAACCCAGTATATGTCATATTTTTGGGGAGATTTGAAACAAACACATGTGAGAGATATTGTGTGAGTTATGGAATAGAAACGGACGACGCAACAATAAATTGTTGTTGACTTGCACATTTTATTAAAATTATAAATACAAGTAAAATTAAATTAAATCCAGTCTTTTCTTAACTTTCGAGTAATAAACGTCTCATAAAAATTTCGTTTTTTAAAAAAACATTTTCCAAGTACAAACCCGTCATTGGCGCAGTCGCAAAGTAGGATTTTCCGGAAATTGTACGTATTGCACGAGCAATTTTTCGTTTTAACGATTAACCGGAAAAACGAACAAATTTTGGTGCAAAAACTGTGATTCGAACGAATATCGAATTGTGAGCTGTTTTCCTGTTCGAGTGAATATCGGGTAGTGAGAAGATAGTTCCAGTTAGCGTTACCAGAAAATTTTGGAGTGGACTTGGAGGAGAAAAAAACGAAATTTTCAAATCCTGGGAGAGGAACACACATCGTCCAACCCTATAGGAATTAGGATTAAGAAATGAAGATATTCTTCGTTGCATAAGTGCTTATTTCCTTTTATCCTTTAATTTTATAATTCCCATATTTCTAGCAGTTATCAAAAAAAATAAATTAATAAAATAAATTTTATATTATTATTTTTATGAATCAATACGATACACTAGCAGATTTATTAAATAATAGTCTTACTGTCAGTAGATCAAAACGACAGGTGCGCAGACATACGCTGACCTGTTTAAGGAGGTCAAACAGAAGGTCAACCCGGAGGATTCATATGTGAATATTAAGGCAGTTAGGAAACAAGAAACGGGGACCTCTGTGTAGAAGTACATGGGGGCGAGGCCAAGGCCAGAATATTAAAAGACCGGATAGAGGCGAGTAATGTTGGAGAAGTATTCATAAGGAAAGAGACAGCCGTCATAATGGTGACAGACATCGACCCGATCATCAGCGAGCCTGTACTCCTACAGAAGATGGGAGATATTACTCCCGGTGGAAGTAGCTCCATAAAAATTCTCTCCCTCCGACAGGGACAAAACGGAAATCAGTCGGCGCTAATAGAGATGGGAAAAAGGCATGCCCAGGATATCGCCAAATTGGGGAAAATAAAAATTGGTTGGGTAATGTGTCGTGTAAGGCTGCGGGTGGAAATCGCTCGATGCTTCCGATGCCTACAGGTGGGTCACAGGAAAGACACGTGCGCGGGTGTGGATCGCTCTATGGCCTGTCTTAAATGTGGTAAAGATGGCCATAAGGCCAAGGACTGGAAGAACGCTCCCTTCTGCTGGCATTGTAACGTAGAAGGTCATAGAGCGGACAATATGAAGTGTCCAAACTTCACAAAGCTAGTGGCGGACCAAGAGGCGAGGAAAAGTAGGAACCCGAGCACTGTCAGCAGTGGAGGGAGGGCAGGTCCGCAGATGTAAGTACCAAGAAACTAGAAGACAAGGATGAGGGTCCTACAGTTAAACCTAAAAAGATCGAGAGCTGCACATGATTTGGCTTTTGCGGTGGCAGCGGAGAAAGAGGTAGATGTACTGGTGGTAAGCGAACCAAATAAAAATATAATAATGCCGGGGAAGTGGTTAAAGGACACAAGATCCGATGTCGCCATATACTTCAGAAATAGAAGGATAGAGGTGGAAAGCTTCAGAGCAGGAGAAGGATACATAGTGTGCAAAATGCCACACTACGAATTGGTGTGCGGATATATCTCCCCTAGCCTGAACATAACCGATTTTAAAAGACAGATTGACCAGCTGTTCCTGGAGGGCCAGAGTAGTGGAGGCGAGTTCCTACTCATAGGAGACTTAAACTCAAAGTCCCCACAATGGGGATCACCAACAACGGATAATAGGGGAGATTATCTAGCAGACTACGTGGCAGAAAAGAACTTAGTAGTGCACAACACCGGGGAGCGTCCAACCTTTGTAAGGGGACACCAAAAGTCATTTATAGACGTGACCATTTCAACTAGGAAAATAGCCAAGGAGATAAAAAGCTGGCAAGTGCTGGAGATCGAAAACCTATCGGACCATCAGTACATCTACTTCGAGATTAGGAGAGCGGGAATGGAGAGAGGCAAAAAAAACGTAAAATCAAAAATGCCAATCGATTGGGGAAGGTTTAGGGAATACGTGAAAGAAAGTGTTGTAGAGTCACAGGCTACGCCAGGGGAGGAGATTAAGAAGGGGATGGGAATAGTAAAAAAAGCATTAGAGAAGAGCAAAATGCGAGGAGGAGAACGCCCGAAAAGAATGCCCTACTGGTGGAATGACGAGATTCAGGAAGCCAGAAGGAAATGTACAATGGCAAGAAGGAAAATGATGAGGGATAGACAGCGAGATGAAACAAATGTTACAGAATATAAAGCAGAAAATCGGAAGCTACAAAAAGAAATAAAGGACTCCAAAAATAAAAAATGGAAGGAAGTGTTGGATGAATTGGATAGGGACATATGGGGAAAGGGGTACATGACCGCAATTGGTAAGCTGTGCAACCCCACACCAGTGGACCTCACAGCCGAACAGAAAAAGGAGTTGGCAAGAGCTCTCTTCCCAATGGGAGCGGAACAGGTAGAGGAGCCGGAGGACAACGAACCGGAGCCGGAGCAGACTGCAACTCCCTTCAGTCTGAAAGAGATGGAAACCGCTCTCAGCGGGATGAAGACGAATAAAGCCCCCGGGATAGATGGCATCCCGGCAGAGGCCATTAGAGAGACCGGGAAAGTAGCACCGAACCTCCTGCTAGAGATTGCCAACTCACTGTTACGGAGACGGGAGTTTCCCCAAGAGTGGAGGATAGCCAAACTGGTTCTTGTTCCGAAGGGTAAAAAAAGCCAAGACAAAGCGGCGACATACAGGCCCATATGTCTGCTAAATACTATAAATAAAATGTACGAAGGCCTAATTAGGAATAGACTTGTGGAGGAGCTGGAGGACAAGAACGGACTTGCAGAAGGCCAGTTTGGCTTTAGAAAGGGAAGGAACACGATACAGGCTATTAATAGGATCAAAACAGCGTATGAAACCCGCGATAGCGTATGGCTTGCCATCGTAGCTGTGGATGTAAAAAATGCATTCAATACGGCCTCATGGCAAGTCATCCGCAGAGAGTTGGCGAGGCGAGGGATTAGCCTGTATCTGCGGAAAATAATCGGCAGCTACCTCTCCCAAAGAAGAATTATACTAGAAGAGGAGGAGATGGAGGTCAAGGCGGGCGTTCCACAGGGCTCGGTTCTGGGGCCGACCCTGTGGAATATACTATACGACGGGGTACTGAGGTTGGACCTTGGAGAGGGAACAAGTAGTGTAGCCTTCGCGGATGACCTAACAGTCATAATGAAAGCAGCGACTAGAGAACAGCTAGTAGAAAGGGGCAACAGGGCTCTTCGAAGAATTAGCAGCTGGATGGAGGAGAACAGGTTAGTACTAGCCCCTGAGAAAACGGAAGCAGTAGTACTACGAGGACACGGATGGAGGAGGGAGAGATTAAAGGCAAAATTTGAACTCGACGGAATGGAAATAAAGCCGGCCAAACAAGCCAAGATACTTGGGGTGATAATAGACGACCTCTGGACCTATGGCCCACATATTCTCGAGGCGGCTAGAAAGGCCGAGGAGAGGACAGGCAAATTAGCAAGACTGATGCCAAACATCGGCGGTCCAAGTAGTAGGAAGAGAGAGCTCCTCCTCGGAGTAACCCACTCCATCATGCTTTATGGCGCCCCTATATGGGCAGGAAGCTTGAGGATACAAGCATATCGACAAGCCTTGGAAAAGGTACAAAGAAGAGCTGCGATCAGAGTAGCCAGTGCCTACAGAACGGTGTCGGCCAAAGCCATACAAGTAGTTACAGGCACACATAATGGCGGATGAAAGAAGGCGGATGATGGAAAGGGGGGGAAAATTCTTCCTGGGAAACAGCCAGGAGTGAAGAAAGGGAGATAAGCCTCGAGAGCGCATACAGTGTCAGGGCAATGGACGAAGCGCCTTATACCAGATGTTCGCAGCTGGAGTAGGTGTAAACACCGAACATTAGACTACTATATCACTCAATTCCTTACCGGACACGGCTCATTCAAGGCTTATCTGGTAGATAGAGATATCTGCGAGGAAGGGGAATGCCACTACTGCGGGGAATGGGATGACGCGCAACACACAATTTTTAAGTGCCCTAGATGGAACCAGAGCAGGCAAAAATGCTATATAGAAGTAGGGGAAGAGGTAAAAATGGAAAACATAATTAACATTATGCTTAATGAAAAGAATTCATGGGAGGCAGTCAGATCCATGGTGGGGAAAATAATGAAGACTAAGGAGGCCGAGGAAAGAGAATACCAACGACAACAACAAGGGAGGACATGGTGACGAGTACGGCCTGACCCCATGAGGAATGTCGAGAGATGATGCCATGGGGTCAAGTGCACAGCAGAGGACGTTTGGTGGGTAGGCTATCCGGGACTGTTCGGGTAGAGTCCCACACTACCACTGCAGAACAACATCGCAGTGGTGAACATGAGTTTCCTCCTCTGCCAAAAAAAAAAAAAAAAAAAAAAAAAAAAAAAAAAAAAAAAAAAAAAAAAAAAAAAAAAAAAAAAAAAAAAAAAACTCACGACAATGACGTTGAGATTGTGACAATTGTACCAGAAATCAACTCGTTAAATTTTATTCTAAACGTCGTCATCGCCTTTAGTTATTGAATATTTAAAGTTAAAGGACGTTCTATCTACTGACAGTTAATATAAGTGACTCAAAAAGTAGTTTAAATATTTCAGAAAGTAATAATTTAAGTTTAGAAATGGCTCCACCAGTAGATCAAATTAATTATCAACTGCTTAAATTATATTTAGATTCAATTCACGCTTTTGATGGAAATCCACATACTTTAACAATTTTTGTAGGAAATTGCGAAAGTTTAATTTCTGTTTTTGCAAGTCAAACTGACAATGCATTAAATACTTTTTTATTAAAAGCTATAATTGGTAAACTTACAGGGAGAGCAAATATTAATTGGTTCGCGTACAGAGCTTAAAACATGGGCTGACGTTAAAAATGCCTTAAATTTAAGTTTTGGAGATCAACGCAATATTGATTGCTTGATACAGGATTTAATCAATTTAAGACCTATGAAAAATGAGACACCTTATAATTTCGGCATGAGATGCCAAGATTCTAGAAGTCTCATCATTTCCAAATTAAATTCATTAAATCTTAGAGACGACGAACGCACTATTAGACTTAGTAATTATGATGATTTAGCCTTAAAAACTTATATTAGAGGTTTACCTTTGCCAATACAGACTAATGTTCGACTAAGGGAACCAAATACTTTAGAAAAAGCCATGAGTTTGGTTATTGAAGAAGAAAACTTCTTATACTCAACTCAAAGATCAAATAATATCAATTCAAATGCATCATTTAAACCTAATTTACGAATGACTCCTACGAGAAATCCAAATTATAGAAATTCGCCCACTTTTACACCTAATTTTAGCAATATAAATGCTCATCAACCTATTTTTCAAAATACTAGACCAATATTTCAACCAAATACACAGCATTCTCAATTTGCAAATTCTTCACAATTCAGACCGAATTTTAATTCGAATAATTCTTATAATTGGCGTCCAAATAATAATTTTCCGACCCAGCGTCATCCATTTTTCCAAAATCAATCTAATAATTATAATCAAATGCAACAAAGAAATTTTAATCAATTTCAACCAAATCGCCCAAATAATTCTCAAAATTTTAAACCAGAACCTATGGACACATCCTCAGGTAATACAAGACTTCAACCTAAACAAAAATTTACTTCGACCGAACTTTTCAATCAAACGATTAATAATTCTCAACAATATAAACCAAATGATTTTGTTCAATTCGAAAATCCATTCGAATACCAAAATGATCAAAATGTATATCATACTGAAATTAATAATGACATTGACCCGAATTGTTATCAACCTGAAACACAATATTTTTCAAACGATTATCTTTCAACTCTTACTACTGACAATGACCTATACAGGGAATCTTCATTCCCAGCTGATAATATTAACCCAAGTCAGGATTTTTGCGAGAACAAAAGTTCAAGCAACCAGATGTAATATTAGTTAACGCTCTAAAAGCAAATTTACCTTATATCGAAATTCCAGAAATTAACGCAAAATTTTTAGTTGACACAGGGAGTTCAAAATCTTTAATTAACCCAGAATTAGCTTACAAGTTTTATAGAAATTTCATTTTTAAAGAAAAATTCAATATTCAAACTGCACATAATATATCTTATCACGACGAAGTCGCTAACATTCCTCTGTTTACAATTTTTAATTTGCAAGAATATCATAAATTTTATCTATTTAAGTTCAGTAACAGATTTGATGGCATCATAGGCGTAGATTTATTAAAACAATTAAATGCTAGTATAAACGTTAATAAAAATCAAATATTAATTCCAAATGCAATAATTCCTTTAATTTTAGACACAGAAATCACTGACAATAAAATTGACAATTATTCCCTCACCATAGCAAGCCGTTGCAAACAAATAGTAAAGTTGCCAGTTAAATGTAAAAATGGGATAGGTATACTTGATTATCAAAATTTTGGAAAAGGCATTGAAATGCCTAAAGCTTTAGTAACTGTAGAGAACAATTTTGCCATTACAACGATTACAAATATCAATGAAAATTCAGTAAAATTAGACATTCTTGAACCATTAGACATTGAAATTTTAAATTTAGTAGAAGTAAATATTTTAGACAGAATAGAAGACGAATATGATCAGGATTTAACTAGAACTCAGGATAATAAATTAAAAGAAAATTTAAAAAACATTAGACTTAGCCACTGTAATAAAGAGGAAAAACAATTCCTCAAAAATCTTTGTTATCAATATAGAGATATTTTTTATTGCGAAGGAATTCCTTAAAGCTTCACCAATCAAATTAAACACAAAATTAATTTGACAGATAATTCTCCAATATATACAAAATCGTATCGTTTCCCAGAAATTCATAGAGAAGAGGTTAAACGACAAGTATCAAAAATGTTAAATGACGGTATCATTGAAAATTCTACTTTTGCATTTTCATTTCCGGTTTGGATAGTACCAAAAAAAAATCGGAAGTGGCGCAGTGTTATTGATTACCGGAAGTTAAACGAACGCACGACAGATGACAAATATCCTCTACCTAACATTACCGAAATTTTAGACAGACTAGGTAGAGCAAACTACTTTACTATACTTGACTTAACTAGTGGGTTTCACCAAATAGAAGTGGACCCCCAAGACGTAGAAAAAACTGCTTTTAGTACTCCACAGGGTCATTTTCAATTTAAACGGATGCCGTTTGGACTTAAAAATGCCCCAGCTACATTTCAAACAGTTATGGACAACGTTTTACGCGGACTGACAGACGAAACATGTATTGTTTACTTAGACGACATTTTAATTCACAGCACATCCCTTCAGGAACACATAGAACGACTAAAAACAATATTTGACAGACTACGACAACATAATTTAAAAATTCAACTCGACAAGTCAGAATTTTTACAAAAATCAGTAATGTATCTAGGACACGTAATTACCCCTTCCGGCGTAAAGCCTAACCCCTACAATTAAAAATTTTCCCATACCAAAAACACAAACCGAAATAAAAAGTTTTCTCGGACTATTAGGATATTACCGACGTTTTATACGAGACTTTGCCAAAATTACTAAACCCATGACAAAGTGCCTTAAAAAGGGTGCTCAAGTAATACATGACAAAAATTTTATAGACTGTTTTCAAACTTGTAAAGAAATACTGACGAACGACCCCATACTACAATATCCAGATTTTACTAAACCTTTTATCCTGACAACGGACGCTAGTAATTTCGCTATTGTTGCAGTATTGTCACAAGGCAATGTACCCAAAGACAGACCTATAGCTTATGCATCTAGAACACTAAATCAATCAGAAACAAATTATCCCACAATTGAGAAAGAATTGCTCGTAATTGTGTGGGCATGTAAACACTTTCGACCTTATGTATACGGAAGAAAATTCTTTATATATACAAATTAGTAAGATGGCGATTAAAATTGGAAGAGTACGATTATCAAATTATTTACAAAAAAGGAAAACTTAATACTAATGCCGATTGCTTATCTCGCATATCAATTAACGCACTAGAAAATGAATCAATTAATAATAATCCTGGAGATTCCGGACATGATATTTTAGAATATTTGCAAAATTTAGCCGAAACTGTTCCGTTAGAGCAGCAACCTTCGACAAGTAAAACAAAACCTAAAATTAACGTAATATCAGATATAAAAATTAAATATGCTAACGACAACCCAAACCATGACACACGAAACGATTTAACAACTCCTGAACCTGACTGGATACAGGATCAGAACATTTCTACCGACTCTACACAACATTCGACAGCAAACGAAACTTCAAACAACGGTATACCCATTTTAGACGAAATCATTAATAATAAAGCTCACCAAATAATAGTTTATCCAAATTTGTATCAAAAAACCGACGTAACTCACGAAACATACGAAAATTTAAAAATAATTAAAGTAAAAATCCCCGAAATAAACAATGAAAAATTTATTTTCGAATTCTTAGTCGAATTCACCGACCTTAAAAATACCTTTTATCTTCACTTTAACAAAGACAATCTATATATTGATTTTAACACAGTATATCTGAAACATTTTTCGGAACTTGGACCAAAATTACTTAAATGTACAAAATTAATTAATACTGTTTCTAATCGGGACGAACAAATTCTCTTGATAAGAAACTACCACGAGGGTAAAACGACACATAGAGGTATAAATGAAACTTTAGAAAAATTACGCAAAAATTATTATTGGTAAAACATGAAACATACTATTACGAATTATAATAATACATGCACATTTTGTCAAAAAAATAAATATGCTAGACAATCCTCATATGTTCCGCTAACGCTTACAGAAACCGCAACAAAACCATTTCAAATTGTACATATAGACGTATTTACTTACGACGGAAAAAATTATTTAACAGTAACAGATGCTTTCACTAAATTAGCCCAAGCATTTTTCATACCAGGAAAAACTGCAATTTACATAAGTAAAGCTCTTATAAAATATTTCACTTCATTTGGCGTCCCACAATTAATAATAGTAGATAAAGGTACAGAGTTTAATAATGAGACAGTTAAAGATCTTTTGACACTACACAAAATTAAAGTACATTCTACAACCACAGGTCACCACGAATCAAATTCTATAGCCGAGCGAATACAATCTACTTTGATTGAACATTTAAGACTTTTACGCGAAATTTACCCAGACGAAAATGACTTAATGGAGACTATGCAATAATTGGATATAATAGTTCTATTCACGGTTCTACGAAATATACTCCATTTGAAGTTACTTTCGGACACACTAACTCTAGAAACCCAAACGAAATTTTCTTACTTCATAATTTTTATTCAGACTATATCAATGGTCATCATGAAAAATTAAAACACGTCTATAACGAAGTGCAAAAAGCTTTAAACGACAAAAAGAAAAAAATAACTGAAAAAAGAAATAGCCAAGGTGAAACCAATAAAGAGTTTCAAATTGGTTAAACAGTATATAAAGAAAACCCAAAAAAACGAAATAAAAAAGACAAAAGATTTTTAGGCCCTTATCAAATTACTCAAATTCTCGATAGAAATCGCGTAGAAATTTGTAGAAAATAATTAAAACATAAAAAAACGGTTTTACACAAAGAGACAATACATATTAAAGAATTAAAAAGACCTCCTATTGCAGGTTGTTCTTCTGGATCACCGACGCAAGACAAGACGCACCCCGATTCTATAACCTGAATGACAATCCAGGACTTCTTCCGCTTCATTTAGGTAGAGCACAAGTTAAAGCCGACTTTTGGACATTTATACATATTTATGACATAACAAATATCACTCGAAACTTTATAACACTAACAAACCAATACAATAAAATAAACAGTTCTCTTTCCAACTCTTCCCCACTATTTAGTTTTAAACAAGAATTTCAAAATTCTTATCATATGATTCAAATAATTGAAAATAAAATAACTTTGCAATTAAGTCAATTAAATCCTTTTTGGAATACCAGATCGAAACGATCACTCTTTGATGGTATCGGTACAGCAATTAAATTTTTAACAGGTAATTTAGATGAAAATGATGCAAAACGGTACGATGAAATCATTTCAACATTATTTAATAATCAAAACAAAATTAAAACTTTAGTCGAGCATCAGATAACATTACTGCAATCTTCTGTTCAAACTTTTAAAAATAGTTCCGATTTACTAGCTCATAATCAAATAATATTAAGCTCTCATATTGAGGAAATACAAAAAACGATAAAAAACATTAACATAGAAAAAATAGAAACATTTCATTATTTTGCTTTAGAAAGAATCGCTTCACAATTTTCAATAAGCTTTCAAATTATTTATGACATATTAGAAAAAATCGAAATAGCTATTAGCTTTTCAAAACTTAACACGTTTCACAATGCAATAGCAGATCCTAGGGAATTATTTTCTGAAATATTATCCATTAGTAAAAATCTCAAAAATAATAAGTTCCCTTTTGAACTATCATTAGATAACATTTTATTACTTGAAAAAATAATAGAAATTAAAAGCTATAGTAAAAATAATAACATTGTTTTCGTATTAGAAATACCAATAGTAGAAATTAACGATTATAATTACTACCACCTTTATTCTTTACCAACCCCCTCTACACACTCCTTTAAAACAATAATACCACAATCAAAATTTCTCCTTTCCAATGAGCAACACTATGCACTTTCTGATGTCAGATGCTACGAGGTAACTCAAGAAGAATTCATTTGCCAAAACGTTCAAACATTAAGAATTACCCCGAACGCCCCATGTGAGGTTCAACTACTAAAATACTCCAAAAATTTGAAGAATTGCCACCAAATTCCAGCCGAAATCAACGTAGTCAAAATTCAAAAATTAGAGAAAAATCAATGGATCGTCATCAACCCGTATAGTGTAGTTGGGATTCAAAAATGCGGTAAAAATATAGACAATGTGCCTTTAAACGGTAGTTATCTAATCGAACTAAATAACTTTTGTGAAGTGTCAATAGACAATATTTTGTTAAAAATATTTGAAACAAAAATGCCTTATTTTAAATATATCGAACTGCCTAATTTAAAAATTTTAGAAAACAATTTTACTTCAAAAACATTTAATTTAAAACCAGCGAAAATAGACTCAGTTAAATTAGACGAACTAAACAATATAGAATTAGCCTTGCAACAAGATCAATCAAAAATTCAACAATTAGATATATCTCCAGTGCATTTTAAAAGAATTAGTTTTTACACAATTTTATTGTAGGTATTAGTTATTATAGGAATCCTGCACGCAGCCTACAAGTTTTGCATCAAAAGAAAAAAGAAGTTAGAAAATTTAGAAGCTCAGCCTAGTAATCCAATCGACCTCAAGAACTTCCCTTTAATTTCGAACTCTGATGTAACCCCATAGTTCTCATCTTAGCCCGGAGGAGTTATGGAATGGAAACGGACCACGCAACAATAAATTGTTGTTGACTTGCACATTTCATTAAAATTATAAATACAAGTAAAATTAAATTAAATTAAGTCTTTTGTTAACTTTCGAGTAATAAACGTCTCATAAAAATTTCGTTTTTTAAAAAAAAACATTTTCCAAGTACAAACCCGTCATTCGCGTTTTCTGGTCTACCTTTTTTAAATATAAAGCTTACTGTATCACAGCCAGCTAAAACGTAAATACATAATAGTAAATTACCCAGATCCATTTGAGTATTTAAAGACTTATCCGTAGATAATTCTTCTGTGGTGCATTGGTATATATGTGTCAAATTTATGAAACCATATTTCTAGATAGATAACCTGGTAATGAAGTAGAGGGATAATACAAATATGTCAGTATCAGTGGCCTCTATTATAATTTGAAGGTACTGTAGGTTTGCATAATCGCAAATAGTCTAGTGTCGGCTTCATTGCGGTGAAAAAAGTGTTGTTCTGGTAGTATTTTAGTAGATGCGGCAGAAGATAGGATGGTAGTGCTGCCACATTATGCCATTACAGCGGTAATAATGGAAATATTTTTGTGGAGGCGGTTATATTCCGTACATACTTTGCTGGAAATGCATTTTAGTAGCCGTGATTTATTACTATTATTACTGAAAAAGTGCTGCCACTTAGGAACTTCAATATTATCTTGAACTTCAAATTCATGACTGTAACACGTAACACTGTAACTCTAATACGTATACACTCTTGGGGCGGCGACGTAAATACTGAAGAGAATAGTCTATTCAAATTATTTTTTATTTCTATGCTATAAATTCCAAATTGTATTTGGTTACTGTTTATATTTGTGATATCAAGTTAGCAAGACAACTGCGTAAAATATGACGATATCAAAAAACTAAAAGCTAGAGAATTTGGCGCTTTTTTGCCGTTAATTAGTTGTGGAAAAATAAATTTTGCCGCTCTTTTTTATTAAAAATTAAACATCTTGCTAACTTGATATCAAGTTAGCGAGACAACTGAATAAATAATGACGATATCAAAAAACTCAAAGCTGTAGAATTTGCTGCTAAATAATTGAGGAAACCAAAAATTTGTCGGCTGTTTTTTGTTTCCAGGTTTTTTATAGCAACTTATAACTTTACAAAAAAATTTTTTACTTAAATGAGCAATTGTTTTTAATCGGAATATATGTTTGAATAAATAAATATATCACTCAAGGCATATGAAAAATTTTTTTACAACTCTTGTCTCAGCGAAAAGTTTTTCTCCAATTTTTATAGATGTTTGTAACAATTTGTGCTACTATACGTCAGAGACATTCAAATTTTGGTTAAAATTTTTTTGACACAATCCCGTTTTTACTATACAATTCCATATAGCGTCTCATTTTTATGAGTTTAAAATTGTTTTATCGTTAAGACTACAATTCAGAAAGAAATATTGTTTTAACTCTAATTTTTCAAATCGAAATGGAAAAATTTTAATAACCTTAAGAAATTTTTGGAACTTGATACATTGGAAATTTTATAGTAAGTTTGAAATGAAATAAATCTAAAATTTAATTTTTAATAAAAAAAGAGCGGCAAAATTTATTTTTCCACAACTAATTAACAGCAAAAAGCGGCAAATTCTCCAGCTTTCCGTTTTTTGATATCGTCATTATTTACGCAGCTGTATTGCTAACTTGATCTCAAATTAGCAAGATGTATAATTTTTAATAAAAAAAAATACCAGCAAAATTTATTTTTCCACAACTAATTAACGACAAACAAGCGGCAAATTCTCCAGCTTTTAATTTTTTGATATCGTCATTGTTTACGCAGTTTTGCTAACTTGATACCAAGTTAGCAAGACATTTAATTTAAACAGAAAAAAAAGAGCGGCAAGATTTATTTTTTCACAACTAATTAACGGCAAAAAAGCGGCAAATTCTCCAGCTTTTAATTTTTTGATATCGCCATTGTTTATGCAGCTGTCTTGCTAACTTGATATCAAGTTAGCAAGACGTTTAATTTTTAATAGAAAAAAAGAGCGGCAAAATTTATTTTTCCACAACTAATTTACGGCAAAAAAGCGGCAAATTACTAATAAGATACGGTTGTAATTTTCCGAAGTTGCCTTGCTAAGTTGATAGACGTACTTTGACGTCGGTGAGCATCGGCGTTTCACACAAAAAATAAAATCTCGGAAACAGTTACCACTACTGAAAATTTCTTTTGACCAAAAACTTTACTCATTTGGGCACATTTTTCGTCGATTAATCATATATCTATCTTTAACGGGTCAAAAATTTTCTCGATGCTGAAATTTTTAACTCAGTTTTGGTACCGTCCCTCCTTTTAAATAATCTGAAAAATTGATTTTTTGCATACACCAATGAAATCTACAATGATCAGGCTTTCGACTGATGTAAAAATTTTGAAAAAATATTCAAAAATAGCATCACAATCGCGAGTTTAACACCAAAAACAGTTTTTTTACGATAATCCAAAATAATCGGAAAATATTTTTTTACCCTTTTTTGCAATTCCGAATTTAATGGAGCCCTCCGGATTTGGATCCGCAAGGTCAATTACCACATTGTACATATTTTTTAAAAACTATATCTTCGAGTGCACAGTTCGATGTTTTAGAGACGTATTTTCGGAGGCCTCTTCCCTTACTAGTAGTAGGGTATTTTGCACCATGTGAGAAAAAATCTAAAAATACTTATTTATGACAGATTTTGCAAAAAGGAACAGAGAAATGTTGATTTCTATTTATAAAAATGCAATATAAATTTTATAATTCAATTTTAAAAATTATTTTCTAAAGGTGTTTTGAAATGTGAAAACGCTATCCGCCATATTGTGACGTCATCTTCATAGTAAACACAATAGATTTTTGTTGTACTGTGTGTGTTAATTTTAATCTTTTTCGAGTTACCTCGTTTGAAGACTTTTATCATCCTGTATTTTATTGAAATAGCATCATGGATGACGGTTTCATAAAAGCAGAAAGTACTAATCTGCTGGTGGCGAATTTGCTTGCATGCAATCCCGATTTCTGTTGTGCCGAGTTGAGGAATCTTAAAAAAATCAGTGTAAGTACCTATTATATAACAAGCCATTATCTTACATTTTTCATCTAAAACATGCAATAATAATTACATTATTTATCAGTATAGTAACATAACCTATAAATAAATTACAAAATTTGATTTTATGATATCATCATGAAGTTTTCTTTTCTTCATAAAATAGTTATTACATAGTAAATACACTTGTTTAAACTCGTACTTACATCAAAATGATCTTCACAGAAATAAAACCTAGTATTTGCGGACAATAACTTCGAATCTCTTTTTTCCAGTTTTAACCAAATATTTACTCATGTTTATATTCAGGCACAAGACATCAAGGATTATAACTCTTTATTAACCCGAAAATATTATTATTCTTTTGCTTTGCAGTACAAACCCGTTCTATTTACTATAAGGGTGACGTCACGAACCTAGTTAACATGGCGGCTAGCGGTTTCGCGCGAAATTGTAAAATGGTAAATTCAAAGTCATTTTTATGGCACTTTTCGGTTTTAAAAAATTAATATAAAAATTACAATGGTTCATTATCACTATAAGATTCATTTAAGACACTTTTCAAAAGAGGGTGTAATAGCCTATTAAAATGCAAATTTTTGGATGAATCGTAAATTCCAGAACTGTATTTGAATTAACAATGTTCGATATACATCTAGCTAGAGTCCGTTATAACCAATCGTACATCAACTTTACAATTTACGTAGTTCATTAGCTATTGTTTATAAATCAATAATAAAAACTGCACAAAGGTTAATTTTTGGAATCTCGATCAAAATAAATAGGGGTCAAGAGCAACGCAGAAACAAAAAAAAATTGTAATTAATTATCAGTTTTATTATAATAGTTATTTGTGTAACCAGTGCAACAAATATGCACTTTTTGCACGTGTTGCACACAACATTTTTTCTACGAACGAAATAAATATGACATTTTTAACAGTTTTCAAAAAAAAATAAAATTTGAACTGACAATTTGAAATTAATGGCAGAAACTATCACAATCAATGTGACAGTGATAGTTCAGGCCACATCCATAGGTCAAATCGGTAGACATAAAACGATTTTGATTCATCAAACGGATTTATATTTATAAAATGGCCACGAAAATTTGCTTGTTGATCGTTTGTGATCTTATTTGAGATTGAATTCATTGAATCACGGATAATTTAAATAATTTAGGTAATATTATTATAAGTACCTTTGTAGATACTTCGCTTTATGTAAATTCATCAAAACAAAATGTATTCCAGAGAATCCCTGAAGTCTAGTGGCACAGATACCGGGCTCCAACCCAGGCGGCTCGGGTTCGAATCCCGGCGGCGGCGTCGATTTTTTTTTTATTTTTTTTTATTTATATTTACTAAGAAATTGACAATTCAAAGCAGTCTAAAATTTACTTTTATGCACTAGTGCACAAAAGATTTACTTTTATGCACCAGTGCACAAAAGTTATACTTTTAACACGGTAGATAGTGCAAAAAGTGGTCACTTTTTGCACGATCGTAGAAAAATATATTTTTAGGTTTTTTTTTATAAGCACACGCATTAAAGAAAATCCACTAAGCCGCTTTAAGATCGCTGACAGATATCTACAAATTAATATCGGACAATATTTAAATATTTTCTAAAACAATTATAAATTATAAAAATATAGGGATGTAACTGCTGATTTTGTTTCTCAATGACATAACAAAAATATCATTACTTTTCTAAAATTATATGTTGCATGTCATTTTTTCTGTATTATACAATGTATTTCATTTTGTTTTCTTTAATTATCAGCGGTTAAATTTTTGATCGGTTTATAATAATAATTGTGATGACAAGACTAAAACTCATAACAAAAAAAATACTTCGTTTCGAATAAGAGTAATTGATAATCAATTTAACAAGCTTTTCAGCTTCTTTTTTTAGAAAAAAAAAAACAGTTACGTTAGCAAATCCATCCTTGTGTCGCAAAAATTAAAGAAAATAAATTATTTTTAAATAATTTAAAAAATTTACCTGCTAAATATTCGAACAGATACTTGGTATTTATGTATATAGACTTCAAAACTACTGCCATTTTAAATAAGCTTAGAAAGTGCCGATTTTAAACTGATTAGTTTGAAGCACCAACTCACGGAATAATCAAATGACATTTAATTCAAACGGATTCAATAAACTGTTGAAAGACAATTGACTTATTGTATATTTGCATTTATGAATGAATATTTATGAAAAAAAATGGCATTGAACTTTTAAAAAATTCGAGATTTTACAAATCTATACATTGGGAAAACAGTAGTACAGTCAATATCGATAAAAAATGTTACCGTTACAGGGGTATTGATTGTAAATTAACCACCCCCTATGGTTGTTATTGCCTAAAGAAAAATAGTTTTAAATAAAATTTGTGTGGTGTGGTTATGAACAAATATTAAAATACTGTCAAACATACACTACAGATTTCAGAAAATACAAAAAATTAATATTTTTTTTTTGTAAATGGGATACTATGTTTGTTTTTTAAATTTTGGGAATTATCCTTTTTCCTGACTTGATAATGTTACCCCAGTTTATCGTTGTCGTTTTAGAGCTATTTAATAAATGTTGAATATAAGCTAGCTATTAATAAAAGTTTTTTTGTTCTGGAAGTCCTTTTCGTTATTTTTTCTCCAAACGTGTTTAAATATATCTCTCTCTCAATCGCTTTTCCTTTTCTTCCCTTTAAGGGTTTCGTACCCCAAAGGGTCGAAACGGAACCCTATTTACTGCTCTAACTCGTGTGTCCGTCCGTCCATCCGCCTGTCGCACCGGTCTAGAAGCTTAACCGTTGGAGCTAGAGTCTTCAAATTTTCGCAGTATATGCGTCTTGTTGACCCAAAGCCATATAAATTATAAAAAATATTTTTAAATGTATTCAAGTGGGTTCCCGTACAGCTAAAGGGGGGCGATGAAAAAAAATTGGCCTACCCCATCAATTGAGATATCGTTAAATAGAGCTCATTGAGTAGATAAAAGCTGTATTGGTGATAATGTTTATTGTTACATAGATTTTATAAGATTTTTCATTACCATTCTCTCATTTTTAGGGTTCCGTTCCTATTTATGTGAATTGTGATATTCGATATTTTATTACTTTTATCTGTGCAATCGTATTAGTCTGTGCAATCGTATATAAAGAAATAAAAGATTTTAATTTGCTGTTAATAAGTTAAAAATATCGGTGGATTTTGCTGAATTTTTAGTGTGATATAGTCCATTTGATTTTGACCAAAAATTTATTAGGTGCGAATCATCAAAAAAGAACGGTTTTTCTGCTAGAGGGGGTTACATTCACACTGTACTCATAATAGACTATTTATTTGTCAAGACGGCAACAATTTTTTTAAATGCTTTATTCTACTTTATATTGAATAATTCTTTTTTGTAAAAAAATTATTATCTCTCATATTTAAATAAATAAAAAATAGTAATTGCTGAGTTCTTTCAAAAACCATAAGGAAGTTTTAAATAAGTATCGGTGGATTGTGGTGACTTTATAGTTATAGTCCATTTGATTTTGACCAAAAATTAATTAGGTGACAATTACTATATAAATGAACAGATTGTCACCTACAGGAGGTTACATTCACAATTTATTGCTCATAGTAGACCATTTATTTTTAAAAACGGCAAAAAATGGTTTAACAGTTATTAGGGTGTAAAACAATAAATTACAATATTTAATACGAATACATTAAAATATACAAATGTTTAAAACCTAAGTGAATTAGATCTCCTTTCGAAAAAAATGTTAATGTTTTTTTTTTAAATAGGACTATGTTCTAAGATGGAGAATAAATTGCAATATTTAATAAAAGTCCGTTCAGAATACGAGTCTACTCAATTTTTACCTGGCTCGGCAAACACTAGATTTGGCCTGCCTTTAACCGAAACATTATAAAATTTTTTTATTTATAGGTGGGGTATAGGGGATAATAATCTTTAAATAATAAAATTATAGTAACACACATTAAAGTGAGTCCGCAATTAATATTTTTTTAAGAACACTGATATGCAATATAAACTACAATAAAATATTTGAAAATATTTTTCCCGTCTTCAAAAATAAATATTCCATTATGGGCAATATATGAATTTAAGCCCCCCTTCCCCCTAGATGAAAAAATGTTCAATTTCCATAAGGATTTTGCTCCTTTGTTCGTTGCATTTCAATATTTGTTAATATATCCAAGTATATATGCGGATTGTGATATTCATAATTTTTCTTTCTTTGCGAACACACATGCGCCAGGTTATTTTTCTTTTCACTTCTTTAAATCCTTTTACCAAGTAATTTTGACTTCTTAGTTCGATTAAAATTTTAAAGTCCTTTAAGAATCTTGCCTCTGCACAGATATTCTACATTTGGTATGGAACCCTAAATGTGCGAAGTCCTACTCGCACTTGACCAATTTTTTTATTCTTTCTTTCTAATTTCCTGGTTTTCATAATTTTTCCTATTTTTCTCTCTTTTTCCCTATTTGTATCTATTTTTTCCTACTTTTCCTATTTTTTCCATTATTCCCTATTTGTAACTATTTGTCCCCATTTTTTCCATATTTCATCATTTTCCCCATTTTTACCTCTTTTCTCTAATGTTCTCTAATTTTCCTGTTTTTCATTGGTTTTTTCCTCTTTTTCAATATTTTTCACTATTTTTTCTCTAATCTTCTCTATTTTCCGTATTTTCTTTTATTTTTCCCTATTTTACTTTATTCTATATTTTTCAATCGTTTTCTACATTTCCCCTACTATTCCTTATTTTCCCTATTTTTCCCATTTTCTCTATTTTACCCATTTTTTCCCATTTTTTTTATTTTTCCATTACAAAATTACAATACTTTTCAATTTTCATCCAGTCTACGATTCTACCGACCATCGAAAATAACCATAGTAATGAATAATAATAATAATAATCTGAAATAATCGTTCTGAAAAACAAATACTTACTTTTTCAATATCTCTGTTTTTCGTTACGTTACAATATCGGATTGTTAAATCTTACCGCAAGCTGCTACTTAAATGCCCAAAAGAGCGAAGTTTTTTTTTAAACTAATTTTGATTTTATTAAAATTAAATAACAGCAAACTTGTACAAAGTTTTTTTATTAACGATGTTAATAGTTTAAGTTTACAAACCGGAATGAAAACTGTTTCATAAGCGGGCTCTGGCCATAACTCTTCCACAGTTAGATTTTGGCATATTTTACGAAGTGAAAAATACTCATGGATTCGGTCAAAGATTAGGTATTAGTCTTTAATTCGGTTTTGGGATTTGGAGTTGTTAAATTTATTCTTGTGGTTCCTCTTCTTTTGAGTGTTTGCTGTATTTGACATCATTTTAATTTTTCTAACACCTATTCAAATATCTCTGAAACGTGATAAAATGTAGATTATTAAATTCCATTCGTTTACTGAATTATTTTTCAAATACTTATGTACTATTGGCTTATAGTTGATTCTGTTTTTTTATTTTGTAAACTTCATCGAGTGGGACAGCTTCGAACAATATTTCGGGTATCTCTTCTTCATTTTTTGAATATGGAATTTTTATTTCCGTAAGTAGTAAAGAAAGAAATTTTTCGTTAGGAAAGTACCCTGGCACTTAGGGAATAGAGATTAGATTCTCTTTTAGATTATTGATCCACTTTATGCTCTAGTATCGCCACATTTGTTTCCATATAGGTACATTTGCTGGGCTTAATCCAGCCTCTCGTAACCTCTGGAAAACTCTTCTCAATTTTTCGCTTATCTGTTCATCTATTATCTCAAGTTCCTTCTGAAATAATTTATATGGTCGGGTTTTAATTGGGTTAGCATCCCCTACATCGATTTTATGGGACGTATAGTGATGTGCATCCCATTCTCCTTATGGATTTTGAGAATACATCATTATATTCCCCGAGCAGTGCTTTAAATTTTTCCCTAAATTTCCCGACTGGTACATGTTCGATCTCGTGGTCCTTTAGCGTCACTTCCTCGCTTTCTGGTACCGTGTATATGACCAAAATTTCGTCTTCTGGTGCCGCTGCTTCTGAAATTGCAGTACCCAGAAATAATGTTACCTCTGTTCGGTTACAATTTGTTAACCTCAGAGTTATTTTCTTCTTCTCCAAGTTCACCTCTCAGATGAGTTCCTTTTTTATAAAAAGCATTTCATTATTTGTAACTACCCAACTATCTTCTTTTTCTGGTAATGTAATGTCTATGTTATAATCCACCCAAGGCTTTAATACTAAGTACTTGGGGAGTTGTATCTTTCTGGATACTTCCTTTTCTTCGTTATCCTTGTTGACTTTGCAATTTACCTCCTCTTCAGGCCTTTCTTCGTTTTCAACTTTCGGTTCTTCTATTTCCACAGATTCTTAATGCTTGTTATACTGTAATGAAAATAAATTCTAACCATGATGAAAAATTATTGAACACTCTATAAATAAGTGTGTCCGTAAAGTATGGAACAAATTCATTTTTAGCTAAACAGGCCATTTTAAGAAATAATCCTGAAACACGTCGATTTTTGATTTTAATTTACCGTATTTTAAAATAATAATCAGGGTGAATTACTTTCGAGTAATGAAGTCACCGTCATTTTTTTTAAATGGAACACCCCCATTTTGTTTCAATTTTCGGATTACTCTAGCTGAGCTGATTCCAAAAATGTATCACATGTTGATTCCAATTGGTACAGGGTGGACAAAAATACAATAGTTTTGTGTGTGCTCAAAAAGTAACGCGTGTAACGAGAAATTATTTCTTATCAATTTAAAAAAAAAAACATAGTCGTCTATTTTTTTGTGAAATGTCATTATTTGTTTAGTAATTTATTAATGTTCAGTGACAGTTTAGTACTACAATATTTTTGGTATTCGCGAATGTTTTAATTATTGCTTAGATTTAATTTGAAGTAGAAATGGAGTTAAGTGTAAAATAAAAATTGAAATACTTATGATGATTGGGTATGGAGACAGATCGCGAACTCAGATGGAAGTGTGCAATTTGTTTAATGATAAATATCCAGAAAGACCTATAACGCGTTCAACAGTCAGTAAGATAGAAAAGAAATTTCGAGAAACTGGTACGGTTAAAAATGCACGCAAATCAGGTCGTCCCTCTGCAAATGCTGATACAGCATTAGATGTTTTACTTAGTTTTGAAGAAGATGCACACAATTTTTTGCGTAAAGTTAGTCGCTATATCGGTTTTAGCAAAACAACTATTAAGGCTTGAAAAATGGCATATAAAATCAAACTTGTGCAGGTATTAAACGAAGATGATCCCGATAGAAGAATCCAATTTTGCGAAGAAATGATGGATAAATGTCACCGAGACCCTCTCTTGAGACTAAACATTATTTTTTCTGATGAGGCCACTTTCACGTTAAATGGCGAGGTTAACCGTCAGAATTGTAGATACTGGGCAAAAGAAAACCCCCACTGGATGCGTGAGCATCATACACAATATCCGCAAAAGGTAAATGTATGGTCTGGAATTGTAAGTAATCGAATCATCGGACCCTACTTTATCGAAGGTAATTTAAACGGGGCAAAGTATCTTAAGTTTTAAGGGGGTATCTCGTACCTACTTTACGTAATTTGTTTCGCAGCAGACGTAATCCTGGAGATTTTGATGAAAGCTTATGGTTTCAACAGGATGGTGCATCTCCACATTATGCTGTAGATGTTAGAAGGTACCTAGATGAAATTTTTCCGAACAGGTGGATTGGTAGACGTTTACCTATTGAATAGCCAGCGAGGTCACCAGATTTCAATCCTTTGGATTATTTTATGTTAGCCCATCTAAAGAATGTTGTGTATCAAACGAAAACAAAAAATATTCAAGAATTAAAAGAGAGAATTCGGACAGCAATAAACAATATTTCTCAAGACACCATAAACAAGGTTCAACAAGAATTTGTACACCGTTTGGGTTACTGTCAAATACAGCAAGGGCTGCAGTTCGAACATTTATAAAGTCATGTATTTCATCATATTCTGTCCGCTAGACAATAAGTATTTTTGATAATATTGTTAATTTAACTAATAAAGAATGTTACGCGTTACTTTATAAGCACACACAAAACTATTGTATTTTTGTCCACCCTGGACCAATTGGAATCAACATGTGATACATTTTTGGAATCAGCTCAGCTAGAGTAATCGGAAAATTGAAACAAAATGGGGGTGTTCCATTTAAAAAAAATGACAATGACTTCATTACTCGAAAGTAATTCACCCTGTATATTAGATTATTATTTTAAAATACGGTAAACTAAAATCAAATACGACGTGTTTCAGGATTATTTCTTAAAATGGCCTGTTTAGCTAAAAATTAATTTGTTCCATACTTTACGGACACCCTGTATAGTGAAATGAAAATAAATTCTAATCACAATAAATTTTTTTTAACACTTATAAATAATACTACCTTAAAGATTTGAGAAATGTCAAATTTTGATCTGTCACGATTGGTTTAAAGTTTGGAATTAAATAACTTAAATAAAGTAAACTGGTCCAAATTATTTATTTTTGAAATATAAATCTCAGCTTTTAGTAGCAGAAATAGAGTCCAATGAGTTCATTGGTCAAAATTATTATTTTTCACGTCAAGTATTTTTTGATCATCAGTAGATAAGCTAAGTGCGTATGGGCCCACTTATTGATCTCAACAAGGCATTTGACTGTGTTGACTCTCTATCTCCGTTATTAGTAATCAGATTTAAATGGGACAAACGGCATTGTATTATAAATGTGACGTACTATAAATACGTAAACAAAAATCATGCGCAGAAGCAAAGACTAAAGGGCCTTAAAGTTAAACTTCGTTATTATTGGTCCAAATTTTACGCGGAAAAAGGCGGTATATTTGAAATGTAACGCAGGATATATATGTAAATAAAAATCAAAACTAGAACAAAAGACCAAAGGGCATTACTCTCTATCTCCGTTATTATTAGTTAGATTTACACCGGACAAACGGTATTGTATTATAAATGTGACGCAGAATATATATTTAAATAAAAATCTTGTTAGACACCAAAGACCAAAGGGCATTACTATATATCTCCGTAATTAGTAGTTAGATTTAAACAGGACAAACGGTATTGTATTTAGGACATCTCATAGCATAAATATAAAAACAAAAATCATAATTAATAGAAATGACAAAAGACATTAGCGTCAAATTTTGTTATTAGTAGTCGGATTTATTTTAAGTGGGACACCTCGTAGATTCAATACGTAAAGAAAAATTTGAAGCAGTTTCTGAATGTTATATTTTTGACAGTTGAACGCGCGGAAATACTTTTAATTTAGTAAATAAATCAATTTTAAATCTTTAAATATTTTACCGTGAATAATATTATTTTATAATACAAGAAATTAATTCTTTTTTATTATGAAATCATTTTTAAAGTTAAAAATTGCGTAATAAATATTTATCAAGAATATTACCATGTTTTCTTATCTTATTGATAACAACGCAAGCATTTAAACTCGTTATCATGATATTTTATCTTATTTTAATCATTGCGGTTTCCTGCTTAACTCAGATATATTGTTCATTGTTTAATGATGATAACATTATTCCAAGGATTGCGGTGCCAGAAAGCTAAGATAAACTGATTTATTGTTTAGACTTTCCTTTAATACAATTTTAGCTAGTTCGGCTATTATCCGACTAAGGGCGCTACTACTCACCTACATAGTTTCCTGTAATACAACTTTAGCTAGTTCGGTTACTATCCGACAGCGACCTCCGCGGGGGACGGCAATATTCGTATCTTCGACGCTATTGGTCCAAATTGAACGCGGTAAACGGCGTTATATTTGAACTGTGATGTAGAATCATAACGTAAAAAAAATTGTCGCAGTAGGAAAGACAGAAGGGCACAAACGTATATCTCCACTAATAATGGTCCGATTTTAATGAAAAAAACTTCGTTATATTATAAATGTGATGTAGAATAAGTACGTAAACAAAAAACATATGCAGATCAAAAGACGAAAGGGCATTAGAATCTAACGTCGTTACTACGGGTCCAAATCACACGCGGAAAACGGTATTGTTGTATAAATGTGACGTAGAATATATACGTAAACAAAAATCATGGGCAGAACCAAAAGACTCAAGGGCATTAAGGCCAAACTTCAATATTATTGGTCCAAATTGAAAGCGGGAAACGGCGCTAAATTTAAAATACGACGCAGAATATATATGTAAACAAGAATCATGCGCAGAACTGACGAGAAGGGCATTAAGATCAAACATCGTTATTATCGGTCCAAATTGAACGTGGAAAAAGGCGGTATGTTTGAAATGTGACGCAGAATATATGTAAACAAAAATCATGCGCAGAACCACCACCAAAGGACATTAGTTTCTAACTCTGTTATTATTGGTTCAAATTGAAAGCGGAAAAAATATTTAAAATGTAACGCTGAATATATGTGTAAGATCAATAGAGCATAAGAGCAATGCTAAATATCATCAAAATGTACCTTCGATTTGCGTCCGAGCGTCCGGACGCAGATTCAACCTAGGGGGTAAAACCTCCATAAGAGCAATGCTAAATATCATCAAAATGTACCTTCGATTTGCGTCCGAGCGTCCGGACGCAGATTCAACCTAGGGGGTAAAACCTCCATAAGAGCAATGTTAAATATCATCTAAATATACATCAAATTTGCGTCCGAGCGTCCGGACGCAGATTCAACCTAGGGGGTAAAACCTCCATAAGAGCAATGTTAAATATCATCAAAATGTACCTTCGATTTGCGTCCGAGCGTCCGGACGCAGATTCAACCTAGGGGGTAAAACCTCCATAAGAGCAATGTTAAATATCATCAAAATGTACCTTCGATTTGCGTCCGAGCGTCCGGACGCAGATTCAACCTAGGGGGTAAAACCTCCATAAGAGCAATGTTAAATATCATCTAAATATACATCCAATTTGCGTCCGAGCGTCCGGACGCAGATTCAACCTAGGGGGTAAAACCTCCATAAGAGCAATGTTAAATATCATCTAAATGTACCTTCAATTTGCGTCCGAGCGTCCGGACGCAGATTCAACCTTGGGGGTAAAACCTCCATAAGAGCAATGTTAAATATCATCTAAATGTACCTTCAATTGCGTCCGAGCGTCCGGACGCAGATTCAACCTAGGGGGTAAAACCCCCATAAGAGCAATGTTAAATATCATCTAAATGTACCTTCAATTTGCGTCCGAGCGTCCGGACGCAGATTCAACCTCAGGGGTAAAACCTTCATAAGAGTAATGTTAAATATCATCAAAATGTACCTTCAATTTGCGTCCGAGCGTCCGGACGCAGATTTATTAAGATCAATTTTCGTTACTATTGGTTCCAATTGAACGTGGAAAAAGACGTTATGTTTAAAATGTAATGCAAAATATATATGTAAACAAAAATCATGCGCAGAACCGAAGCCAAATGGCATTAAGATCAAACTTTGTTAGGATTAGTCCAACTGGAACACGGAAAAAGGCGGTATATTTGAAATGTGACGCAGAAGAAATACGAAAGCAAAAATGCTGCGTAGAACAAACGCCAAAGAGCATTAATATATAACTTCATTATTATTGATTCAAATTGCACTCGAAAAACAGTATTGTATTATAAATGAGATGAAGAATATATACATAAACAAAAATCATGTGCATAACCGAGACCAAAGAGCATTAGGGTCTATCTCCGTTACTATTGGTCAAAATCGACAAATATTCGAAATGTGACATATAATAAATACGTATATAATAAATACGTCAACCAAAATCATACACATAATTAACGACAAAAGATCACTAGCGTCTAACTTCGTTATTAATGGTAGGATTTGGGTGGGATAAACAAACGGTACTGTATTATAGATGTGATGTAGAATATATACGTAAACAAAACTCTTGCGCAGAATCAACGCCAAAGAGCATTATAATCTAACTTCGTTATTATTGGTCCAAATTTAACGCGGAAAAGAGCGCGATATTTGAAACGTAACGGAGAATATATAGGTCCATAATTTTTACTTTCTCGCTTACAGGACATACTACTTTCTCTAAATTTTTAAAGAATTATACTTAGCAGTTAATACTTTTTTTTTTACTTCGTCAGGCTTAATGATATTGGGGGCAGACAAAATTTATCATCAAAAAGGCATTATGACTTCAAAGTCTTTGATTTTGATAAAATTTAAGTATGTAGTGTGGTTCAAAGTAAATATCTGAAATATAGGCTCAAAAGTGCCAAAGAAGCATAACATTTTAAAAAATGCTCCGATTTCATCGAGTGAAGGCTCAAATTAAATGGTTCAAAGCGTAGATCCAGAATCCATCATTAGGCATAATCTACATGTATTGTGAGTTGAGAAACGATGGTCTGCATTCTTTACATATAACATTTAACATTTAATAATAGTTAATTCATAATATACATGGCAAATTGACTACGAATCCGTAAAAATATCGTAAAAAGGAAGTGTCAAAAGATTGAACTGCGATAAGGAAATTTTTTATGTAGACAGCTTCATCCCAATGGCAGTAAATATAATTAAGCAATTTAAAATGTCAAAATGCCATAATAACCTCTATAAAGCTAAATTTATAACCGTTGCTCTAAACCCATACGTGTGGGGTATCAAATTAAAGGATTTCTTCTACTTATTTAAAATATGATGTCAGATGTCGGCTATTATCTTTAAGATCGGTACAATGTTGTTTAAAGTACATTAAAAGTGCTTCTTAGTAGCATATTTTTGACATTTTAACGTACGGAAGTAGTTCCCATTTTAATAAACCCAAAGCAATTTTTTGAGTATTTTAATGTGAATATTAGTTTTATCTAGTGCTAGATTAGTTTTTTAATAAATACTTTTAGACTTTAAAAAGCATGTAATTAATGTTTGTAAAAAATGTCACGGTTACCATATATTGTGTTTAGTTATATTATAACAATGAATCTATTTTATTTTCATCAACATAATTCCTTATCTTATAAATGAAAAAATACCAATTCGACGAAAGTATTTATAAATAACGCAATTGTTTTTAACTGCTTCCAGGTAAACATATATAACAAAAGTTTTATAAGTTTTCACTAACAAGACTTAATTTGGAACAAGTTGAATTTTCTAGGGTATCCTCGACTACCTTCAACATAACCTATCATATCTGTTGTACCAATGTAATCAAGATTTGACGAAAAACAAAACTCCGAAATGTATTCAACTTTACATGCAGTAGTAGCATTATAGTTTAAAAAATTCACTTCCGATTACTTCCGAACGTAACCGAGCATCTTAGAATACATTCATTATAAGCTTACGTGCTAATGGCAACAATTCACTCACACACTATCAATATGGGTATCAACAAAATTCAAAAATTTGAGGAATGCAATATTATAAGTCGAACTGATAATCTAAAAAGACACATTGAACGGAAGCATATCACAAAAATTATATATAATGAAGACTCATTATATTCCACATTATTCAAGCATTCAATAGTACTGATCATCGCATTTTATAATTGTTTACTTTTGAAGTATGTCTACAAACACTACTAGACATATGTAGAGATAACATAAAAAATCTACTCAAATAAAGCTACAAATCTACAATAAAATCATAGAAGCTGAAAAAATCATCTCAAGGAAGGAGTACAGATGATAACTTGTTTAAGAAAAGAAGTAACACTCTATTGGACATTCAGATAACATGGTTAAATATTTACTGTAAGAAAAAGTAGAACTTGCAGAAAATAACACAACTATCGATAAAACTGATTTTATTTTTAATTTGAGTACGTATAAATAATAAAAAAATTATGTGTTTTTATTGTTAGTTAACGTTTATTCTTAAAAACTACAAATATATCTAATGTATTTCGCGAACGATTTAAATCCATAATACTCTTGTATACTACAAATAAAAATGAAATATTTGTGTCTATTCCATAAGCCTAGCAGTTAAAATGACAGAGTGTTCGACTACGTTAAACAATTTAAATATCAGTCATATATCAATTATACTTTGCAAAATATGCCTGTTCCAATCCGTTACAAATGTCCAAAATGTGGCGGAGAATCAGATCAAGATACGTATATTTAGACTTAAAAAGATGATAATTTCACGAAAATATTGAACGTTCAAATGCTTAAAGCGACGTTTAAACGCAACGTCCCTAAACATTTTTGACGTCGACGTCGACGTTAACATTGACGTGATACAGCGTGAACGTCAATGATCATGTCGATGTGAACGTTAACGTTCACGTTGACGCAGTATCACGTGACGTATGCCTGGAGCACCGTATTGCGTGACTCACGCTCTTCTTATGGATCATCGTTGGAGTATCGATTGGCACGGTCATCTATCGGCGTCAAGTTGTATTTATGGGCTGCTTTTACAGAAGGATTTTATCCGAATACGTGGCTGTGTCCGTTGGTACCCTTCAACCTACGACAGATGGTGTGACTATCTATCAATTTTGAAGTACATGGAAATACTTGTCTAATACATATTAGGTTTTTGAAACTTAGCATCCTGACAAAGTACCACTGATGATTCCTCTAATGTATGGTAATGGTCGGAGTGTATAGTTATTGTCAGAAAACAAAATGTCCTTCTTGATGTTTGATGATAAAAGAATTGTAACTTATGTATATACCGATACTAAAATTTGGGGGATTATAGTATAAATAAAAAACTATAAAGAAAATATTCCTTTTGATGACTTAGAAAGAATTGTAAATTATTTGTATAAATGTTATACCACTTATTATATTCATTTAAGTTTTCTAGCTTGACTAGACATGAGTGAAATTCAGAAGAACGCAATATCCTCATCTGTTGTTGAAGATGATCGAAATCGAAATTTCATAAATGGACCTCATCTATTTAAGTGTGCTCAATGTTCCATTGAATTTCCGGCTTATATTGGAATGAATAAATGTTACAGTTGTAGACGAAATCGAGCCGGTGCTAGACGGTGGTTATATCAGCAAAATCAAATTCACCAAAACCTGATGACATGTCACAATAGAGTATATCAACCTTTATACCAACCTCCTCCACAGTCGCCTCCGAGATAAATCTCCAATTAATAAAAATTTAATACGACTTAGAGAATATATTTACTTTTTATAAAACCAAAGTTCTTAATAATTTAGATGTGAATAAGAATTAATAAAAATTGAAAAGGCTAGTATTCTTTTTATTTATACCTTTTCTTATCGACATATTGTACGTTTTAAAAAAAAACTAAACGTCAAAAATGTTTAGGGACGTTGCGTTTAAACGTCGCTTTAAGCATTTGAACGTTCAATATTTTCGTGAAATTATCATCTTTTTAAGTCTAAATATACGTATTTCCCATAAGACAAGTAGCAAAAATATCATGTCATAAATGATTAAATATACCGTAGTTTTGACGCATTTCGCGCTTTAAAAAAGCTGAACGTTAAATAGCGTCAAATCTATCATATTTATACAACTCTTTTTGTTAGATTTTTCAAAAATAAAACACAGATGGGATATAATAATATATTTATTAAATATTAAAAATAAGCAAACATGTTACAAAACTAGTACGAAAACAGATTATATGAAATTAGTAGATATATAATAATAGTGAAAAAAAAACAACGCTTATATTTAAATTCTAAAAATTAAAACATCTCGATTATATGATAGAAAAAAATTGTAAATAAAATTCGTTGCTTACTTGACTGAATTTCAGAAAGATTTTTTGGATTACATTTTTCATGCTTTCTTAGATCTAAATATATGAACAGAATTAGTAATGAATTTTCTTCGTTTTATCTTCGTTATCCTTAACAGATTTCCTTATGGACATCTTTTAATTCGAATGTGGATAATGAGTGTCATATCTTGATGGAATGTGTTTACTTCCAGATATAACCTTAAAATATTCTTTCATCGTAGAGTTTAAACAAGTCGTATCTTGATCTGATTCTCCGCCACATTTTGGACATTTGTAACGGATTGGAACAGGCATATTTTGCAAAGTATAATTGATATATGACTGATATTTAAATTGTTTAACGTAGTCGGACACTCTGTCATTTTAACTGCTAGGCTTATGGAATAGACACAAATATTTCATTTTTATTTGTAGTATACAAGAGTATTATGGATTTAAATCGTTCGCGAAATACATTAGATATATTTGTAGTTTTTAAGAATAAACGTTAACTAACAATAAAAACACATAATTTTTTTATTATTTATACGTACTCAAATTAAAAATAAAATCAGTTTTATCGATAGTTGTGTTATTTTCTGCAAGTTCTACTTTTTCTTACAGTAAATATTTAACCATGTTATCTGAATGTCCAATAGAGTGTTACTTCTTTTCTTAAACAAGTTATCATCTGTACTCCTTCCTTGAGATGATTTTTTCAGCTTCTATGATTTTATTGTAGATTTGTAGCTTTATTTGAGTAGATTTTTTATGTTATCTCTACATATGTCTAGTAGTGTTTGTAGACATACTTCAAAAGTAAACAATTATAAAATGCGATGATCAGTACTATTGAATGCTTGAATAATGTGGAATATAATGAGTCTTCATTATATATAATTTTTGTGATATGCTTCCGTTCAATGTGTCTTTTTAGATTATCAGTTCGACTTATAATATTGCATTCCTCAAATTTTTGAATTTTGTTGATACCCATATTGATAGTGTGTGAGTGAATTGTTGCCATTAGCACGTAAGCTTATAATGAATGTATTCTAAGATGCTCGGTTACGTTCGGAAGTAATCGGAAGTGAATTTTTTAAACTATAATGCTACTACTGCATGTAAAGTTGAATACATTTCGGAGTTTTGTTTTTCGTCAAATCTTGATTACATTGGTACAACAGATATGATAGGTTATGTTGAAGGTAGTCGAGGATACCCTAGAAAATTCAACTTGTTCCAAATTAAGTCTTGTTAGTGAAAACTTATAAAACTTTTGTTATATATGTTTACCTGGAAGCAGTTAAAAACAATTGCGTTATTTATAAATACTTTCGTCGAATTGGTATTTTTTCATTTATAAGATAAGGAATTATGTTGATGAAAATAAAATAGATTCATTGTTATAATATAACTAAACACAATATATGGTAACCGTGACATTTTTTACAAACATTAATTACATGCTTTTTAAAGTCTAAAAGTATTTATTAAAAAACTAATCTAGCACTAGATAAAACTAATATTCACATTAAAATACTCAAAAAATTGCTTTGGGTTTATTAAAATGGGAACTACTTCCGTACGTTAAAATGTCAAAAATATGCTACTAAGAAGCACTTTTAATGTACTTTAAACAACATTGTACCGATCTTAAAGATAATAGCCGACATCTGACATCATATTTTAAATAAGTAGAAGAAATCCTTTAATTTGATACCCCACACGTATGGGTTTAGAGCAACGGTTATAAATTTAGCTTTATAGAGGTTATTATGGCATTTTGACATTTTAAATTGCTTAATTATATTTACTGCCATTGGGATGAAGCTGTCTACATAAAAAATTTCCTTATCGCAGTTCAATCTTTTGACACTTCCTTTTTACGATATTTTTACGGATTCGTAGTCAATTTGCCATGTATATTATGAATTAACTATTATTAAATGTTAAATGTTATATGTAAAGAATGCAGACCATCGTTTCTCAACTCACAATACATGTAGATTATGCCTAATGATGGATTCTGGATCTACGCTTTGAACCATTTAATTTGAGCCTTCACTCGATGAAATCGGAGCATTTTTTAAAATGTTATGCTTCTTTGGCACTTTTGAGCCTATATTTCAGATATTTACTTTGAACCACACTACATACTTAAATTTTATCAAAATCAAAGACTTTGAAGTCATAATGCCTTTTTGATGATAAATTTTGTCTGCCCCCAATATCATTAAGCCTGACGAAGTAAAAAAAAAAGTATTAACTGCTAAGTATAATTCTTTAAAAATTTAGAGAAAGTAGTATGTCCTGTAAGCGAGAAAGTAAAAATTATGGACCTATATATTCTCCGTTACGTTTCAAATATCGCGCTCTTTTCCGCGTTAAATTTGGACCAATAATAACGAAGTTAGATTATAATGCTCTTTGGCGTTGATTCTGCGCAAGAGTTTTGTTTACGTATATATTCTACATCACATCTATAATACAGTACCGTTTGTTTATCCCACCCAAATCCTACCATTAATAACGAAGTTAGACGCTAGTGATCTTTTGTCGTTAATTATGTGTATGATTTTGGTTGACGTATTTATTATATACGTATTTATTATATGTCACATTTCGAAAATTTGTCGATTTTGACCAATAGTAACGGAGATAGACCCTAATGCTCTTTGGTCTCGGTTATGCACATGATTTTTGTTTATGTATATATTCTTCATCTCATTTATAATACAATACTGTTTTTCGAGTGCAATTTGAATCAATAATAATGAAGTTATATATTAATGCTCTTTGGCGTTGGTTCTACGCAGCATTTTTGCTTTCGTATTTCTTCTGCGTCACATTTCAAATATACCGCCTTTTTCCGTGTTCCAGTTGGACTAATCCTAACAAAGTTTGATCTTAATGCCATTTGGCTTCGGTTCTGCGCATGATTTTTGTTTACATATATATTTTGCATTACATTTTAAACATAACGTCTTTTTCCACGTTCAATTGGAACCAATAGTAACGAAAATTGATCTTAATAAATCTGCGTCCGGACGCTCGGACGCAAATTGAAGGTACATTTTGATGATATTTAACATTACTCTTATGAAGGTTTTACCCCTGAGGTTGAATCTGCGTCCGGACGCTCGGACGCAAATTGAAGGTACATTTAGATGATATTTAACATTGCTCTTATGGAGGTTTTACCCCCAAGGTTGAATCTGCGTCCGGACGCTCGGACGCAAATTGAAGGTACATTTAGATGATATTTAACATTGCTCTTATGGAGGTTTTACCCCCTAGGTTGAATCTGCGTCCGGACGCTCGGACGCAAATTGGATGTATATTTAGATGATATTTAACATTGCTCTTATGGAGGTTTTACCCCCTAGGTTGAATCTGCGTCCGGACGCTCGGACGCAAATCGAAGGTACATTTTGATGATATTTAACATTGCTCTTATGGAGGTTTTACCCCCTAGGTTGAATCTGCGTCCGGACGCTCGGACGCAAATTTGATGTATATTTAGATGATATTTAACATTGCTCTTATGGAGGTTTTACCCCCTAGGTTGAATCTGCGTCCGGACGCTCGGACGCAAATCGAAGGTACATTTTGATGATATTTAGCATTGCTCTTATGCTCTATTGATCTTACACATATATTCAGCGTTACATTTTAAATATTTTTTCCGCTTTCAATTTGAACCAATAATAACAGAGTTAGAAACTAATGTCCTTTGGTGGTGGTTCTGCGCATGATTTTTGTTTACATATATTCTGCGTCACATTTCAAACATACCGCCTTTTTCCACGTTCAATTTGGACCGATAATAACGATGTTTGATCTTAATGCCCTTCTCGTCAGTTCTGCGCATGATTCTTGTTTACATATATATTCTGCGAAGTATTTTAAATTTAGCGCCGTTTCCCGCTTTCAATTTGGACCAATAATATTGAAGTTTGGCCTTAATGCCCTTGAGTCTTTTGGTTCTGCCCATGATTTTTGTTTACGTATATATTCTACGTCACATTTATACAACAATACCGTTTTCCGCGTGTGATTTGGACCCGTAGTAACGACGTTAGATCCTAATGCCCTTTCGTCTTTTGATCTGCATATGTTTTTTGTTTACGTACTTATTCTACATCACATTTATAATATAACGAAGTTTTTTTCATTAAAATCGGACCATTATTAGTGGAGATATACGTTTGTGCCCTTCTGTCTTTCCTACTGCGACAATTTTTTTTACGTTATGATTCTACATCACAGTTCAAATATAACGCCGTTTACCGCGTTCAATTTGGACCAATAGCGTCGAAGATACGAATATTGCCGTCCCCCGCGGAGGTTCGCTGTCGGATAGTAACCGAACTAGCTAAAGTTGTATTACAGGAAACTATGTAGGTGAGTAGTAGCGCCCTTAGTCGGATAATAGCCGAACTAGCTAAAATTGTATTAAAGGAAAGTCTAAACAATAAATCAGTTTATCTCAGCTTTCTGGCACCGCAATCCTTGGAATAATGTTATCATCATTAAACAATGAACAATATATCTGAGTTAAGCAGGAAACCGCAATGATTAAAATAAGATAAAATATCATGATAACGAGTTTAAATGCATGCGTTGTTATCAATAAGATAAGAAAACATGGTAATATTCTTGATAAATATTTATTACGCAATTTTTAACTTTAAAAATGATTTCATAATAAAAAAGAATTAATTTCTTGTATTATAAAATAATATTTTTCACGGTAAAATATTTAAAGATTTAAAATTGATTTATTTACTAAATTAAAAGTATTTCCGCGCGTTCAACTGTCAAAAATATAACATTCAGAAACTGCTTCAAATTTTTCTTTACGTATTGAATCTACGAGGTGTCCCACTTAAAATAAATCCGACTACTAATAACAAAATTTGACGCTAATGTCTTTTGTCATTTCTATTAATTATGATTTTTGTTTTTATATTTATGCTATGAGATGTCCTAAATACAATACCGTTTGTCCTGTTTAAATCTAACTACTAATTACGGAGATATATAGTAATGCCCTTTGGTCTTTGGTGTCTAACAAGATTTTTATTTAAATATATATTCTGCGTCACATTTATAATACAATACCGTTTGTCCGGTGTAAATCTAACTAATAATAACGGAGATAGAGAGTAATGCCCTTTGGTCTTTTGTTCTAGTTTTGATTTTTATTGACATATATATCGTGCGTTACATTTCAAATATACCGCCTTTTTCCGCGTAAAATTTGGACTAATAATAACGAAGTTTAACTTTAAGGCCCTTTAGTCTTTGCTTCTGCGCATGATTTTTGTTTACGTATTTATAGTACGTCACATTTATAATACAATGCCGTTTGTCCCATTTAAATCTGATTACTAATAACGGAGATAGAGAGTCAACACAGTCAAATTCCTTGTTGAGATCAATAAGTGGGCCCATACGCACTTAGCTTATCTACTAGGTTGGTTACCAAGGGCGGGTTATATAAAAATTGTATTAACTGGAGTTTGGTTAACAGTCGTTTTATTTTAATTGACCAGTCAAGAATCTACCTGTTGTATAAAACTTTTTGGCAGCCGTTTTGTTAACTGCTGTTTTTGTAAGATTGGCAACGCAAAAATTGTTTAAATGGCATTGAACTGTCAAGAATATAACCTAGCAATAAAAGAAAAATGGTTTGTTTCTGTTTCTACTGTTTCTATAGTATGCTGCCTCAGCAAGTCTGCAGTCTGAAAACTGGGAGTATATTGCCGGTTTCGAAAGTGGCAAAAGTAAATAAACGAGAAAAACAAGGTCTCCTAATTTTTCTTCTAAGGAAGAGAGGCTTCTTGTTGAAATAGTCAATAAAATTGAGTGCAAAATGACTGATTCTGTTACCAACGAGGAAAAAAATAAGGCGTGGTATCATTTTTCCAATGAATTTAACATGATTAATGACTATCATAGAAATATTGATGTGCTAAAAAATAAATAACGATAATTTAAAAACGAGATGCAAACAGGTATTTGCAGCTTGTAATGGAGGGACTGGAAGTTGCAAATTTAAAAAAATAGAAATTTCAGATGTAGACATTTTCCTAAAGGAGTTATTAAGAACACATTTGACTGGAAGATCATCAAAGTTTGACTGTGATATTGATATAGGTATGTACGCAATTGTAGAGCCCAAAATATTTATACAAATTATGTTTTATTTTTCATAGATGCGAGAGATTCAGGAAATAGTGACAAATTAATTTTTAACAATGAAAATATGGAACAAATATGTATGGGTTTGTATCAGTTAGTTTTAAAATACAAACTAATATATGATAATAATAATAATAATAATTTATTGATCCTTTTTGACATTACAAGAATGTATGGGATAAGTCACATTGGAGAGAAAAAAGATAAAAAATAAAAATTTAAAATAATACAATTAAGATATTAATAATACAATGATAAAAAGACAAACAAATAAATAGCACATGTATACAAAATAAACTAACAATTTGCACATATTTTTTATATTAATATTAGAATAGTCACCTAGCCTAAATCTGTATCGTTTAAAAAATTCTCCACCTCATAGTAGCATCTAGATAACAAGAGTGCTTTTACCCTGGTTTTAAAGAGTGTAGATGACAAGTTTAGAATACTTTCCGGTAAATGATTATAAAGTTTAATGCCTTGAAAAGTTGGACTGCTTTCAAATTTAGTCGTTTTGTGAGCGGGTATACTTAAAAGATTACCTTTTCTAGTAGGATAATTATGGTATTGTCCATTCATTTTTACTTTACATATATTTTCCTTGGCATATGTGAGGCATTTAAGCAGATATATACAAGGGGATGTTAATATATTATAAAAAATAAAATATTGTCTGCAAGATTCTCTTGGAGGGAGATTAAACATGGTACGTATTATGCGTTTTTGGCATGTGAATATTCTGATACTATTTACTGAATTGCCCCAAAGAATACAATTGTAAGACATGTGGCTGTAGACAAGACTATAGTAAACCATTAATCTAGAATCTATCGCCATCGATGATTTAATCCGTGAAATTGCAAATCTCGACTTATTAAGTTTTTTGATTAATGAATCAATATGATCGGTCCATCTTAGATGATGGTCTACATAAACCCCTAGAAATTTAGTACATGTGGTTGAAACTACATTAGTACCGTTGATATCAAAGTTTAGGATATTCAAGTTATTATGATTAGTAAAGTAAATGCATTCCATTTTAGAAGTATTGGAAATTAGACTATTAATGTTGCACCAATTGTTAAAAGATTAAATGATTGATTTAGTTGATGAGACAAAGTCCTCGTAGGTTGATGCTGTTACTGCCAATGAAGTATCATCTGCGAAGAGTGCTAACAATTCAGAGTTTAGATATTCGGGCATATTATTTACATATAATAAAAAAAGTAAAGGTCCGAGTGTTGACTCTTGGGGAACCCCAATATTTAAAGATTGCTTGGTGGAATAACAGTTGTCCACTTTTACATACATTTGTCTGTAGCTGAGGTAATCGTGTATCCATTCCAAGAAGACTCCTCTGAATCCCAGGTTATAGAGTTTGCTTTGAATAAAGTTTAGGTTTATAGAATCAAAAGCTCGGGACAAGTCAAATAAAAGTCCTGAAACGTGTTTACCTTTGTCTAAATGTGTATAAATGTATTCAATTAAGCTGCATGCAGCGGTTTGAGTTGATCTACTTTTTCGAAAACCGTGTTGACAGCTAGTAAGTATGCAAAATGTATTTAAAAAATCATACATTCTATTATATACTACTTTTTCAATTACTTTAGAAAATACACTCTAGATAGAAATCAGACGGTAATTCATTATGTCTTTTGGATCATTTTTTTTGTGAATTGGTATGATTGTAGCTGCTTTTAAAATTAGAGGAAATTTACCTGAAGTTATAGATAGGTTAATTAAATGGGCTAAATGATCAGAAATATAGGGTGCGACCGATTTCAGAATATTCGTTGAAATATTGTCAGTGCCCGTACCGCTGTTATTTTGGAGACCAGTAATAACAGACCAGTAATAACAGACCAGTAATAACAGACTGGCATGACTGGAGAAAAAAAGAAGGTTTTATTTTCTATATTGGCTACAGTACAACTTTTTGATCTGAAGCAATCGAAATGAGTAGCTAATAGTAGATTCTGTAACAAGGTTAGAATGAAAAATTCGACACGAGTGGAAAATTCCGAACGCGAGCGAAAGCGAGTGTGAGGAACCACGAGTGTCGAATTTTTTCATTCTGACCGAGTAACAGACTATATTTTGTCCACGATCAAAAAGTATAAATCAAAATTAAATTAAATCTGAACACAAGTTATTTGTTGACATATTTGTATTACATTGTATTAATATTTATAGTGCTGTGGTACACTTACCGATATTAAAATCTGGTGCATTGGTGTTTTTTCATAATTTGCAATTTCAGATATTATTAAATTCTATATCTACTTCACTTGATTTTTCACTCATTATTTTGTTTAAATTAAAACTTGTTTGAAAATAATTATTACCGTCGCCATTTTATATCTGACAGTGACACTTTTGAAATCCAGGGCAATCCCATATCGTTTATTTCGATGACAGAAAATCCATTCTTTACCTTGATAAAGAATGAAAATACATGCAAAATGCATAAGAGGCAAGTATTATAGAATAAATATTCAGACTCTAGAGGGTGAATGTTTACATTCTATTATTAAAAATGATTTCAGAATTCATACATTCAGTAATGGTCGTGGAGAAAGTTTCTTCCGTGATACTAGCAAAATATTTTCCAAACATATTTGCGATGTCATTGGGGGCAGTATGTATTTTATTCTTGTCAACTAACTCTATTTTTTTGTAAGGATGTAGGATGTATGAACCTTTAAATGAAACTAAAATATTTTATTCCAGCTACAATTATAATGGTCATTGATTATATTTTGACCTCATAGCAAAACTGGCTGCAATAAAAAGTTATATTTTTATTATAGATCAAAATGTGCATGATAATACCACTGCATTTCAAGATGACCATGTGGGAACAAGCAAGAATTCAGAAGAAATATCCCAAACGGTCGTACATGAAGAGGAAGGGGATGAGGACACTATTAATGCAGGTATTTTTGACAAATATATTTATTTTTTCAATTATATAAAGTTAAGATAAGCAGTGTGAAAATTGGTTAATTTTAAAGTAATTTTACATAAATAAAGCATCACTAAATAGTATTAACTGATACATTTTTCTAAAACCCTAGACACATTATTTTCCTGGTACACTAATATATGAATGAACTATTTTAATTTTTAGATTCTAATTGGACGCACTTTGAATCTGGTAGGAAATATTTTCAGCTGCAAAATTAAGGAAACTAGTTTCAAAAGCTTTAGTATCAAAAGTTACCACAACTATAAATGATGAACCACAAAAGGGTACATTACATAAATAATCTTATATGACTTAAGTTTTAATACTCCTGAAATGAGTGATTGCAATTTGATACCATCTTCAATTCTACTTCATAATCGTAATAACGAAATTACATTTGCTTATTATTATTACAGGTCGGGTTAGAGCAACAGATGTGTTAAAAACAAAACTTGGACAATGGGCAAATTCAAAATCAGATGTTGTACATCTACAAAAGCAGAACATGCAAGAAGAACATAAAAAGATAATGGAATACTTAGAAATAAAGTACAAGTTAGATTTGCAGCACATGCAAGCAGAATTTGAGGCGAGGATGACTGCAATATTAGAGAAAAAATCCCAATTATCCCACCACTAGTTTTAGTTTTTTTTTTAAGTTTTTTATTTAGTGATTTTATTGTTCTTTTAATTCTCAAAAAATTATTTATTAAAATAATACAAAATTAACGATTATTTATTTACATCATTTAATTAAAACAATCTGCAGACAGTATAAATTGTATTAAAAATGAGAGAAGAAAAAGTTTCTAAATGAACAGAATATTGTTCTGTGGCATTTTTTATTGCTAAAGCAAGTTTTGAAAGTAATCATTAATTAAACCAACTCTTACAATGTCATTTTGTCCTATTCTTTGATCCACTAGTCAGGCTTTATTGATATTTACTTTCTCATTTATGTTTTGCAAAATATTGATTGCAGCTTCCACTTCTTCATTAAGAGGTTCACTGCGGACGTAATATAATAGGGTGTACCCCTGAGCTCAAATAATTTTTTTTACAAACAGTAAAAAAAGTTGGTTGTGGGTATTTTCGCACTATAGACAAAACATCGTCGTCATCTAAAAAACTGCAAAATGTAACACTTTTAGGTACTTCAATTTCAAACATACTACCTAATTCATCGACCTCCTCGGCATCACTGTCCCCTTCTTATTCATCCTCTGATGAAACAAAATCTTCGTCACTCTCTAAATTTAATAAAAAAATACTCAAGTTCAGCAGCTGTTAATTTTTTATCATTTTTTACGGTTATTTTTCGCCGCTTTCGTAGAGAACAACCAGCCTCTAGAGACTCCATGTTGCAAATGATCAAGCACGTGTCAGATCAAAAGTAAATTAACAAAACTGAAAACTGTGACGTAATTTCCGTTACCACAACCTACTCCCATATGCTAATGCAGAAAGTAGATGTGCAACTCTCGTGCTAATCAAATATCATACAGATAAATGGAAAAGGTATCTAATGCGCGGATCCGCGCCGTTAGCACATAGGAACCACCAACCCTCGTCGCGGATCCGCGTCGTCCGCATTGAACCTGTTAATAGGCGGAGGTAAATCTTTCATATTTGTTGCTGTATTATGCAATACAACAGCAGCAACAACAACTTGCTCCACCTTTACCAATTTGAAGCGAATTCCCAGACCTAAAATGGGAAATCTTCTATTTAAAACACCAGAAGTTTGTTCAATAGGATTCCGTGTTCTAATTTGGGCCTCATTATATAAGTTCTCAGAAGGAGTTGTGGGGTTAGCCTATGGTGTCATCAAATAATTTCTTACTTCATAAACACTTGTCACCAACTATCAAGCTATCTTGTCCAAAATCTCCATTTTCCATTCTTCGTTTAATGCTAGAGTTATTAAAAATTGTTGCATCTGCACTCGATCCAGGCCAATGAACCACTACATCATTAATTATTAATTTGCTGTCACACAGAGCTTGCACATTGAACAAAAAGAAGTGATTCCTGTTTCTATAAATTTCTGCATCATCTCCCCCAGGTGACTAAAATAAAACAAAACGTATTTTGGAAGTAATATTAGACTTAGATATTACTTGAATTTTAATATAAGTGCAGTCCACAGCTCCAATGCCTAGGCTTATGTTACAAAATCCTTAACGAATAGCATGAATTTTCTCTGGAGTTTGAGGCATCGTCGCAAATTGTGGCCGAAGGATAGCAATAGCAATTAGACACTGGTCAATAGTTCTACTTGCAGTGGACTTATCAATGCCACAAAAATCACCAACAACTTGTAAAATTGAGCCCGTGGCCAAAAATCTTAACGTTAGGAGAATTTTTTCAGATACCATCAATGCTTTATTCCTAGAAATGTTTTGTTATATAAAACTTCTTTTGATATAACCCAAAAACCTACTAACCTTTCTGTTGCCGAAACTAATACCGGAAAAAGTTCTTCTTCCAGAATACGTACAATTGCTTTTGATAACCGAAACCTGCACCTAAATTCCTCTTCACTCCACTTAATAAAGTTGTTGGTTCTCATTATAAAAGCCCCGGGATTTCAAGGATGCAAATACACATTTATTAACTCGTTGAAATCTTCATCATCTGTTAGTAAATCAATTTTAAGTATAGAAAAAACTAATAAAAATCTTGAAAAACCGTAGCTCCTAAATCTTTTGACAGATAAATAAGTTTTAGGTTATAATGGCATTGTTAACTCCTAAATGTTCATTTTTGGGCGTTTGGTAAACTGCGGTTTTACGCTAAACGCGTTTTATACAACTCGCTTTGAGTGGTTAAACTTGGATTTACCGGTAACTGAGTTTTATACAACCCGCCCTTAGGGGAGGTTGAAGATGTGAGGTGAAATAGTATATTGTATACCAAGGGACTAAAGCGCATCTTGTAATCCTGAGGGTGAAGATTACGCTCGGGAAACAATCACCTGAGGACCAATTTCGATCCGCATTCAATTCACCGTTGCGTGAACCAACTAAGCTAATTCTAGCAATAACAACTATTTACAAAATCTTGTCTTATCAGAACAATTGCCCATGATAGTTCCTTCGTGTTGTTGGGCAATTGTCTATCACCGTTCTTTGCTAACCTTTTCATAAGTAGTTTCGAAACCCAGATTGGTCAGGAGTTTGAGTATGTTCTTAGAATATGGTACAGGTATGTGGATGATGTTTTCGCTATTTTTGATACTAAAAAAGTAAATTAAGATAATTTTATGACTAAATTATATTCTAAATTTCCATCAATAAAATTTACATATGAAAAGGAAAATAATGGACGATTACCATTTTTAGATACATTAGTGATTAGAAATAATAATACGTTAGAATTTGATATATTTAGGAAAGACACCGCTTCTAACAAATATATCCCTTCAGAATCTTTTCATTGTGGTTAACACAAGATGGCGAGTTTACGTTTTCTTGTACATCATTTAATAAATTTTCCTCTCACTAAAGAAAAGAATCTGATCAAAGATATAGCTACTATTAACGGTTATAATAGACATTTAGTAGATAAGTTAATTAATCGCCACACGTTTAAGAAAAATTTAAAGGATACCACTTTTTCCAACATGAGAGACAGGCTGAAAAGTTTGTTTCTCTGCCATATAACCCAAACCTCACTAAAGTGTTAAAAACGTTTTTTCACAAATCAGGCTTGAGAGTAGTTTTTCAATCAAACAACACTTTGAAAAGTATATTAAACAACCCAAAAGATAAAACTAGTCCTTTGTAACAAAATGGAATCTACGAAATAAATTGTTTAAAGAGGTTTAAAGAGAACATGGCATATTTAAAATACGGTTACACAGAGAAATCTTCTGTTGCTGAACATGCTTTTTGTACTAATAAATTTAGTATAGATAATGTAAAATTACTTAAAAATGTACCCAACAAAAGGTTGTTGGATGCATTTGAAAGTGTAGAAATAATCAAATGTAAAAATAGTTTAAATAAATACAAAGGACCTATTCCATATAGTAAACTTTACAGTTTAATTAGATAAGGTTGGCGGGCTTTTACCAACTGATTGGATAAAGCCCCCGCGCTTAGCGCCGAAACGCATTCATACGTGAAGGTGGTAGGTATAAATAGCTAGATCGTAGGTTTAAAATTTAATTTATCATCAACTACTTAGCGAAATGTACGTAGAGTGTTTTAGAAAGTGTTGTTTTGGTTAGTGGTGACGATATTCTTCAACATTGTTGAAACTCAAAGGTTCCAAATTCCCAATTCAAATTACAATAATATAAAATTAGATGAAATCTAGACAGCTTGGCAAGAGATTATAAAATTTTACGATTCGATTTTTGGTTCACGTCATTTGTCTAGACATAGTTTAAAATCCATTTCATCTGAATTTACCAGGTTCTTCGGCTATTATCGATACTAACGAGAAAATAGTTTTATTTAAGTGGCATTTTTGCACTGTTTGTTAATGGATGTTTTAAAAATTTTAAATAAAGTTTGTATCATTTTATAAAAGTGAATATTTGTTTTACATAAAATATTTTTTTGTTAAAAAGAAACTTAAAACATACAATAAAAAAAAATAAATTTAAAAATTAAAATAATTTAAATTACATCAATTAAAATTCTACATCTATGACCCCTCCCTAAAGAGATAAGAGTTCTCTAAAATAAATTTAAATAAAAATAAATTGAACAAAAGTTCAAAATTGCTCCATTTATAACAATGGGGACGTGTAATGCGGTAGCTACAGCAAATTCATTTGCAGTATATGACAAAATTATTCACATAAATTGGCTTGGTTAACTTTGGGATTACTAGGGCGGGTTGTATAAAACTCAGTTACCGGTAAATCCCAGTTTAACTACTCAAAGCGAGTTGTATAAAACGCGTTTACCGTAAAACCTCCTTTAAAACAGTCAGTTTACCGAACGCCCAAAAATGAACGTTTAGGTATTAACGATGCTATTATAACCTAAAACTCAATGAGCTGTCAAACGGTTTAGGAGCTGCGGTTTTTCAAGATTTTTATTATTTTTTTCTATACTTAAAATGGATTTAACAGATGATGAAGATTTCAACTACTTAATAAATATTTATTTACATCCTCGAAATCCCAGGACTTTTAGAATGAGAACCAACCACTTTACTGAGTGGAATCAAGAGGAATTTAGGTGTAGGTTTCGGCTATCGAAAGCAATTGTAAATATTCTGGAAGAACTTTCTCCGGTATTAGTTTCGGCAACAGAGAGGTTAGTACGTTATTAGGATATATCGAAGGAAGTTTTATTTAACAAAACATTTCTAGGAATAAAGCATTGATGGTATCTGAAAAAAATCTCCTAACGTTAAGAGTTTTGGCCACGGGCTTAATTTTTACAAGTTGTTGGTGATTTTTGTGGCATTGATAAGTCCATTGCAAGTAGAACTATTGACCAGTGTATAATTGCTATTGCTAACCTTAGGCCACAATTTGTGATGACACCACGCCTTATTTTTTTCCCGGTTGGAAATGGCATCAGTCCTTCGCACTCAATTTTATTGAAATATTTCAACAAGAAGCCTCTCTTCTTCAGCTGAAAAATTCGGAGACCTTGTTTTTTCTCTTTTATTTATTTTTACTGTTTTCGAACCCGGCAATATACACAAAGTTTTCAGACTGCAGACCATAGAGAAAGTATAAATACTGCCGAGACAGCATATTATAGAACCAATAGAAACAGAAACAGACCATTTTTCATTCATTATTAGGTTATATTCTTGACAGTTCAATGCCATTTGAACTATTTTTGCATTGCCAACCTTATAAAAACAGCAGTTAACAAAACGGCTGCCAAAAAGTTTTATACAACAGGTAGATTCTTGACCGATCAATTAAAATAAAACAACTGTTAACCAAACTCAACTTAATACAATTTTTATACAACCCGCCCCTAAGAAATAAATTTTCAAAATTTCCAAGTGACGTCTAAAGTTATATAGATGGCATGACAAGGTATAATTTATAGTTATCTGTCGAGGATTATTAAACCTTAGCGACTTGGACTATTAAAAAAAAGAAGAAGAAAGCAAAACACAATAGCGACACAAAAACATAAAAATAATAGGTTATGTTAAAAATTAGATAGTTTATTTTATTTTTCGATGTACGATATAAACAATTAGATTTGATGTGCTGCTAGTCACGGTAAAAATAAAAACAATACAATTTTCTTCTTTTCTGATGCTTACATCTGACTTCTATTTAATAAGAAATTCAGTTCGTATATACTGCCATCTCTTAACAGTATTATCAATTAATGTAGATATTTTTCATTTATTTACTTTTTACCTCTCGCCCTTCAGATAAGAGAGGTATAGGAATCATGCTAAAAATTGGGTAGTGATTTTTCAATGAATAAACACGTTTTAGGGTCCCTAGAATACGATTTTAATATTTTCGCGTGTGTGTGTGTGTGTGTGTGTGTGTGTGTGTGTGTGTGTGTGTGTGTGTGTGTGTGTGTGTGTGTGTGTGTGTGAGTGTGTGTGTGTGAGTGTGTGTGTGTGTGTGTGTGTGTGTGTGTGTGTGTGTGTGTGTGTGTGTGTGTGTGTGTGTGTGTGTGTGTGTGTGTGTGTGTGTGTGTGTGTGTGTGTGTGTGTGTGTGTGTGTGTGTGTGTGTGTGTGTGTGTGTGTGTGTGTGTGTGTGTGTGTGTGTGTGTGTGTGTGTGTGTGTGTGTGTGTGTGTGTGTGTGTGTGTGTGTGTGTGTGTGTGTGTGTGTGTGTGTGTGTGTGTGTGTGTGTGTGTGTGTGTGTGTGTGTGTGTGTGTGTGTGTGTGTGTGTGTGTGTGTGTGTGTGTGTGTGTGTGTGTGTGTGTGTGTGTGTGTGTGTGTGTGTGTGTGTGTGTGTGTGTGTGTGTGTGTGTGTGTGTGTGTGTGTGTGTGTGTGTGTGTGTGTGTGTGTGTGTGTGTGTGTGTGTGTGTGTGTGTGTGTGTGTGTGTGTGTGTGTGTGTGTGTGTGTGTGTGTGTGTGTGTGTGTGTGTGTGTGTGTGTGTGTGTGTGTGTGTGTGTGTGTGTGTGTGTGTGTGTGAAGTCGATAGCGTCTAAACGGCTGGACCGATTTAGATGAAATTTTATATACATATTTAGGGTAGAAAGGAGACGACCTGTATATATTTTGGAGTTAATCGAACAACCGGAAGCGACAGTTGCTGTAAGTGATGACGTCATTACTAAACAAGATGACAATAAAGTTTTACACGTATATTTTTTATACGTTATAGTTTAATTTCGGATGATTAAAATTTTCAAAAACGTTTGTCATTGTTGCCAGATTTATCAAAAAGTATTTTTATTCATATTTTTCTTAAATAACCAAAATAATGCATTTTTATGAAAAATTACAGGATATGAAAGTTGTAGAACACAAAATTTCTACACATTTTGTCATTACCGTGTTTTTAAATTCCTCATAGTTTCGCCGCTAGAGGGCGTAAAAAAATTTTATATAGACATTTTTGTGACTTTTTTAAATTTTAAGACAAAATTATGGATTTTTATGAAAAATTACATGGTATCAAAATTGTAGAGCATAAAATTTTCTATAAATTTTGTCTTAACTATTTTTTCAAGTTGCGCATAGTTTCGCCGCTGGTTTTTATTTTAATTTTTATCTTTATTAAATTATTATTTTTTAGTTAAATTTTTATATTAAAAATTTTAAAAAAATAACTTTGAATTTGTAATAATTAATTTTATAATTATAATTTTTTTCCAAATTTTATTATAAAAATTGTGGAATTTTTTAAAAATTTGATTTTTTTAGGTTTTTTAACTAACTTTATTAATGAATTTTGATCCAGAAAACCTTAAAAGTTCTGTTTCCCATTTTGAATATAATTGTACGAGATATTAATTATTTATTGACTTTAAAATTATTCAAAAATAGGTTTTATTTTTTTAAGGTTAATATTAAAATTAAAAATTAAAAAAAAACCATTAAAGGACCCTATAAGATAAGCATTGGATTTGGGCCATTTATGCCCGATTTCACCAACTGATTCCTAAAGTTAGGCAATACTTAAACCGGATTTAGGAATTCCTAAGCGCAATTTGGGTTTCACCATACGCTAAGTAATACTTAAGGGCGATAGGAAATACCTAACATTAAGACAGCTTGCTGAGCCCGCCTAAAGCATTTAGGAAATACTTAACCTCAAAATAGTTTGTTTTCATCGATCTTTGTTGATTTACAATTTTTTTTGGTGATTATCATTTAAAGAAATATGCGAGCTGTACGTTTTGTAGAACGTCTTGAAAGGTTCGATAGTTCATCAGAGTCTGAAAATGAAGGGCCGCGAGAACGTGTAATTCGTTCACGTACCAATTATTTTGAGACCTTGGACGAAACTGATTTCTTTCGGCGTTTTCGTTTACATAAAAATACGGCATTACAAATATTAGAGTTAATTGAAGATACACTTGAATTTGAAAGTGATAGGTAAGTTACTACACTCTTAATTTAAGTATATTTAAACTTTTTAATTTAAATACCTAGTTTAGATTAATGCTTTGTGTTTGATTTTTTTTTAGAAATGAATCAGTGTCTCCTATGAATCAATTACTATTAACACTGCGTTTTTATGCAACGGGAAGTTTTTTAATACAAGTTGGGGACTTAGCAGGTGTGAGTGCAAGTACTTGTTGTAGAGTGGTTAAAAAGGTTACTGCAGCTATATGTAACCTGAAAGATAATTACATAAAATTTCCCACAACAAATGAGGAGCAGTTAAGAGCTAAAAGGAATTTTTTCCAACTAGCAGGCTTTCCAAATGTTATAGGAACAATTGATTGCACACATGTAAAGATTCAAAGTCCCGGTAAGTTGTATTTAAATTTGTTTAATTATTCATTTTTTGGTTTTCTGTTTTTATTATTCTATGTTTATTATTTCTATATTATTGCATTTGCTCTTTTTATTTTTTAAATATAAAAATCTGTTAAAAATTCTAAAAACTAGAAGAACCAATATTGTCATTTATATTTGTGAATAACAGTTATTTATACTTAATATTTTTCCAGGAGGTGAAGATGCGGAGATATTTCGAAACAGGAAAGGCTACTTTTCCATTAATGTGCAGACTGTGTCTTCAGCAGACTTAAAAATCATAAATATAGTGTCAAGATGGCCAGGATCGACACATGTCGACACATGATTCTACTATTTTTCAGAATAGCAGGCTACATCTGCAGTTTGAGCAAAGATTATTTGATAATTGTATCTTGTTAGGAGATAATGGATATGCGTTGAAGGTAAAACATATTCTTAGTAAATAAATAAAATGCATTATTATTTTACTATGTTTCGCAATTAGATTTCAGTATATAAGGAATACTAAAATGACGAAAGGTGTTGAACTATTCAACGATAGGCCCTTTGAAATCCCATTGAGTAGCATACAAAAATGTATAGAGCATTTGTAATTATTTTTTTATTTTTGGAATTATTTATTAACACCATACTTAAATCCTCGTGACTTTCCACAAATAAATTACAATCGTGCCCATATTACAACACGAAATACAGTGGAACGACAGTATGGAGTACTGAAAATTAGGGTTAAGACTGAAGTTACCAAATGCAATAAATGTAATAATAGCTTGTGCTATTCTTCATAACATTTGCATTGAACAAAATGAAGCTCTGCCTCCAGATGAAATCGAAAATGTAGCAAATTTAATTGAGGAGGGGCAAATTCATATAAGAAACGAAAATAATGACAGACATTTTTCAACTCGTGAATTAATCGTAAATATTTTTTTTAATATTTGAATATATAACTGCAAGTTGATAAGAAAATTGTGTTTTATTTTGTGAAGATTTATGTTTCTGTACTGCTGGAAGTGACAAGTCAAAATATATGACAAATAATTTAAGTTCCCAAGTATTTTTTGTATAAGTATATCTGTACAAGTCATCATACTAAATTTTTATTATCAAAACCGATAATCTCTTCAATTTGAATTTTGGTTACAACTATACATAACAACTGCTATATTTAAATAAATAAATATCTACCAAGATTTCAGGAAAATTACTTTTATTATTAGTTATTAAAAGTTCGGTTCTATATTTATTCTTGGGTACTAGCATTACCCCTTAAATCACTAATCCTTAAAAATTGATTGTATTAAGGCAGCATCCACATCTTCGTTATCTGCAAATATAAAATAACATTTTAATATAACCATATGAACTTAAGTCTATAAACCTTACTTATTAATTTTTGTAGAATAATATTTCTTAACTGAATGCTTTGTTCAGCTTTTCTTTTTTGTAGTTCAAACAGCTCCTTTTCTTCAAATCGCTTTTCCACACCATGTCTAATTTCTTGTTGAATTATATTTTGCTTAAGTTTTTTCGTCTCCATTTTTTCTTTTTGCAATTGTTCTCTGGCATTTTTTACAATTGGCCTCCTTCTTGAAGAAGGTGTTATTTGTACTCGGCTAGAGCTTGCAATTTTTTTTTGGGGTACTGGTGAAGTCAATGTTTCAATCTCACTGCCTTCTTCTTGAACTTGAGAGACCTGTGAAATAATAGTTGTGGTTGTCACACTCTCAAGTTCATTATGTACCACTGGCACGAAGATTGGTTCTACTGGACCATCCATTTCTATAACTAAAAAAATACGACATTTAAAAGAAAGTAATGCTTCTCAAAATGTATTGTTTACCTATATTAGATTCGGGCAACAAGTCACAATCAGGAATGTTTTCTATTCCGACACCTGCTCTTCCAATTAAAACTAACACCTCCTCCAAAATATTATTTTCTTTGACTGTACTTGGTCCACCTCCTGTGCCCATAACGTCTATTTTTATTTTGCTTTTGTATGTTTTAGCATCATACTTTAATTTGTTCCATATTTTTTTTAAACTATTTACGTTCCTAAAATATTAAAAATATAAAACTTCTAATTTAATAATCAATGAAAATAATGTTACCTCTTAATTTGATTATTTGAGTTAAAATCTCGTTCCAATTTTACCCAAGCAGTTTCTTTTTTTTTATTAAACGAAAAATCGGTTTTTTTGTTTAAAATGTCTTTGTGTTTTTGCAATAAATGAAGTAATTTCATCTTCTCTTCATCGCAAAAATTGGCACTTCTGTTCCTTTTTTCATCCATATTATACAATAGAAAAACACAATATAAAAACAATACAAAACACAATATAAAAACAGAGTCACCAAAATATTAGCGCGAATGCGTGACATGAACCATGAACGAACGGTCATATTTGGGGTTATATCAATCTTCTTACTCTTCTTTTCTCACTAGTTGTAAAATTATATTCTCCACCCATTCGGTTTACAGGTTAAAATTACACAGCAATGCCATCTATACGTATAAAAATATCCAAATCAAATTTTTATCTAGGTATTTCTTTACTAAGGATTTCTTAGGTTGGTGAAATTCGATTTAGGTAAGTATCGGATTTAAGTATTTCTTAGCGTAAGAATTACCTAGATAGGAATTACCTAAAAACAGGTTGGTGAAATCGGGCATTACTGGCTAATTTGCGCATTTTCCCAAGGATTGCCTGGGCCACGGCTAATGTCCCTAAAGTTCAATAATATGAGCTCAGAAAAATTTGCTTAAGCACAAACAAAATTCTGGTTATTTCCCACGTTAACTATGCGAACTCGAATCTGGTGGATCAGAAAAACTTGCATAAGTCTAGTGGATCAGAAAAACTTGCTTACGCACAAATTAATTTCTGGTTGCTTCCCACCTTAATTAACTGTGCGAACTCGAATCTAGTGGATCAGAAAAACTTGTATGGGCCTAGTAAATCAGAAAAACTTGCTTTAGCATAGTGGATCAGAAAAACTTGCTTACTCACTAATGCATTTCTGTTTGATTCCCACGTTAATTAACTATGCGAAATCGAATCTAGTGGATCAGAAAAACTTGCATAAGCCTAGTGGATCAGAAAAACTTGCTTGAGCAAAAAAGAAATTCTGGTTGCTTCCCGCGTTACTTAACTATACAAACTCGATTCTATTGGATCAGAAAAACTTGCATAAGCTTAGTGGATCAGAAAAACTTGCTTAAGCACAAAATAATTTCTGGTTGCGTCAGACGTTAACTAACTATGCGAAATCGAAACTAGTGGATCAGAAAAACTTGCATAAGCAAAGTGGCTCAGAAAAACTTGCTTAAGCACACAAGAATTTCTGGTTGCTTCCCACGTTAATTAACTATGCGAAATCGAATCTAGTGGATCAGAAAAACTTGCATAATCCTAGTGGATCAGCAAAACTTGCTTAAGCCTAGTGGATCAGAAAAACTTGCTTAGACACAAAAGAATTTCTGGTCGCTTCCCACGTTAATTAACTATGCGAACTCGAATCTAGTGGATCAGAAAAACTTGTATGGGCCTAGTGGATCAGAAAAACTTGCTTTAGCATAGTGGATCAGAAAAACTTGCTTGAGCAAAAAAGAAATTCTGGTTGCTTCCCGCTTTGCTTAACTATACAAACTCGATTCTATTGGATCAGAAAAACTTGCATAAGCTTAGTGGATCAGAAAAACTTGCTTAAGCACAAAATAATTTCTGTTTGCTTCCACGTTAATTAACTATGCGAAATCGAATCTAGTGGATCAGAAAAACTTGCTTGGGCAAAAAAGAAATTCTGGTTGCTTCCCGTGTTACTTAACTATACAAACTCGATTCTATTGGATCAGAAAAACTTGCATAAGCCAAGTGGCTCAGAAAAAATTGCTTAAGCACAAAAGAATTTCTGGTTGCTTCCCACGTTAATTAACTATGCGAAATCGAATCTAGTGGATCAGAAAAACTTGCATAAGCCAAGTGGCTCAGAAAAAATTGCTTAAGCACAAAAGAATTTCTGGTCGCTTCCCACGTTAATTAACTATGTGAACTCGAATCTAGTGGATCTGAAAAACTTGCATAAGCCTAGTGGATCAGAAAAACTTGCTTATGCAAAAAAGAAATTCTGGTTGCTTCCCGCGTTACTTAACTATACAAACTCGATCCTATTGGATCAGAAAAACTTGCATAAGCACGAAATAATTTCTGGTTGCGTGAGACGTTAACCAACTATGCGAAATCGAATCTTGCTTACGCACACAAGAAATTCTGGTTACTTCCCACGTTACTTAACTGTACGAACTCGAACCTGTTAGATCAGGAAACCCTGCTTAAGCCTAGTGGATCAGAAAACTTGCTTAAGCACAAAGGAAATTCTGGTTGCTTCACACGTTACTTAACCATACGAACTCGAACCTACTGGATCAGAGTATGTTATGTGTATATTTGTTTCGAAATCTGTATTGTACATCCTAATCAAAATGCTTTTTAAAAATTTTGTGGACCATGTACAAAGGTGACATTTAATGTCAGTCTGCGAAAAACGTCAATTTTGCGGTGAGATTTCGATGCACAAAAGTCTACTTTGGGTAGTGATTGCAGAAAAAATAATATATGTGGTATCTTTAGGACTTACTCAATTATAAAACGAAAGGGTGTACATATTCGAAAATATCCGGCGTGGGAGGAAAGTGTCTAGTACAAAATGGCCCTTACGGGGTTTTGAGGGAAGCTAAGAAAACAGGTGTACGGTGTCCATGACGGGTCATCCAAACCATCGCGGGTTATGTGCAAGCTCTACCAATATTTAGCGCAAAGCGCGCGGTTCTAGAAGCGGCAACACAATTTCCGTTTTATGGTCGTGGAAGCAATGATGTTATGGGTGCAAACCATAAGCGAGAAGTACACGAAACTCTACGTCGGCGGAAAAAGGTCCATTTCGATCTATCCCTTATTACGCCCTAATTAAGTTAGCGGGTACCGACAGACAGTGCCACCTAAGGGTACCGACAGACAGTGCCACCTAATTTCTCAGCGAAGTACTCTCCATCATGCCTTCATGAAGTACAATCTAATTTCTCAGCGAAGTACCCCTGTTGGCTAAGGAAGACCAAATGTACCCTTCTTAATGAGGTAGCGCGAACCGACAGATAGACGGACAGGTAGTACAACCTAATTTCAGCGATGTACCCTCCATTGCGTCTTATTGAAGTTCGTGTGTGCCGATAGACGGACAGACAGTACAACCTAATTTCTCAGCAATGTACCCTCTGTTGTGTGTTTGGAGTACAACCTAATTTCGCAGAGAAGTACTCTGTTGGCAAACAAACCTCAAGTGTCCCTTTTCGTCGAACGTATACAAACCGATTGCGGTACAAATAGAACTTTGTAAGACAATGGAGAATGAGTTCATCGGTTATTACTTCTAGGCTGGCGGATTGGCTTGGTCACTGGTATCGGCGCGCATGAATCTTCCGTTTGTTCGGACACAAAACGAATTTCTCGGCGGACGGGTTTCTATCGGCGGGTGTGTTCCTGGATTGACGGGGACTGATCGTCTTGCTGTCTTTTGCACCAATTTTGTGCAGTAGACTGAGCTCTCGAGAATTAATCGACTCGAGTATATGGTAACGTTGGTACTGTTCACAGTTTCTCCTGTTTTATAAACTGTATTTAAGTCAGGAATCCGACAAGGCCTAAGAGAACGTCCTCTGCAAATCCATTTTTTATGGATACAGCACAAACACAAAAGAAAATCCTTTAAGCCGCTTCAAGAGTGGCCGTAAAGGAAAATGGCGGTTCACGTTGGATTTGAATCGCTGAAGATTGTACTCCCTGGGAAACACGGTTTCAGAAAGGTTGTTCCAGAATGATGGTATTCTTCAGATAAAGGAGTTCTGAAATAGGTTGGTATGGGGAGTACAAAGTTGGACTTCGAATCAAGCGACAATGTCGTTCGAACACCTTTCATTAAAATATCTGCAAAAAAGTGTCGGGTCGCCCACTTTTCTTCGATGTTTCAAACTTAAATGATTCCTAGACAGCTGTAGGTCTTCAATAAGGCGAATTGCTCTCTTCTGAATAAAATCCAGCAACCGCAAGCTATGCTTAGGCGCGGAGCTCTAGATGTGTGAGCAGTATTCCAGTGATCGTCCAATTTGGCCCTTGTAAAGCATTAAAACTATTGCGGCGAGTAAAGCTTTCTGGTGCGAAATAATGTATAAAGTTTTTGAGAAGTTTCTTCGCCGTGTTTGCAACGTGATCACGCCATGATCTATTTCCCCCCAAATTGACACCAAGTTTTAATGATGAAGCCAATGGAATAGACTGTCCTGACATAATTATGTCGAGTTCCACAACGTTAAATCTTAGCGTTAAGTTATATTTGGTTACTATCACCCTAAGCTACCAGGACTTTATTAAGCTGTAAAACTTCTTTTGTCTGCGAAGATGTGCATCGGAAGCTGATGTTCGGGCATTGAAGGCAAAGAAAGACACGACACGACACGCTACTTGCAAAGAACGATCCGTAAGAAACTAGAAACTCATAAGCAAAATTTTTCAGGCATGCCATAAGAGCGCAGGACTCTCCATGTTGTTCAATCGCACTGTTCCAGATGGGTAACATAGGTGAGGAGGTCCCCTGTCGGTCTTTGTTTGCGAAACCCATATTGATGGTTACTACGGCTGTTAAAGTCTTCCAGGTACTTTAAAACGTATTGGTCGATAGCTTTCTTCATGACTTTTGGTATTACTAAAAGCAGTGCAACTGGCCGATAGTTGTTTGGCAAGGTCTTTTTGCCATTTTTGGGTAATGGCTGCACTCGAGCGCATTTCCAGCTGGAAGGAAATATTCCTTTTTATAGGACAAGTTGAAGAGCCTGCAGAAGACAGGTGTTATCTCTCTGGCACAATGTTCTTCATCAGGACCAGAAGGGTTTTTTGTATTTAGATTAGTCAAATGCGCGATCGATCATGTTGGCGATGCAAAGTTCGGATAGTTTCCGTTACTGCGGTGGCCTCAGTCAGCAAATATTGGCTCCGGTAAGGGATCAAGGGGCACGATAGTACCTTATCCTATACTTACATCGACACTGACATACGACTGGGTACTTGATTTAGCTCACCGGGATCGGATCGCTAGCTTGTCTTCCGACTAGTTTTGGACCACTTTGTACTTTTCCTCAGGGATGCAGTGCATCAAGTGTGAATCAATAAACCTGGTGTCGAAATATGAACTTACTGCTTATCGAAGTGTTTTGCGACGAACTTCCCCGACACATCGAATTTGTTTGCTAATTCTTGGTCCCGGCAACTGGATATGGTGAAAAGGCTAAACAGTTTTTTTATACAAAAGATTATAAGATAATTGGCCACAAAATTGTCGTCCTTAGTTACATGAAAATGCTCATGAAACATCCCTAAATAGCACAAAAATGCCTTTACTAGATCGAGCCGTATTGGGTGTGCCAATGTTGCGAACATTTGAGGGCACCATAGCACACAATAGAGACTTTTCGGGATTTTTTTAAAATATTTTTAAGATTTCGCAACCTTGGTTTGGGTCAGTACTGTCTCTTGAAGATCATAAAAATATAGCCCAAATCACAAGCTTATCTTATAGGGACCTTTGTAGTGAAAAACTCTATAATTGTGATTTTTTTCAAAATTTTATTCAAAAAACAGAATTCATAATTTTTTTCTGAAATTTAATATAAGTTAAAAACAAATTGAATAACTTTAAAAATATTAAAGATATTAAAATGGTATTTATACCATTCGATAGGTAATACAAAACTGTAAATTTGGAAAATATTTTAGTATTTAACATTGTAATTGTTCTAAAGAAAATTTAAAAAAAAATATTTTTTTGTCTTTTGTTTTATCGAAAATGGTAAAACAAAAAAGTAAATAGTACATCCAAAAGGGATCAAAAAGTACATTATGTGTGAAATATTTCATAATTTTAAAATAATACTTGTAGAAATTATACAAAATTATAAAAAGTTCAAAAAAATTTTAGAAAAAATTAATTTTTTTTTTAATTTTTGTAAACTAATTTTATTAATGTATTTTGATGCAGTAAAACTAAAATAATCGATTAAACAATTAATTTACTAGAAGTGTTCGGAAAGTTGGGTGGGATTACCCCCTCATTTTTTTCATTTATAAAGGAAAGGCGTGTCACGCTCGAAAATTTATACTCACTTGATACGGGTACAGATAAACCTAAACTTACTACTGTCAAATTTAATAATTCACAATCATCGGGTAACAAACCACAGTTTCAATATAACTATGCTAGATCTCAAAATAATGTCGAAAGAAGTTCATTTTTTAATAAAAACACTGCTAATCAAAATGCTAGCACACCAGGTGCATACTCTTCAAATCATCAGAATTTAAACTCAAATAAGCAATTCAAATGTAACTTTTGTTCTATCGTAGGTCACAAAATATATAGTTGTCCTAAATTTGCGAAAAGTCTAGTCGAAGACAGATTTAATTTCATTAAACAAGCACGTTTGTGTACTAACTGTTTAAGTTCTGGCCATGTAACAGCGGAGTGTCAATCTACTTATACTTGTTCAATATGTTCTTTAAAACATCACTCACTTTTACACAGAAATAATTCTGTTAACTTCACTGCAGAAACTAATTCTCAAAGGTCTAATATAAATTCAAATGTGCAGACTGACAATGAAAGTGCACCATCTACCTCAAATACGTCCTCTAATACACAATCTTTAGTAGGTATGTCTTCCAGTTCAGATCAAGTGCTTCTGGCAACAGCACAAATTGTGATCATTCCTCAAGTGGGGGAACCAGTAACCGTTAGAGCAATCCTAGATTCTGGCAGTCAGAATTCCTTCATAACTTCAGAACTAGCTCGACAGCTGAACCTACTATTGGAGCCTGCAAATCTAGAAATCTCTAGTATCGCATCACACTCCATATGTATAAATCATTTAATGAAAGTTCCTATTCAGTCAAGATTTCATGGTACGAACATTTTAACTTTAACATTTTAACTTTAGATTGTGCTATAGTCAATAAAATTTCATCTTCAATGCCGCAAATTCAAATAAATAGAAAACAATTACACATTCCCAATTATTATTGTCACAATTTAGCAGATCCTAAATTTGATACACCTGGGGCAATTGAAATGCTTATAGGTGCTGATTTTTATTATGACCTGTTGCTATCAGGAATTAAGCCTTTAGGTAGGGGGTTACCAACCCTTATTAATACTCGTTTAGGTTGGCTTGTATGTGGCCGAATAAATAATACTGCGAGGGGATATTCTAAATTGTCTCATACATTTTACACTCATGTAAAAAATCAATCTTGTCATAAAGATGAAGACCCTCATATATATAGTAGTTCTTGTGTGAACAATTCTCATAACCATTTAACTTCTCCGAAGGGAGACTCTAGTATTGATGTCAGCGCTGGCATCGAATCTTATAAAAATACATACCTCAAACTCATTACTTCTCAAAATAATATTAAAAATAAAACGTTGCATTCCGACTTTGATACGGTTGAATGTCAAAATCACTCGTCTTGCGATAAGACATTAAACTCTTTTTTGGAGAACTTTTGGTCTCAAGAAAATTTGGATACTAAACCTATTGTTTTAAATTCTGAAGATGAGCAAGCAGAAGACATCTTTGTCAAAACTGTTAAATTTATACCTAGTGGTAGGTTTCAAGTAGATTTACCTCTTATCCACCCTAAGGCTAATGAAAGCCTGGGCGAATCCTTTTTAATAGCGAAACATAGATTTATTTCATTAGAATGAAAAGTCGATAAAAATCCTTCAATGTTTGCACAATATAAGTCATTAATTGATGAATATATTAAATTAGAACATGCAAAAGTCGTTCCTTTAGACTTAACGAATCATAACTTTCAAAATAAATATTTTGTACCACATTTAGGGATTTTTAGGGAACATAGTACTACGACCAAACTACGTGTAGTCTTTGATTTCTCCTGTAAAACGACTTCTGCACTGTCATGCATTAAGAGCGGATATTAAAAAAATGTATAGGCAGATTAGAATGAACCCTATGCAAAACTTTTTACAAAATATTTTGTGGAGAGAAAATCCTACTAATCCGTTTTTATGCTTAGAATTAGCCACTGTATCTTTTGGTCAAAAGTCAGCTCCCTATTTTGCATGTAGAACTTTACAACACATTGCTTTGAACAATCCTCAATTCCCTCATGCCTCCAAGGCACTCTTAGAGCAGACTTATGTAGATGATATCTTGACTGGGTCTGACACATTAAATGGTTTGAAAACTTTAAAATCCGAATTAACATCTCTATTACAAACCTCTGGTTTTAACTTGCATAAATTTTGCTCTAACTCAAGTGAAATTACAGGTAGTTCTTTAAATGATCAACCTACAGAGGTCAGTTTAAATTTTAACGATCAACCTTGCAAAGTATTAGGTTTATGTTGGAACAAAGTTTCAGATAATAACTCCTGATTCATTTGAGTTAGACAACCTCACAAAACGTAAGGTCATATCACTTATTTCTCAGTGTTACGACCCAATGGGTCTTGTAAATCATATCATAGTCGCAGGTAAAATCATTATGCAACAGCTATGGCTAGCAAAAGTATCCTGGGATGATATTTTCATGGATTCCAATATTTTAGAAAGTTGGGATCGTTTTATAAAATTACTTAACCAAATATGGAACATTAACATTCTGAGACATGTGTTTCTCAATTTTGATATAATTTCAATCGAACTACATGGGTTCGCAGATGCCAGCTCTTATGCATACGGCTGCAACTTTTACCTTAGAGTAATATACCAAAATCAAACTGTCAGCTTAATTTTAATTGGTTCAAAATCTAGGGTGGCTCCCATAAAAAGTGCTATAACTATTCCAAAATTAGAACTTTGTGCTATGAATCTTTTGGCAATTTTCACCCAAAAGATAGTAAATATTTTTCATAATAGTTTTCATATAACTTCAATAAATTTGTGGTCTGACTCCCAAATTGCATTGTCATGGATCAAGAGTCATCCATCACGATGGTCCACCTTTGTGGCCAATCGAGTTTCAGAAATTCATGAAAATACAAAGAATTGTACATGGCGTCACATAGCCACACTACAAAATCCTGCAGATTTGCTTTCTAGAGGGCATTTTGATACTCATAAACATGAGTTTTGGTTTCAAGGACCTGAATTTTTACCTGATCTAAAAATAAATTTCAATAAAGTAGATACCTTTAGACTTGTAAATAACCCTCCAGAAATCAAGAAAATTTCGTTAATATGTCATAGAAAAAAAAAGGTTTTTGGCAATCTTTTTTTGATAACTTCTCTTGTTTTACTAGATTAAAAAGATCATTAGCCTTCATTAGATTAGATTAGATTCGTCCATAATGCGAAATATCCAAAGGAAAAACTGACAGGGCCTTTGACAGTTGTTGAGGTAGAATTTGCAGTGCCATTTATCATAAAAGATACTCAAAAATATTACTTTGCTTCAGATATTGCTAGAATATCAAAGAAAAAATTACTATTAAACAAAAATTTATTACCTTTGCAACCATTTTTAGATAGTCAGTCTATGCTGCGAGTTGGGGGTAGATTGGCACACACTCCTATACCGTATGCTCAGCAGCATCCTTTATTACTTCCAAATAAATGTCACGTAGTTATTCTGATATTAACTTTAGAACACAGAAGATTAGGGCACAGTGGTCCTCAGAATGTCTTATCAAATATTCGCTTATTGTATTGGCCTTTAGATGGTCTTCGACAAATTAAAAGGATAATTTCAAATTGTACTATTTGCTATCGGTTTAATGCTCACACCGCTCAACAGGTCATGTCAGATTTACCGGCCGATCGAGTTTCAGAAGCAAAACCGTTTTTGAAAACAGGGGTGGATTTCGGAGGCCCCTTTATGATCAAATCATCCAATTTAAGGAAAGCACCCATACAAAAGTGTTATATGTCTATATTCGTGTGCATGGTAAATAAAGCTGTGCACATTGAAGTTGTCTGTGACTTAACCACAGAAGCGTTTATGGCGACCTTGAATCGGTTTATTGCACGCAGAGGGAATCCTTCCGTCATTTACAGTGAAAACGCTACTAATTTCGCTGGGTCACGAAACCAGCTGAAAGAAATTCATGATTTTTTTAAAGTTCAGAGTAATAATCACACAATTCAAGATTTTTTAGCTAAAACCAATATTCAATGGAAATTCATACCTCCTCGCAGTCCGCATTGGGGCGGGCTATGGGAGGCGGCCGTTAAAAGTGCCAAATCTCATCTATACAAATTAATGGGTACATCTACTTTTACTTTCCAACAATTGACCACTATTTTTGCTCAGATAGAAACCATTTTAAACTCGAGATCTTTATATCAGCTATCCACAGATCCATCTGATCTTAACCCTTTAACGCCGGGGCATTTTTTGATAGGCTCGCCTTTAACTGCTTTTCCAGAAAAAGATGTCAGTCAAATAAATTTTAATAGACTTTCACTGTGGGATAAATGCAAACACATTAAACAATGTTTCTGGAAGAAATGGAAAACGGATTTCCTAAACCGGTTACAGAACAGACCTAAATGGTTTAACCCTTGTGATAACTTGAAAATTGGTGATATGATTTTACTTAAAGATGATGATACTCCACCATTAAAATGGCCGTTGGCCAGAATAATTGATATAGTGACAGGTAAAGATGGTAGAGTCAGAGCGGTGAAAATTCTAACGCCAGAAGGGGAATATATATTAAATTATATATATATATATATATATTAAATTATCCACATTTATTACTTGTGTCTCTTATACTTGTAGTTATTTTATATTATACACATTATTTATTTATGAATATTGACTTTGGTCAAAGTACAAATGCTCTACATTTACATTTATATTTTTACATTTTGGTAAATTGATCTGTTTCATGTAAGTTTAAATATGGACATTAGTTGAACTATATGTTTCACATTCTCCTTTATATTTGTAATATATTTTCTGTGGTGAATAAATGAATATTGACAGCGGTCAGAATATTGTTATTCTCATATTTTCCAAGATTTTAGATTTTTTGTTTTGTAAACTTTCATTAGTAGTTATTTAAGATATAGTTGTAATATGTACTTGTGTATATCTAATGTTATCAAGCTTTAGGGCTTTGTGTTGCGCTATCCGTCTTTTTGTCGCGGTGGCAGTATGTTAAAATACCATGTAGTTTTTAACAGTGTTTGTTTTACCATCTCCATTGCAAGATCTGTGACTTGACATTTAAGCGGAAGTGAGAACCATTTTTGTTTTCGCCTTAAAAGAAAAGAAGATGCGATTGAGCGGGAACACCAGATACTCATAGCACCTCGGGCAGCATACGTCGTTCAATGTAATTTTTGTCTCAACCGAACTCATGTTTCAATGGGTTCGTTCAGCGGTGCACAACCGTTGAGCGATGAGTCAACTTGTTCGGCTGAACGGACCGCTGCATCAGTGATAACTCTCAACCGTTGAACAGCATTCGCAGCGGAAATAAACTACGCTGACTTGCCCAGCGCCTTATATGAACTGTTAAAATATTATGCATATTAGGTTAGAAAATATTGATGTTTTTATGTTTATAGTAGTTATGATGAGTATGATGGAGTTTAATGCCCAAAATTATTATTTGATAGTGGGAGAGAGAGGCGAACCTGTCATTGAAAATGAGAAACTTGTGCTACAGAAAATAAATGGTAAGCTGTTTGTTTTTCATAGTATTTTATACAATCTACTAATGTTTTTTAGATCATAACATACATTATGTTGACATTACCGCAGAATTACTAGCAGAATTTGGAATAGCAAGGGAGGAAGACGATATTTTGCCAGGATCAAGCACCAAAGGCAGCATTAATTCAGATTTGACAAATTTATATTATCTTGTTTCTTTGTGTATTTGTATGGACCTCTTTACACCAAACAAATGCATACATTTTGTTTTAGCAACTTGCTCCTTTCCATGGACCCACAAAGCTACACTGTTATTTTTGGACGAATACAAAAAAAGACGTGCCAAATTCAGAGATCCCAAACATAAAAAGAAATTACTCTGGAGTGAAATTGCCAAAGAAATGGAATTACATGGATATAATGTTACTGGGGACATATTAGATAGAAAACTGCGGAATATGAAGCATACTTATAAAAATATCATTGACAACAACAATAAAAAGAAAAGTACTGGTAAAGGGAGGATTGATTGGGAATATTTTAATATTTTTAATGATATTTTTTGTGAGGACAAATCAGTTCATGTCTCATCAATATGCATGTCGTCCATAACATCAGCAGCAGCAGGAAACAGTAATTTACTCAAAAGTATTGAGAATCTAAATGAGATGCAAAAGCAAAAAGTTACGAATCTCAATGAAGAGGAAAATAGTTCTTCAAATACACCTTCTACAAGTGGTACTGGCAAAAGTTTGAAAAAGGAAAGAGAAAAGTCATTGAATATATTAAGAAAAAGACAACTTGTAATAGAGGAAGTAAAACTAGAGGAACTTAAAAAAATAAGAATTTGTCTTGAAGAAAATAATGCAATTCAACAGCGAAAGTTGGAAGTTCTGAAGGAATTAGCCAAAGGGTAGAATAAAGCTGTTTAGTTACTACTGTTGTTCGTTGCTAGTTAGTTGTTTTGTGGGTTTGACCTATGAATGTTGGTTGTCCAAAAAAATTATTTTGTTCCTTTCTTAGTTTAGGTATCATTATTAAATAAGGGTTGCCTAACTGACAAATAAAAAAGCTTGTTCTTTGATAGTGTGTTACGCCAAATATGAAATGACGGTGAATTATGATTTTTTTATATTTTATTTGTTTTATTGTTATAAACAAAATCATTCCTCTTGGTTAATGTTTATATTTAGTGATGTTTTGTGATTTATGACATGTTTAAATGTACTGTGTTTATCATTAAGGTTTTTGATATTTTAAGAAAATAACAGACTGAATAGAAACAATACATTTTCTGTAATAGTGTTATAATAAATTTTTTATATAGTCTCTTTTTCTTTGTCCTTCATTATTTACATTTGCATGTAATACATCATTGAAAATATCCTCATCTTCATTTATGTTTCCTATCTCTTCTTCTGCAAAAACTGGGTTTTCAAACTTAATGATCAAATTATGTAAAACACATGCTGCTGTAATGACTGATGGCACTTTGTCAATTCTAATCATTTCCAGATACTTTAATCTTCGGAATTTTCCTTTGAGTAAGCCAAATGTTTGTTCAATTCGTGCACGAACTGAACTAAGCAGAGTATTAAACCTTATTTGTTGTCGTGTTAGATGTCCATTGTCTCTAAATGGCTTTAGAAGAAATGCAGATAAGGGGTAAGCATTATCACCAATAATGTGTTCATTTTCTGAAATTGTGGGTGGTCCATTCCTTAACAAATTGAATATAGGACTGATTCTGAACACCCTCGCATCATGTACTTTTCCTGGAGTATCAACAAAAATATCTATGAATTGTTTTCTGTCGTCGCAGATTGCTTGCAGGATCACAGAATGCACATTATTTCTGTTATAATAATCATTGGCATTATGCGGTGGTGCTTTTATAGGTATGTGTGATCCATCAATTATGCCCACAATTCCGGGAATGTCTGAAACAAATAATAAAGATATATTTCACAGATATTTTAATACCTCTATTTTACAGCATAAATTTAATGTGTAGAACTATAAGTGTACTTACTAGATTTATCCTCTAACTCTCTCTTGATAATATTCCTTTGACCTTCATTTGGCCAGACAATTACCTCATGACGAATACTACAAATCAGTTCAACTACTTCCAAGAAAATCAAATTCGAGGTACTCTTTGCCATGTTGAAGCGATATCCTGCTGCCCTAAAACTCTCAGGCTGCGCCAACATCCATATAGTGAATAGGACCTTTTTGTCAAATGGCACCATGATGTTGTCTATTGATATGTAGCCTACTTACTATTTCCTACAAATGAATAAAATGCATACTTTGGTATATATCTATTTAATACATCACTAATATATGTGTATATTACTTGATAAGTATTCCTTGTCATTCTAAAATGACTTTGAAACTCATCCAAATTATATTGTGGAATAGTCAACTCACAAAAATCAGTATTTCGCACTGGTGCTTCTCTTTCAGGTCGGACTATATTAACTGGTTCTACTAAATTTTCTACAGCGGCTACCTAAAGAAGATCAGGATATTTTATAACTTGTATATCCAATAGAAAAATTGGTTCAATGACCACAATTTTTATAACAGTCTGGGTTTAAACAGAACTTTTTGTTTTAGTCTTTCAGTAGGTATTTACAGTAATCTGCATGGCAAATTATGACAATTGGCTAGTTACATCACAAGTTTGTTGAACCAGAAAACGTAGCTAATCCAATAACAAACACAATTCCCTGTGTTTTGGAAATGGTATTGAAAAGGTACTAATAATTTTATATCAATACTATGTTCAATCTATCCTTACCACAACATTAATGTCTAGATCACCTTCTAACAGTTCCTCAATAACTGCTATATTAGCTCTAGCCATATTAAGCCAAATAAATAATTATTCTAGTGTTCACTTAACAAACTTTCAGATTTCAAAACTATGACAGTTCGATTGGGGGTTATGTTTTTGTTTTGGTAAATAGGTACACAAAGCGCTGGTAGCTATCGGAACGTTCAGCCGACCACGATCGTTGAAGAACAGCGGAATCAACACGTTTAGTGATTATTCTCAACACACAAATGAACTGTGATGTATGCCTGACTCGAGTCACTGTATACTATCTTTAATGAAAACTTTATAATTTTTGGAGACTTTAATATTTCAGAATATAAAAGTAATGAAACTCAGTCATGTACCACAATGAATTTAATAAAAAAACGGCAACTAGTTTCGGCTAGAAATGTTACAATTCGACAATAAACATATAATATATAATGTACAAAACAAACCTAACCTAACTTACCATATAAGTAAAATGAAGTAATTACAAATTGCAAAAATGCATAAAGTTGATGCGCATCGGAAAAAGTGGTGGAGTTTTGAAGGAATAAAATTTTTTAGGAAGGAAAAAATTTTTAAGGTACATGAAATAAAATGAAGGGTTTAAAAGGGGAATGAAAAAAGTTGATAACTGGTGTTTAAAACACAAGTAACTGAGTTTGAAACTCAACATAATGATAGTGGGGCCTGAGCCGGGCCCCATTTTCGGCAGGTGTTGACGCACCGCCCACTCAACACCCTCGGAAGGTCTCCGGAGTGCAACAAGAAAGGAATTATTTTGTCCCCCTGGGACTTTGTCGAAAATGGGTCATAAAGACCGGTCAAACGTTAAAAATAATTTTAATTGTCGGCGAAAATGTGACACCTTCAAAACCAATTGGCGGTCGAAGTATTACAAAGTGGTGGTACCTAGACGTTGACATGAGTGACAGGTAGGAAGTAGGAGGAAGGGGAAGGGTATTAGCATTGGAAATTTAACAATGTAACAGTGAAGTTAATAACAGAAATTGATTATATGACCCGATCAAATATTCAAAATAATTGCCTAAATTAGAAATTGTGAAAGTAAACAGAACTGTACAAAAATTTTTTAACAATAAATATGTGATCATGAAATGTGGGTGCAGGCCACAGGACGTATATTATAAAAGAAGAAGATAAAGAATTGAAAGTGACAGATTTCAATAATGACAGATAAAAAGAAAGTAGGGTTAGGTCGAACTTAAAGAACAAACCAAAACAAGAGTATACGTTATGCGAATTTTTTGTTCTGTCGATGTGTTTTGCTGATAAATAAAATGTTTTAAGGCGGTTTCTCACTGCGCGAAAAGCGAAAGCGAATTCGCAAAATAATTGTGTCCTGTGCCCTGATTGATATAAAGATGTTCAAGGTCATTTGGAAGCAAAATTTTGCGAATTCGCAAAATTTGAATTTCAGTGGGCGAGAAAGTAGGATACCTTCCAAATTTTTTGCGAAATTTATCAAAATTCTGACAATTTGGTGTTTTATGTTGTCAAAAGTCAACGCTTTCATTTTATTATTTATTTTATAATTAAAATCAGTTATAAAAAAGTTGTGAGTATTATTATATTTTCATTATGTTCTGAATTTACCAAAAATATGTATTTCAGATAATGCAAAGACTGTTGCAAAGAATTGTTAGCGAGTTTGGTACAAAAGGCTCTACCTTTATGGGATCACAGACTTTCCATTGAAGAGACAGGTAAAAGTATTAAAGACAATTTATGGCTTCAAATTTTTAAAGAAGTGGAAGGTAATAATTTACTGTGAATTGTTTAGTTTTTAGTAACTTCAAAAGTGTATTATTCTATTAATACAACGTATTTTTTCAATAGGGCATTTTGTATCAATCCATGAAATGCAGAAGAAATGGAAAAATATGCATGATACTTTTATTAAAGCAAAATCAGAAATGGATTGTTACATTCAACAACAAAGAACAAAAAAGAAAAAGAATATCTGGAAACATTACGAAATTATTAGGTTTTTAAGTGATCCAATAGGCTGTAAAAGGTATATAATCAGATTTAAAATAATAAATTAAATGACGTTACGTTATTTTTAGTAACAAAAGAAATTTAAGAAATGAAGAAGAAATACAGATTATATCCCAAACACCTGGCAGTGCAATTTCTAAGGAGAATATGACTCCAAGCTTTAGGGAATTGAGGAAACGGAAGAGGCAGGGTAATTTTTTTTAGATACAAACAATACGTTTTTATTTTATTTAGAAAAAGAAATTAGCGAATATGAGATCAATAAAGCAATTTTAAATATTCTTCAACTTCCAGCTCCTGTCACAAAAGCTGATCATTATAAGGGCAACTTGGCCTGTGCAAGAGTTGCATAAATAATTAATAAAGTTCCTGCAAGGGCAAGGCATAATTTTGAAATTGAAATGCTGCAAATTATTAGAAACAATGTAGATATATAGGTAGTTTAAGTAAAAATCTTTTTTTATTATTATTATTATTTATTTCACTGATTTTCAATAGCCCCCTCACACATTAAATATGTTGTTAAATGAGACCTAATGGAAGCAGCATCTTTAGAGTAGTTATTTCCTCCAATTTGCTTAACTCTTAATAAATTAGATGGGTGTTCATTATTTTTCCAGTCACCTTCTACAATATTTCCATTTTCATCTTCTGTGTCTACAAGGGTAGCATGACAATATTTTCTTTCGTCAAGATTTTCGCCATCCCTAATCATTAGCCAGTTATGTAGACAAACAGTAGCTTGAATTATGCTTTCTACTGTTGTAATTTTGGATATAATTGGCTTCCGGAAAATACGCCATTTTGAGGCTAAAATTCCAAATGCATTTTCTATCGTCTTTCTACCTCTACTAAGTCTAAAAATTAAAGTTGATGTATTATTATTTCCACTCTAATATAGTAGTTTACCTGTAATTGAATACTCGCTTTTCTAATGACAAAAAATGACCAGTGTATGGTCGCATTATATTTGTACATAGGGGAAAAGCTTCATCCCCCACTATATAATAGGGCAAGTCATCAAAATTATCATCAATAGCTGCTGGTTCTGGTAAATTAAGTGTATTATTTAAAAGGCGTCGACCAAACTCACTTTGACGAAAAATGCCTCCATCACTCTGCCTCCCAGTAGCTCCAATGTCAATAAGAGTAAATTTGTAATCTGAATCACACATGGCCATTAGAACAATGCTAAAGGAACCTTTGTAATTATAATATATAGATCCACTATTGATAGGTGCCTGTAACATTGTAAGGATATTATCTATATACATATTTGTATAATTTGATGTTTAAGATACCTTTATAGTAACGTGTTTTCCGTCTACAGCACCAACACAGTTCGGTAGATTCCATCTACTATTAAAATTAGCTTCAATAGCTAACCATTTCTCTTTTGATGAGACTAGCAATACATCATCTTTCAGAACATTCCAAATTGTAGTACATGTTTCATAAATTATAGTTGAAATTGTGCTAATTCCTATCCGAAATGCAAATGACAATGAAACCATACTGTCCTCTGATGCCAGATATCTTTAAAAACAAAAAAATAAGTATACTTGAAAATACAATAAAATCACCAAACTACCGTAAAGTAACAGCAAGTCTTTCATGTGGTGAAATTGGTTCTCTAGTATGATACTGTCTAGCTATTCTAGGTCCTACCAAATCTACCAATATTTCGAATTCATTCTAAAATAAATAAAATATTTCTCTGTGCCATGTAGCCGTATTTCTTGAATTAAGTTATGGTAATCACCTTGCTCTTCACGATTTTGAAATATTTTTCGGACATGAAACCTCCTCATAGTCTTCTTGTTTTTATCATATTTTTAAGGTACCATAATGCAATTAAACGGCGATGTTGATAATTCCAGAAATCCATTGAATGATAATAATACCACAGTATTACTTTGATAATATCCAAATAATTCAACCTCTATCTAAACAAAACAAATCAAAACATATTATTGACAAATGAGATTAATTTCACTAAATCTATTATTTAAAACCTTAAAATCCCTATATTTAGCGAATCTTGTGTGAATGGCAAAGTTTACTGACAGTTTCATCCTTCAATTTTTGCGAATTTGCTTTCGCTTTTCGCGCAGTGAGAAACCGCCTTTATGGTTAATAACTGATATTTAACCTAAAACAATTTTTTTTTGTTGTTTTGGAAAAACCCTGATATCATAAAATTTACTGTATGGTTTGAGGAAAAAGCCATAACATCAATATTGCATAAGTTTTAAAATTCAGGTATATTTAAAAAGGGATTAACAGGGTTTGATGCAATTAAAAGGATTTGTTCCACATCTTCATATGTTCACCAATAAATCCGCACATTTAAAATTTCATCCGTGTCTCGCGAAAAAAAAAATAAAACAATCTAAAAACTCGAGTTACTTTTAACTTTTAACAAAAAACGTGGCCAACATGACACAAACGAAAATATTTGATAAGGACAAGTCTAGCGTCTAACCTAACGTAGAGTTTAAGGTAAAGATCCTTGCAATAACTCATATTTATATGCATGCGCTAAACCAAATAGTGCTAAGGTATACGGCATATGGTATAAAAATTTGGTGTCGTGCAATAACTCTATAATAAGACAGTAGCAAATGAAAAAGAAAAAGAAAGGAACAGGAATGATGACAAAGAGAAACTCAACACTCCGTGATGTCACCAAATTCGACAACCAATATTCAGTTAAAAATTCTCTTGTTGTCACTTCCAAAATTTCTGATCTTTATGTCCCTCCCAATTCTTTTATGCTTTCCCTAGATGTCTCTAATTTGTTCCCTAGTATCCCCCCTGAATAATGCATCTTTCTTGTCAATATTCTACTTCGCAACAATAATATTAACCCGGTTATCTCCCAAGATCTTATTTCTTTACTCACTGTGGTGCTGAACCAAATTTTTTTCCAATTTGATCAAAAATTTTGCAGACAAAATTCAGGTTTAGCGATGGGCTCCAACCTATCACCCCTCCTAGCGGAAATTTTCAAGAATCATTAAGAACATACTTATCTTAACCAACCCAAATTTTAATATAAAATTCTTTTGTATGCCTGTTATGGGGATGACTGCTTCGTTCTGTTTCAAGGTCTTGAACAAGAAGCTTTTGACTTTTTATCAGGAACCCTTTATCTTCGTAATTTCCGTTTGAAATTTGCAGAAAACTGTCCAGAACAGATACCATAATTAATTTCCACTTCAACCACCCCCTTTCCCATAAACTAGCCTCTTTCAGTAGTTTTTTATTCTGACAATTTTCGATCCCCCTATCTGACTCTGCCTTTATGACTGAGTTGAACATTATCAAACAACTAGCGACTAACAATAACTTTCCCCTTGAACTCATTAATAAATTATACAGTAAATCTTCCATTAAATTCAAATTAAATCTCCCACAAGTCTCCGTAATATCACAAGAGGAAAAAACTTTTTGGTTCATTACATTTTATTGGTAACATTTCATATAAATTATCCAAAATTTTTCAAAAATATAATATCAGAATCATTCTTAGTTAATACAAAAGACAAAATTCCTCATCTTCATAAAACTGGTGTGTTCAAATTAAGTTCAGATTGAAATGCAGTTTACATCGGCCAGTCAGGTAGGAGACTCGAAACTAGAATCAATGAAAAATTAAGACCGAAGGAGAACCACATCTTTCTATTTGACCAGTTTAATCAATTTCTCTGTTAACATCATTTCCTAGTCTACCTTCTCATTGTTCCTCTCCGTTATCGTTTCTCTTTCTTTTTCATTCGCTCCTGTCTTATTACCCCAGTTTCTTTTCTACTTCTCATTATTGAAATATGTCACTATCAATTCCTTGTCTTCTTCTTTTTCGTAAGATACGTCCTATGGCCTGCATTATCAAACACTTCAATTGATAATTTTTTTACAGTTTTGTTTTATTTTCATATTATTAATTAGGCAATAATTTTTGGAATAGTTGGTCGGGTCATATCATTAATCTTTGTCATTAACTTCACTTTATATTGTTAAATTTCCAGTGCTAATACCCTTTTCCCTTCCTCCTACTTCCTACCTGTCACTCATGCCAACGTCCAAGTATCACCATCTTATGATACTTCAGCCGTCAATTGGTTTTGACCGGGCCACATTGTTTTGCCGATATTAACCATATTAAGTGTTTGACCGGTCTTTATGACCTTTTTCGACAAGTCCCAGGGGGACAAATAACATGTTTCTATTTTATACTCCGGAGACCTTCCGGGTGCGTTGAGTGGTCGGTGCGTCAACACCTACCGAAAATGAGGTCCGGCTCAGACCCCACTATCATGGTTGGTTTTCTACTTAGTTTAAATATGTTTTAAACACCCTATCATTCCCTTTGAACATTTCGATTTTTGTTTCATGTACCCTTAAATTTTTCGCTCCCCAAATTTTTCTTCAAAACTCCACTACCCTTTCTGATGCGCCTCAACTTTATGCATTTTTGCAATTTGTAATTGAATTACTTCATTTTACTTATATGGTAAGTTAGTTTGTTTTGTAAATTATATATTATACGTTTATTATCGAATCCTGACTCTTTTTATTTATTATTTTATTAATTGTTTAGTACTTGCAATCATAATTGAATAAAAACTATATTTAGCTATTATAGTTATTTCCTTTAAAACTATTAAATTAAATTAAAGACAAAGGTGTTCTTTATTTTCGATGTAGCATTAATTAAGAACAGTTTCACTATTTTATTATTTTATTTACCTATTTTTTGGCAGTAGAAAAAATTTTCTATGCAACTAGTGTGTAAAGTGCCTTTTTTCACTCATGTAAAAAAAAGTGAAAAAAGTATCTCTTTACACACATGTTGCATACATGACTATTTTAGAACAGTGAACAGAGAGATGTCTAGTATTTTAGTGATTACAACCTAATTTCAAATTGAATATTCATTTTTTTTGCATTGTAGCTGAGTTCGGCTGGAAGAATTGAGAGCGTTTGGAGTAGAGTGTATTTGTAGTAACGTCTAAATCGAATGTTCTAGTAGTGAAAAAATAGTATAGAGAAGATTTTTCTCATCATCGGTGCTTCGTATCTCGGGATAAAATAAAGCCCGGCTGAGATAAATATCCTCTCTACCTTGGTGGATAATTTTACTTCTAAACAGTAATTTAATCAAGATTTGCAAAATATAGATTACAGCACTAACAGTTCGCACTATGAACATCGTACTTAATTAGCGTAATTTTTTTCCATTAATAGTATTAGAAGATGTCATTATTTATGCTGCGAGTCGAGAAGTTAAATATCTCTCCTACAAGTATATAATTTTTGATTATCTACTAGTAGTAGATAATGAAAACAATTGAAGACTAAACGTGATGTCAGAGGTAGGCGATCTTAGGAAATCTTTCAAATTAATTATCCGCAACTGTCATTGCGTTTGTCAAGAGTTTTTTTGTACAATAAAAAATTCGACAGCAAATAAACTCTTTCTATTGAATTCCTTTATTTTTAAAGTAAATTTTCGACCTAATCAAATAAAACAGGGGTAGGTAATTCTTTACCAGATATATTTTCATTTGAAATAGTTTAAGGTTATGTAATAAATATTTTGATATTAATTAGTGCTATTTATGCAATAATACCTATTCTAAAGTTAACCTAAAATCAATTTAATAGTTTTTCAAATCTAAGTGTCAAATTAGACGAATTCGTCATGCTTTCATCGCTACTTGAAAGTTTTAAAATTCACAGTGCAGTTAACATAATAAAATGTCAATTTAATTTATTGAAAATTCTCATTCAATTGTTTTCACAAACTGCTTCTCTGCCATTAAATTATTTTCAAATATATATCCAAAAAATCTAAAAAATATCATTGTAAAAATGATTAAATATTCTAATAGTGGAAAAAATAGTATATAAACCACGGTAGAGAATATTTTTCTCAGCCTCCCAACTTATTATCCCTCGATGCTTTGCATCTCGGGATTATAATAATGCTCGGCTGAGAAAAATTACTTCTCGACCTTGGTGTATAATATACTATTACTATAATAATGATTATATATGCTTATTATTTGTGGTCGCGTTTCAAAATCTATTACCGTTTAAAAGATTTTTCAATTCTTTTAAGTTTGACCGCCATTTTCTCGGTAACGGTTCGTTCGAAATAAAAGCTAAAAAAACACTTTATTGAAATACTTTTTCTTCCTAAACAAGAATCTGAAGTTAGATTTTAAATATCTTAATGTTACACACACATACAGAATTTTAGATTCCAATACTTAACTCCTACGGAGATTTTGCTACTATTAAAAAAGTAAAAACTGGATTTAGTAAAAGAACCCTTTTCAACTAATTTAATAAAAATCACAGATTTTTGCAATATTTGCAATTAAATAACAACAAATCCTAAACACTTATCCACAATAATATTTGTTTAAAAAAATTATTAACTAAAATATTTCAAATTAATTATTGAGCTTTAATTTTTCCATTTGGCACACAACCATTTTCCAATGAATCATTCCTCAATTCACCATTTTGAATGCTGACTTTAGGAACGCCATTTTGTTTGGAGCCATTGGCAATATTTTTCTCTTGTACTTTGGCCTTGTTTTTGCTTTTCATGTAACTATTTATGTAGAAGCAGCCAAATAGGTACAGAAAGTATGCGGCTTGTGTGGCTAGAAGAAAATTCAAAAACTTTGGATAATCACATTCTCTAAACATCACTTGGAAGTTATGCCAGAATACGATACAAAATTGAATCTGAAAAAAAAATGTATACGTCAATACAATAAAAAAATATAAGTAATTTATTATAACTAAATGTTAAGACAATATTTTTTTTAAATTTAGAGAATATAGTCATTTTACTTTTGGTGTAATTACTAAGTTATAATGTGGTATCATTGTTTTATTTAAATTTGATTAACTTCATATCTTTTATACCGTTCCTTGTAACTTTATTAAATGTTGTAACGAAGTTGATAAATACCTATAATATTCATTCCCTTAACCTGGTTTTCATTAAATTTCATTTATTTATTTACCCTGTCATTATTAATTAGTAAAATTCGTTTATAAATATTTAATTAATCTCGTATATGCATCATTGAACTGCGATACCGTAATATGCATCATATAGTATCCGTAGCTTTATCCGTGAAATAATATATTAACTTCTCAAAGCTAACCGACCCTATTCTAAATTTGATAAAAAAATAAAACAAATGTATTAATTTTAACAAAACATAAATAAATAATTATATAGGGTCAGTTAGCTTTGAGAAATTTATATTGTCTGGGGGATATCTACGGATTTAACCGCTCCTACGCTCAATGAGGCACTGTCAGCTGAAGTCATGGCGGTTTTCAGCCGATCGGGGAGCAAACAAGAGTATTTTTTATAAGAGTACGGGTGATTTTCTTGTAAATTTTCTACAAAAATCTATGCTTTATACAATATTTATTGATTACGTTATGATTTTTGTTTCATTCGCGGTAAAGTGAATTAAATGCAAAAGATCGTTATTCTTTAATAAGCGTCATATTGTAGCGTATATATTGTATACGCCAACTTTTATTAATTTTTTTGGCTTTAATAGTTTTGTAACGAAGTTACGAATTTGTCGTTGTTTTAATTCCCTAATCTCCGATCGTATTATTTTGTTCAGTTCGACCTCAGTTGGGTTCGGAGGAGTTCAATTAGAGATTTGAACCCATGATTTAAAAATTACACAGGTTAGACACTCAGACGTCCCAAATTCGTCCAAGTTTGCGCATGACGTCAGCTGGAGTCCAAATAAAATAATTTAACATTGGATTGCATAGAGTTATTGTGTCTTTCGGGTGGTTTTTATTTTTTTACGGCTATATATTTAATAAAAATGTACTGTAAAGTATTGTACACTAAAAAGTGATAACTGCTTTAATGTATAAACTTTTTTTATGATTCCGATGTGCTTTATATTATAAAAACTATTTAATTGCTTAATGTAAAAACCAGAAAATGCTCAATTATGTTATGGCTAATTTTATCGTTAAACTAATTGTCAAATATGTATATATAACAAATAAAATACTTTAGATTAACTTTAGCGTGGTTTTATAAATGTTTAATAAAAAAAATATTTTTATAAAAAAGTGATTTGAAATAGCTTATATTATCAGTGGAACTTTTTGATGCATATTGTTATTGCAGGTTTATGTTACTTAAGCTTTTATATACCTAGTGCTAAATTTACACTCAAAGATTGAATATGGCAAACGTAAATTCGAGTACCTATAACTTAGATTTACAGTCATACAAGTTGGTATTTAAAATAAATGTTATAAACTTTTTTATAAGTTGTGCAGTGCATTAAGTGTTATAAACTTTTTCATAAGTTGTGCAGTGCATTATTGTTATTATTGAATAAAATGCTAACTAATAAATGAATATGTAACTACTTAAAGCTATTATACAATACATCTTACAGAACTTTTTTTGTATTATTTAAAATAAAGTCTAAAAACGTTAAACATCTTTATTCGTATAATAACCTACTGTTTTTGTAATAAAGGGCACTTCGGAAATTGAAAAAAAATTGTACTGATTTTAGAGCGATTATTACTTACACCAAACACAGCGCAATCTATTTTTAATCAGCGATAGGTAGTATTTCAGGTGAGTTTTCCCGATTTAATTTCTTGGAAACTTAGTTAAAAGGGGAAATTGTTTTTTGTACCGGGGGAGAACGATAGATAGTATTTCAAGCGAGTTTCCCGATTTACTACTACCGTTAAGCCCAGACCGGAGCCAAGGAAGTAATTCAGCCGAGTTTTCTCGATTTACTTCCTGGGGCACGTTTATTTAGAGAATTCATGTACCGGGGATTCATTCAGTCATTTTATATACCAGGGTTGGACGAAAAATAGCTTTAAAATAAATATACTCTCCGACCTGTAAGATTTCAAACACTTCATTGGGCACCCGCAAGCATTGTTTCACCCGCATCATTTTCACCGTCTCTCACCCCCGCACGCATTTTTTTTTAAGTTAATAATTTTGGCTTGAGTCTTGGGATTTCATTTTGCACCGGGAAATTTATTACTGCCAGTTACACACTCTTTCTCTTTGAATAAGTTTGGTTTCATTACAATAAAATTGGTATATCGAACTAATTGATTTTTATTTTTTTTCTGTCCATACGTTAACCTTATAGCAGCGGATACTCCGGAACGCAGCCCAGGAGGGCAAGTAAAGTCTGCCCTACCGGCCGACACGGGATTGGTCGAGACCATAACGACCCCTGGAGTATTTCTTTCTTCATTGAAGCTGCCTGAGCAAGTGGCCTTCACACTTAAAACGGAAGGTGGCGCCCGAGGAAACCCGAAACTTGGACTAAGGCGCCAAATTGACACGTAACGACCGAAGGGCCGTTACAGTTAAAACTTTTGTTTATTGACTAAATATATTATCGCTTAACGACATCTGCTGGGGAGAAGATAAATTGGCCATTATTTAAAATAATAAACTTTTATAGTTGTCACTCAACGACATCTATTAGATAGAATATTGGCCGCCATTTAAAATAGTAATCTGTTCAAAATACAGTTTAAGGTCGGTTCCAGGGTTACCGTTTTCAGTAGATTTCCTACTGAATTAGTAGATTTTTAACAAAAATGAGGGTGTTTAGTAGAATTGATAATTTTAGTAGATTTCAGTAAATTATTTGGTTTTGAATTTAAAACTACTGCTCATTATTCATATGAAAGTTCCAGGTTCGAATCCTGATATATATTTTTATTTACGACATAAATGTTCCCTCTTTTTCTCAAATGCTGTTAATTTTTTGTCTGAAATATTTCCTCTTTTCACTTTGTCACTTTTTTTCTGAAAATACCCCCTTTTTTCTAAAATTATCCCCTTTTTTCCAAAAGTTACCACTTATTTTCTCATTTTTGTCATATTTTTCCTCTTCCTTCAAAATTTCCTCTGTTTTCTCTCAAATACTGTCACTTTTTGTCTCAAATTACCCCTCTTTTCTCTCAATTATTGTCACTTTTTCATGAAATTACCCCATTATTTTTAAAATTACCCCTTATGTTTTCATTTTTGTTGTTTTTCTCAAACCCCTCTTCATCCAAAATTTCCCCTCTTTTCTTTCAAATTTTCTAACTTTTTTGTCTTAAATTTCCCCTCTTTTCTTTCGAATTTTTTCGCTTTTTTTCTTGACATTATCCCGTTTCCCCCTTTTTTTTTCTAAAACTACCCATTTTTTCTCATTATTGTCAGTTTTTGTCAAATTTCCACTTTTTTACGAAAAAATCACTTTTTTTAGTAATTATTTATTCCTCTCCCCTATATTTCCCCCCTTACCACTCTATTGGTAATGATAGAAAGGGAGAGGGAGAAAAGTAGAAATAAAAAGTTAGGACAAAGATTTACATATAAAAAATTGGGGAAAAAGTTTGAAACTAAAAAAGTAGGGGGGAAAAGGGCTGCGGCGAAAAATGGAAAAAAAAGTAGAGGAAAAATTTATAAAAAATTAGTGAAAAAGTGGAAATAGGAAATTAGTAACAAAATGTAGGAGGAAAAGTGGAAAAAAGTAAGGGAAAAGGTGGAATTAAAAATTAGGAAAAGTGGAAAAAAGTATTAGAAAAATGAAAAAAAAACAAGGAAAGAAGTGGAAAAAAGATTAAAGGAGAAAAAGTAGAACAAAAAAATTAATAAAAAATGTATGAGAAAAAGTGGAAAAAAGTAGGGGAAAGGATATAATAAAAAAGTAGGGGAAAGGATAAAATAAAAAAATAGGGGAAAGGATAGAATACAAAAGTAGGGGAAAAGTGAAAAAAATAGGGGAAGAAATTGAAAAAGTTTTAAGGGGCAAAAGTGAAACAAAGAAATTAATAAAAAATGTGTGAGAAAAAGTCGAAAAAAGAAGAGGAAAGGGTGGAATAAAAAAGCATGGAAAAAGTAAGGGAAGAGTGAAAAAAAATTAGCGAAAGTTGAAAAAGTTTTGAGAAGAAAAAGTGGAACACAAAGAAATTATTAAAAAAGTAGGGGAAAGAGGGTGAGGGAATAATAAGATAAAAGTTGGAAACATACAAAAATTAGTGAAAAAACACGAGAAAGAAACGAGGAAAAAGAGGAAAAAAAGTTTGAAACTAACAATTACTAAAAAATGTAGGGGTAAAAGTGTAAAAAAATGTCTGAAACAAAAAATGGGGAGAAAAAAATTGGAAAAAAAATCGACATAAAAAAATGGTAAAAAAGTAGAGGAAAAAAGATGGTGGAAAATTTGCGGAAAAAAATTGAAATAAAAAAAATAGGAGAAAAATGAGTAGGGAAAAAAGTGGAAAAAAAGTTTGAAATATAAAAAAAAATAGTGAAAAAGTAGAGGACAAAGTGGAAAAAAGTAGGGGAAAATTGAAAAAAATTGGGAAAGAACTGGAAAAAAGTTTTAAAGGGGAAAAAGTGGAACAAGAAAGTTTGTCACAAAGAAATTAGGAAAGAATGTAGGAGAAAAGTGGAAAAAGTAGTTTAAAGAGCGGAATAAAAAAATAGGGGAAAAAGTGGAAAAAATAGGGGAAAGTGAAAAACAATAGGGAACGAAGTGGAGAAAAATTTTAAGAGGAAAGGGAAAGTTATATTTTCTTTTTTTTTAAATACACAGGTTATATTTAGATAGTCAAGACTTCCTTTAATAAAATAAATATAAATAGTTTTCTTTTTTTTTTAATTTTTAAATGCAGGTTAGATTTACATAGTTAGTAGATTTTGGTAGTTTATTATCCAAAAGTTGCTAGAATCCGATTTATTGAAAACGGTAACACTGGTCGGTTTGCACTTTTGTCTTTGCTATTTTTATTAAGTTTTTCCTTATGGGAGCAAATTCTTATTTTTATATTCTTCTGGTTGCAACATAATTCTCTCTCTCTTGTGATTTGCGAAGTGAAGCGAGTAAGAACTTATATCTTTCTGATTATTTTTCATTATCTTAATAATTCATATCTATCGTTTAATTTGATGGCAATTGCACAATTATTATAATTGATTCATGTTTATCCCTCGTGCTCAAATAATATTAATTGTTTAGCTTATTTCATATCACTTATACAAGCAATTTTATTTCTATTTGAACGTGTCAAATGACATGGTTGCTCTTTGATTTTTTTATGATTCAATTTTAGTTCAATTATAATTTTATCTTTATATAGAGAAAAGGCGTTCTTTTGCAATTAAACTTTATTTTAGCTAGAAAAATGTGCTTCGATTGTCATTTGATAACTCATTTAAGATTTGTTGACATCGAATAAACATTTTTGCTATTCACGAATTTGTTAGTATGTTTGATTTCTTTTTTATATCTTTATTCAATATGAATCAATATCCAATTGTACCTTTTATCATCAAGTTTATTTGAAATTGAAGTAAAATTTTCTTAATCACTTAATCGCTTCACCGCACAATTTTACTAGACATTAATTTTCTCTGTTAAAGAGAAATTATCTTTACTTTAAAATTAATTGTTGCTTTTTCTCTTTTGTTAAAAATTTATAAAAATTTTTGAAGGTAGTGTAATTATCGAATTGTCTTTGGTCCGAAAAATGCGATAGACTTCATTTTACCTAACTATTTTAACATATATTTGATTGTTTTTGATTAATGCTAATTATCATAATTTCTTATTTTATTGATTTCTTCATTTGCTGTTAGAAATAATAGCTGATACTCATTATGGTAATTTTTCATTTATTTGATTTTATGTATATTATGTATGCCAAACGTAGCTTTAATAATAGAGGTTGCTTAATCTGACGGTTTGCATGATAGGGGTGGCTGTAAGGAAGGGTTGAAAATAGAACAAAAAAAATTCAACGGAGCGTGTCACTTTAAGGGGATGGCAAGTATACCCAAAGAAAGTTCTCATTTAATATTCTGACGATTTGGACGTAAGGGAAGCTCTTCGTGATTTTTGAAAAATGCAAAAAAAATCGTCGTTTTGAAATACTCGAGCGCGTCAGATTAAGATATATACGGTTCATCTTAATGTCCTAAACCTGCTTACCAATAATCTGATGATTATTCAGAGGAAGTTTATAAATCTGAAAATTTAAAAAAACAATTTAATTGAACTTAGTCCATTAAAAAGCACAGGAAATGGCATGCAAAGAAAAAAAGTGTATTTCCTTAAACTGGATACATATATTTATAAAAAAATAAGTATAGGAATTTAATTTTTTTTAATCTTCATCTTCATCTGTTGAATCATTTTCGTCTGGCTAGATTTCGTCGCCAATTTCATCCTCAGATTCTCTCCTCTAGAAATGTCACGCAAATATTGATCCTTATAGCATTTATAATATGGAATATTTGAATCTATCGAGAAAGAATTAAGCTTTCCAATATCGGTACGTCATTGTGTTCTTAGGCAGCATTTTTGAAATGCCTATAGTTTTTAATCTATCAATAGTAAGGGAGCCTAAGAGGCTAAATCGGGATTTAATAAATCGTTGTGGGGCCTATTGGATTGCAAAGATTAGATGTTAAAAAGAAAAAAAGTTTATATGATGTATGCCCTTTCATTGGATGGAGCGTGTATATATTTTCAAAAATGTTAAAGAAATGGTCACAAAGATATACTAGAGCGTACCATTCATTAATAGGGTATACGCCCTACGTGTTTATAGTAACGGGGAGACAATAATCTGCCGGCTTGCTAGTTGGGAGTGGCCGTACGAAGGGGTAGAAATATTTTCACTCATTGTCGTAGTTCAAGTAAATCTCATTATATTTAATTCATTCAACATTTTGATAAGAACACGAACGCCTTGTTACGATTAGCTTTGATGGCATCCTGGCGACAGAAAGTAGTGTGTGGACGGTGCCAAAGAGTGAGAGATTAGAAAAAAGTGAGAGGGGAAGACAGGTGCGGAGTGGGAAATACATAATTCTCAGCAGCTGCACACACCACACTTTATTGATTATTTTAAGTACTAAGGCTTGAGGAAATCGTGAGATTAGATTATTTTCGTGATCCCTAAATTATTTCCTTCAAAATGAAAAAAAATTAACCGCGCTCGAGTATTTCAAAGTGAAGTTTTTTTTTACAAATTTGTATCTTCCCCACTTCCTTATGTCACACTGAAATCGTCAGATTATTGGAATGTACACCTTTTAGGATGTAATTAACTCCCCTACTTTAATCTGTACTCGAAAATTTCTAATGGTCAACTTTTCTTTACTAGTCTAATCTTTTATCCTAAATGAGCGGCTTAATATTAAAAGCTCATATCTGGTAAAGGTACTCAAATGTGTGCAAGGTATCCCCCATACATTAATCTGCCATGCTTCAGTAAATCCCCAAATCGCCGCTTGGTCTCCCCTACTATTATTAATCGTTATCATTTATAATATTTTAAGATACAGTTGTTAAATTCATTGATATTATTATTTATTGTAAAATTCACCTAGGATCGTTATCATTTGTGATATTTTGAAATACAGTTGGTAAATAGTCATTTATCTGTAAAATTACTAATTCTGTTCGCTCAACTCATGATCGGTCTGTGAAGGACATTTCGGGATCAGTTAGTGTGCCAAAATTTGATTTTGTGATTCTTTAAACAACAATTTTAAATAAACCAATATAGTCTGGTCGTGCGTATAACCAGACTTTAAGTTTTCTTGAATCAATCCAGTAGACCAAGTAGGTTTTCTATTATTAACGTAGGAACTTATCTCTCTTTACATGTAAAACGTTTTTTGGTGCCGTTTGCTCATTTTTCACAATCGAGAAAAGAACTCTTAAAGACTACTTGTGATAAGGATCATCTTGAATTCGCTATCACCACTGGGACACACTGCTGCTGTGGCACACCGAGTGGCCCATACGTTCCTGAAGTAGACATCTCATCTGCCGCCTCCAGACAATTCTGGGAAAATTTTAATACAAAAATCCAGAAACTGTGCAGAACGTCATAATCACATTGAACTATATTCTACAAAATTAATTTCATTACATTTTATTATTATCTCTTTAATTTTTGACACCTTTCCAGGAAATAATTTTATTTGTTTAACTTATCAACAAAACAATTCAATTTATGAAGTGGGGGATCAACTTGGCGGGATCCTTTAGACAGACATAATACACAAGTGGCGCTCAGGCAACTTATTTTTTTTAATATTGTCAAAATAAATTTTAATCTCACTTATCCATAAATTAGAGCTAGCTATCATTACCAACAAATTGTAATTTTGGTCTCATGCTATTAAAAATTTGGTTACAATCTTTTTGTCTGAAAAAACGGTGTTATACCAGGTTTAATGGATCATGTATAACCCCGATAGGTTTTCAATTAATTTCAAATTTTGGTCGATAATTGCAGAGTCATTTTGGATTTTTTAAAATAAAAATCCGATATGGCAGACATCCGGAAATTATATGAAAATTGGAAATTTAAATGGAACACCCGGTACATTTCTGCATATTTGGATTCTACGGTTTCAAATACGTAAAGCTCAACTGTCAAATGTCACTTGAGGCGAAATTTTGCTGTTATTTTTGATTTTTTTTATTAAATCTAGGTGCTTATGATTTAGTCTAAATTACTTCTAATCAAACTAAACTTACCTAAAATATTTGTCAATTATTTATCTTCGTTTCTTTTCTTAAACATTTATTGTATCAAATACTATATTTGCTGAATAATCAATAACTTTGCCAAGATAACTTTGTCTCGAAATTAAAAAAAAAATAACATTCCTCCTTAATTTGAGTAAAAAAGTAACTGTTATATACATTATTTTGATGGTAATTGAATAAACGATTTTTACTACTAGGCGGCCCTTCCTTGTTTCTTTTAAAACAATTTTATTTCAATTGAATAACTGTATGTGCTGAATTAAATGTTTAATAAAAGAAATAAAAACAAATAATTGATAAAATTAAGGCTTTTTAGGCAATTTTATTTTGATTATAAAATGGCTCCCCAAGTGACATTTGATAGCCGATCTGTACGTATTTCAAATCATAGACTCGAAATATACAAAACTCTACCAGATATACTATTTGAATTTCTAATTTTTATAACATTTTTGATCAAACCTCATATCGGCCATAAATATATTAACCCATTTAAAAATTATAGGGTTGGCTCATGACCATTTACACGTGGTAAACTATGTAGGTTTGTGCGTGGTTGGATTTAGTAAACGATCCAATCGAGATACAAACTTTTAAGTTTCTTCCATTAGGATAAGACAAAGGTAGATAAAGTCTGCTAGAAAAGAGAGACGTGCTAGGCGGATAGCAGCTCTTTATTGGGATACTTTCACTGAGTCTAAAGTAAGAGACACAAATTTTATAATAAGTCAAATTATTTCTTGACAGATGTCAGCCAAGTACTAACGGCTTTTCCGACGATTAACCGAAACCTATTTTACCCAAATTGGTTCAAATCCATAGAGTACTTTATCAGATATATAATGTCAAAGTTTCAAAATTCATTATCTTTTCATTTTTGATATAGAGAAATAATTTCGCCTTTTCTAAATAGAGTTTTTCAACGGCTTCCAAATGATATATTGCAAGTCAAATTCGTTGGCATATAGCTTGCGTCAATTTTTAATAGTGATACTTCCGTTTGACAGATGTCGTACAAAAACTTATGGTTTCATCCGACACAAAGTTCAGCTCAATAGGATTAAAAGTGTGGCCTCCACCATGGAAGAATACGCACACATACTCACAGACAAACAGACTTCCATTTGGAAATGGCCGTAATCGTCTCGGGGACCTCGAATAGCTGACTAAATATGTAAGTATCCGAGAATTATACTTTAGGATGTTCAGTGGCTCTAATCGTCTAATCATATTCATGAAGTTGTACTCCACTTTACCCACAATATGACAAAATTATCATAAATAAATAAATAAATTTATTGCCCAAAATATGTAGTATATATTCGAGGTTGTCAAGTACAATTTAAATAGACAAAAGAGGTATATATAAAAAAATGAAAGAGTAAAATTACGTACAATACATATAGTATTAAAATTTATAACTAAAAAATTCCGAATATTCATAAAAAGTTTCTTCAATTAGAATTTTTTTTACAGATGTTTTAAATCTTTTAATTGAAAGATTTTTATAATGTGGGGGTAGACAGTTATACATTTTAATTGCTATGTGACAAAAAGGCTGTTGTGTTCTTTTTAATCGATGGTAACGAATAGTTATAGTCTTTATATCTCGTATCATATTCGTGGAAATCTGAGTTTGTAAGCAAATCATTTTCTATAATAAAATTTAGACATTGATATATGAACATAGATGGTAAGGTCAACATTCCCATCTTTTTAAAAATAGGTCGACAGTGTTCTCTATTGTTTACACCATTTATAATTCTCAAAACTTTTTTTTTGGATTTTAAAAATTCGTGCAGACTCCGAGGTACCTCCCCATAAAATCAAACCATAATTTAGCGGGCTATAAAAATTACTGTAGTAAAATGACAAAGCTGTATCTGTTGTTGTTAACTGAGTTAATTTTCTTATTTGAAAAACTACTTTATTTAGATTCTTTGCTAAATGATCTATGTGAAAATGCCAACTTAAATTTTGATCTATATAAATTCCTAACAGTTTAGCGTATTCATTTGAAGAGGTATTGCATTTGAAAGTTATATTTTCTGTTGTATGTTCATTTAATTTTAATGTATTTGCTTGAAACCATGTATTAGCTTCCCTTACAGATTCATCGCGCCTAGAGTTTAAAGTTTCTAGATCTTGGGTAAAATTGATTATTGTAGTGTCATCTGCATATAAAGCTAAGATTTCTGCATAAACATTCGCTGGTAAAACGTTTATAAAAATCAGGAAAAAAATTGGACCCACTATGGAACCTTAAGGCACTCCCATATTTAAAGAAATAGTTTGAGAAGAATCCCCTGAAGGTAACATAACCATCTGAGACCTGTCTTTTAAGTAGGATTTAAAAAATAATAAATTATCTCCACGAATACCGTAATATTCTAATTTTTCTAGAAGATACTCATGGTTCACACAATCGAAAGCCTTTGATAGGTCCAGTAATGTGGCCGATGGTATCTTTTTATCATCCAAAGCTTCTATAACTTTTTCCAGTACTGAAAGTATCGCTTATATTGTATTTCTATTTGGTAAGTAACCAAACTGATCTTTTGAGAAAAAGCAATGTTTTTCGAAATATGATATAATTCGTTCTTTCACTAATGATTCGAAAATTTTTGAAAATATTGGAAGGATTGATATGGGGCGGAAATCGTTAGGTTAGGCAGATCCTTTTTTTTTAGCTAAAGGAATAACTTTTGCAAATTTCAGTTCTTCCGGAAATATATTTTGTTCAAAACATTTATTGATGATATAAGTTAGAATTCGTAGTATAGAATTAGAAACATATTTCAAAACCTTCGTATTCATACCGTACATAACCCTGCTACTCGAATTTTTCAAATTCTGAATCACTCTGTAAACCTCATGTTCATCAGTAGGATTCATATAGAAAGACTCCCTAGGCGAGATAAAATTTATTTTCAAAAATTCTATATAATCTAAATTGTTCTGACTGACTGAAGCCGTTATGTTTCTTGCGCTATCAACAAAATACCTGTTTAATATTTGTGCAGATATATTTATATCTTGATTTTTGTTGCTTTTGAACTGCGAATTAATAAGTTGCCAAGTTGCTTTACTTTTATTTGGAGCTTGTTCTATAAAGTGTTTGTTTGATTAACTTTTTGTTTTAGTAATTTCCTTTCTATAATCTTTTTTTAACATTTTTAAGAGCATAAGAGCATCTTCGGAACCTGTAAATTTCAAGATTACAGATACTGCTTCAATTTTGTTTCTTAAGTCTTTTAAAGTATCATTGAACCAATTAATTTTAGTCACGTTTCTCTGTTTAACGCTTTTTTCTGGAAAATATAAATTAAAGAGTTTATTAAAAATACAGAAAAACTCTGAGAATAACTCATTAGCATTGTGAAGACATAATACATTATTCCAGTCGTAAATAAATAATTCTTCACGAAATTTCATCATTTTTTCCTCTTTTAAAATTCTTAATCTTCGATTAATATATTTTTCCCCTCTTTTAACATGTTTGATCTCAGAAAGAATACCGTAATGATCAGATATTTGAAAATCTACTACTTGAACCCCTATATCATCTAAATCTAGATTTGTTATTACATTATCTGTGCAAGTTGCACTTCTCTTTGTAACCCTGGTAGGTTCTAATACAGTAAATCTATGATTGCAAGATTCTACAATATCTTGAAATTCTTTAGTGTAAGCATTACCCCTGTCCAAGATATCAATGTTAAAATCTCCATTAATTATAAAATTTAATTTAAGATTTTCAAGTCTTTCAAATACTATAATTAGTTTTTCAAAAAATAAGTTTATATATTCAACCCTTGGAGATCTGTAAATCGTTACTACTAGAGTATTTGAAATATTTACTTTTAATGCAACAGATTCAATGATTTGCTCTTGGCATAAATCATCAAAAATATTAATAACAGTGTAATTCAAACCTTTTTTAACAAAACTTACAATACCCCCACAAGCTTTATTTTCCCTGCAATAGATAGTTGCCATAGAATAATTTTCAATATTATAGCATGACAATTCGTCTTGAGTTAACCACGTTTCACAAAAACACATTACATCAAATTTAAAACTACTAGTTAAAATTTATATTTCGCCTGTTTTGTTAGTTATAGACTGCATGTTATTATAAAAGATGTTAATACTATCTACTTGGGTTTTTAGGGAAATATTTGGTGTTGGTGTGATTCCCCGGCATGAACTTGAATACACCTCCTTCAGGTCTGGGCTGGTCGGATGGGCTGATGATGAAAAAACTTTTGGATATATGCACCATTAGACCATATTGCTGGATCCATCGCTTTTTGAAAATTATAATTAAATAGACTTACTTTAAAAGAACCATAGATATCTGGGTATGTAGGTTTCAATGCTGTAACATTTACCTCAGGAAAATGTGGTTTAATAATTTCAACGATATCACTGGCCGCCATTTTAGGGTCAACTCTATAGACGTGAATGTCTATAAACTTTGGCACTCCTTTAATCTCTTTTCCATTAATTATAATTTCGTCATTCTTTCCAACAATTAGCGGTTTACTCTTCTTTTTTACTTCTTTCCATTCACCTTCATTTGCATTCGAATTGGAATTACTGTCTTTTTCCAAATTTATTATTTCATTGAACTTTTGCTTGCTGGCTGCTTGTATTAATACATTTGAAACATCCACATTTGAAATCATAGACTTTTTGGAAAAGCTGGCAACATCCTTATTAGGCCCACTCGGAGAAAGTAAATTTTTTGTTGGTCCCGATAAAGGCTGTTGTTTTTCTCTTCTAATAATGAAATATGCTGATTCATAAGGTGAACTTTATCATGCAGTTGTTTTATTATTGCATCTTTTTGTTTTATTATATATTTAAATATATTTAGATCGATTACTTTACCATCATTACTTAGGTGTTCCATCGCATCAAAAAATAACTGGTCCTCAGGATGATCAGATTCGCAACAGGTGATTAATCCATTACCGATAAACTTCACAGAGTTACTTTTTTGTGCACAGCTCACATGAAACTTATTGTCACAGTTAACACATTTTAATCCATTAACGACATCCATTTCATTTGCATGTAAAGTATGCAAATGCATCCAGTAGTCCAATATGACCTTTTTTCGAATTTTTTGGTATTTCATCCCGGTTTACATCAAATCCCATGCTGTCAACGTCTATGGATTAACTTTTTCAATATAATCTAATTTTTTATTAAAATCGGACCTCTCCTGAAAACTGATGTTTTAACTCGTAGGATAAAACTGCTTTGGACTCAGTGAAAGCATCACTATGAAGAGCTGCTATCCGCCTAGCACGTCTCTCTTCTCTAGCAGACCCTATATGCCTTTATCCAGATACAAGAAACTTAAAGTTTGTGTCCCGATCTGATCTTTTACTACAATCTGAGAAACCTTTACAGTACATTTTACTTAACGTAAAAAATATTACTATAAGAATGTGAACCGTGTATCACAACAATCATAACGTTAATAAATATAGCCGAACGTATAGGTTTTTAAAAAAAATTGACAAGAAAGACACACGTACTCTTACGGAGAATGCTTTTGTTTGCTCACCGATCAGCTGAGAGGGTACCGCTAGTCGAGACGGCATTCGATCGAAAGTTAAAAATAGTGCACTTCGAGGAATCCAAGCTATCAGTCGACCTTTAAGAGTTCCAGTCATCACCCGTCAGCCAATATTCCGGCTGAAATATTATTTTATTACATAAATATCTATCTTATAGGAAACTGGCTAGTACAAAATTTTGGTATTGCTTATGCCTGTATTAAATCCGCGAAACTGTTATATTATTTATTAACTAAAACGGTGGCCTAATGGGCCGCCTGTTTTCACCTATGTATGTTACATTCTATGGGTAAAAAATTCAATTTTTTTTTCCTACACATCTGGATACCATACGAACAAAATTCAAATTTTTAAATGACAAACAAACAAAAAAGAATAATAAATCTTGTTCGCCATCTTCGAGTCGCAATCTCAATTTATTAAATTTGACACAAAATTCATAATCTCCGACCCCAAAAACTCCCACCTACTAATTTTAAATAGAATCGGTGAATAATCATAAATCTCGTCAAACATCTTAAATTTATTAATTTTGTCAAAAAATTCATAATCTCCGACCCCAGAAACCACCACATATCAATTTTGAATGAAATCGGTCCATAATCATAAATCTCGTACGCTATCTTGGAGTCCCCATCTTAATTTTGTTTGCGTACAGTAAAGTTATTATCTAAAAATTACTCAATGATATGCAAAAATGCCCAAAAATTGGAAATTACCCAAAAATCGGCATTAATTGTTGATTATAAAATAATCAAAAATGGGAAATTTTCCATAAATCGGCATCACTGGTGATTACAAAATACCCAAAAATGGGAAATTACTCACAAGTCGGCATCATTGTTGATTACTGACTCACTGAGCTACTATTCTTTTTTGTTCTTCCTTATATGTAGCGCGAAAGTACAAAGAACAGTGCACAGCTGTATAATATACTTATCCTTCAATAATTACCCAAAAATGGGAAATTCCCCACAAATCGACATCACTGTTGATTACAAAATACCCAAAAATGGAAAATTCCTCAAAAATCGGCATCACTGTTTGATTACTGACTAACTGACTGACTGACTGACTGAGCTACACTTCTAGCATATTATAGAGGTATATTGATTATAGATATGTTTTGAAGATTTGTAATAAGTTCGGCATTTAACTTCCGGTCATGCTGGACCTAATTAGAAGCCGATATTAAGTCAAAGTGAAAAATACGAGGTTCAAACACTCGCCGAAGTATCTAGCACTTGATGGTAACTGCCCGGACGACATGCGCATTTCGAATCAAAAATAACCCTGTTTTGATTGGTATAGTAAAGAGTTTTTTCTACTACCATTGTAAATTACTAACTTTACACATACTTTGTCGTGCATAAAGTTTAACCTTACGCACCAGTGCGTAAAATGTAATACTAGTGTACTAGTGTGAAAAGTAAAGTATTTTACGCACTGGTGCGTAAAGTAGATAGATATTTTTTGGTAGTAGAAAAAATATTGTGTGCAACTTGTGTGTAAAGTGCCTTTCTTCACTCATGTGACAAAATTCACATTCGTGAAAAAAGTATCGCTTTACACGCCTGTTGCATAAATAACCATTTTTCTTTTCATTTAAAATTTTTTTTTCTCCAAATGCTTTTATGCTATCAAGTACATTATGAAATTTGTTCGTGGGGGTTAAATAAATCGGTCTCCGTTGTATGCTACCTTCTATATTTATTTATTTATTTATTTATTTATAAAATTCCGTTTGAGACAAGATAATACTGTAAAGGAATACAGTCAATATTTGATACAAGCCTAAGATTAAATCTAAAATTAAGTAGTTGATAGATGTTCATTTACACTATAAAAACATTTTTCTATCAAAAAATATTTCAGTTTCATTTTAAAATTATGAATAGTTCTAAAAGATTTGATGTTCCTTTATGTTTAGGAGAGTAGTAACTTTTTTTGACGTGACTGGTAAATTAATTTCATTTCTGAGCCTCGCGCTATATCCATGGAGATCTACATTTAATAAATAATTATGTTTATATTGAAAAATTAACACTAACAGTTTAAAAATGTATACAGAAGCTAAAGTTAAAATCTTCAGCCTCTTGAATATTTCTCTGAAAGACGATAATCTAGAAGCATTAGCAATATATCTGATAATACACTTTTGAACTATAAAAACATTAGAGGCTCTACTGGCTTCACCCCAGAGACAGATACAATACCTCAACCTAGAATCCACTTGAGCATATTAGTGGTTACATAATTATGGTAAGTACATTTTTTAAATTGATGGAAAGAAATTTAATTTTGAAATCAAATGCTGGTAATGGTTTTACCAATTCATCGATATGGATTCCAAAAAAAATTATGCTGTTATAGGTATTGACCATAATTTGATCATTTATAGGAAAACGAATATCCTCTATTTTATTTTATGGGTTATGCAATCTAACTATTTCATTTTTTGGACGTTAAAAAATAAGCTGATACTATTAAACAAATCTGATACTTTGCTCTTTTACATTCTGTTTGAAAGTTTTCGTATTTTTGGCTGATATAACTATTGATATCTATGGGCCCTAAAATAGAGCCCTCTGGGGCACCCATTGTTAATTGCAACGGTTTAGAATCATATCGTAGAGTATGAGGGCTATTTCGAGTTGTCAATGATAAAAATTGATTCCTATTAGCAAGAAAAGCCTTAATCCACGTATACCATAATGTTCCAGTTTTGAGTGCAAACTACTATGATCCACGCAGAGCTTAGATCACAAGATATAGCAACAAAATATTCACCCGTTTCGAAAAACTCAACAAGTTTTGTATAAAATGAATGTATGAATTCTGAAATCATTTTTAATAATAGAATGTAAACATTCACACTCTAGAGTCTGAATATTTATTCTATAATACTTGCCTCTTATGCATTTTGCATGTATTTTCATTCTTTATCAAGGTAAAGAATGGATTTTCTGTAATCGAAATAAACGATATGGGATTGCCCTGGATTTCAAAAGTGTCACTGTCAGATATAAAATGGCGACGGTAATAATTATTTTCAAACAAGTTTTAATTTAAACAAAATAATGAGTGAAAAATCAAGTGAAGTAGATATAAAATTTAATAATATCTGAAATTGCAAATTATGAAAAAACACCAATGCACCAGATTTTAATATCGGTAAGTGTACCACAGCACTATAAATATTAATACAATGTAATATAAATATGTCAACAAATAACTTGTGTTCAGATTTAATTTAATTTTGATTTATACTTTTTGATCGTGGAGAAAATATAGTCTGTTACTCGGTCAGAATGAAAAAATTCGACACTCGTGGTTCCTCACACTCGCATTCGCTCGTGTTCGGAATTTTCCACTCGTTTCGAATGTTTCATTCCAACCTTGTTACAGAATCTACTATTCTATGATCTAAATCGGTGCTGATTATTACTAAGAATATTTAATTTTTCTAAGAAATTCATGAACCAATTTAAAAAGGCGTGTTCAAAAATTGTAGAAACACTGTAGGGGATTGTAACAGATCGATAATCACTTTACGGTCTTTATTTTTCCAAACAGAAATAACTTTTCCTGTTTTAATTTTTTGAGGGCCAGCTGTCCGTGTAAAATGATTAAATAATTAAGTAAGTGGACAAATAATGTTTTCAAGAATACCATTTAAGAGAAAACAAGGAACGTTATTGGCCCTCCCAGATTTTTTATTTTTCAGTTTATTACATGAAAGCAATAATTCAGCCTCTGTGAAATGGAGGAGAAACATCAATTAAGTATTAAAATCATTGAAAACAAATGGGTCAATAGTGGAATTAACGTTATAAATCAGAATAACGCGACTGTTAACAAAAAATTCATTGAACTCTGTCTCTACAGATTTAGGATCTTCAATTAAATTATTATTTTTTGAAATAACAATATTACCAGATTGTTTACTTTTGCCTAATAGCTGTCTAAATAATTTTCACGACACGCGTGTTATATCTGGAGCCCATTTCAGCACAGCGGTCAGTTATACAGGACTTTAATCCTTTGCCACTTCTAAAGGTGTAGCCTTTCTGGTCGCAAAAGCTGGATTAAGGGTTCCAGGAAAATGAAATAGGAATATTTAAATATTAAATAATATTTTTGTATACTCTTGAACTTTGGGTTATTCCTAGATAAAGTTTAAATAAAAGTATTGTCAAATGATTGGTTTTATTTCGAAAAAAAAATTATTTGCTATACAAATCCAACAGATGTTATTTATTTAAAGAAAAAAATCTTAACCATACAAATCAAATGAAGGAAATATATTTGGAGAAAAAAAATAAAAATAATCACTGAAATTATTCCTATTATTTTTTCCTAAAAATATTACTTGGAATCAAAAGGATTAGTTACTTTATGGTTGATAACCACTATGCCCAAAAGGCTGACCTAAATTTAAAACTTGAGGCCAAAAGACCGGTAGGATTACCAGGGCCCAATTAAGCAATAAGCTGACTAGGCTACAGCCTAGAGCGCTGGCTTTTTAGATATATACATTTGTATTTTGATTTTAGATCTGATGAATGAAAATAATTTACTAACTTGCGGTCGACGGTAATGACTTATAATTTCTATTTCGTAAAGTAAGTTGGTTTTACATTTATGCGCATGGTATAGTCGTATAGGTATAGCCTATTGAGATTGAGCTATTGCCGATAGACAATATGAGTGTAGTGTGTTTCTGTCTCTCTTCTCTCTATGTTTGTCTGTCTGCAAAGTGTAGGTTTGAACGGGAGACGTGCAACTAGTAAATCAGGTAAAGGCCAAAATTCTAGCAGAAATCTTCTAAGTATATACGTCATCGTATATACATTTTATATACTGAACGTTTTATTACGATTCTTTCCAAATGTGGTCACAAGGGTGAAGACATGGCAAGAGCTACCTTCATTTTGATTGAATCATTAGGCATAAATTTAAGTAATTATAGGGGGCAGAGTTACGACAATGCCAGTAACATGTCAGGTAGTTATAAGGGTCTTCAACAGAAAATTAAGAAACTTAATCCCTTAGTTACTTATGTCCCATGTGCTGGCCATTCCTTACAACTTGTCGGTTCTCATGCTACAGAGCGTAGTGATAATTCCACTGCATTTTTTTGTTAGAACAACAAGTGCCCAATTATTTTAGCGAATCGACTAAAAGATGGGAAGTTTTATTGTCAAAGTTGGAGAAAAGAAAAGTTGTTGTTAAAACATTGTCCAAAACCAGATGGAGCGTCCGAGCGGATGCCAGTAAAGCTTTAAAAAAGTCTTACCATGAAGTGAATGCTCCATTGATCGAAATCAGCGTTGCTGAAGATCAAACTAGATATACTCAGTATAAAGCAAAGTAAACTGTAGAGTTTGGAAATGGCAATCATGTTTTGCTTTTGGAATACCATTCTTACTAAATTTAAGAAAGTAAGTGAACAGCTTCAATGAGAAGATGGACTTGGTAAGTGTTGTCACATTGTACAGCACATTAATATCCTTTATAAATATGTTCAGAAACGAAGATGGATTTCATAAATTGAAAAAAGAGGACATAGAAGTGTGTGATTCTGAAACTAATCAGAAAGACGTAAAGAGAAAAAAGAAGTTGAAACTTCCACCAGGTGGTGGAAGACTTAAAGAAAATACTGAGGTTTCCGGACGACAAAGTTTCATTGTAAATTATTACTATGCTGCAATTGATATTTTATTAAAAAAGACGAAATACGGGACAAAGCTAATCAACTGCTGGAGACTTACAATTCAGATTTAGACCCCGAGTTTTCTGATAAGTGCATCCACTTGGCACTATTTTTTAAAGATAACGCTTTTAGTGAAGAGTACAAAGCTGGCAAGACCACGATTAAGAAGAAACAATCTGAATCTGGCCCACAAACACTCTTAAAACTAATTAAGAGCTTGAATATGACATCTAAAACATTGAAATTGCACTTAGAATTTTTCTAAGTCTGGTAGTGACAAACCTCAGTGGAGAAAGAAGTTTTTCTGCCTTAAAGTGAGTAAAAAACTATTTAAGAACAACTTTAGGACAAGAAAAATTAACCGCTCTAGCTGTATTGTTTATCGAAAGCGACCGTTCTCCAGAATATATCTTGAAGACATCATTCATAAGTTTGCCAATGATAAATCAAGAAAAAAAATTTGACTAACAACTGAACAATGTGAATGATTATTTCAATACTTCAATAGTATTATAATTCATAATATATTTTTTTCAGGATTTAGTAAATTAATGTAGTAAACTATAAATTTTCATTTTTGTCATTCAATTAACAACAATTGGTGGAAGCAAACAAAATTAGGATAGTTGAAGATAATAAACGTAAGGCATTTGCCATCAATATAGAAAAAGCCTTTACTAATACAAAGTACCACCACAACCAGATGGGTTAATGCGATAATGATGGCGATCGGAATTATGGGGGGTGGATGATTGCAGGGGGGGGCGGGGAAATTTTTTCAGCCTAGGGCGCTTAAACTCTAAGTTGGGCCCTGAGGATTACGGAACCCCGTTGACAAAATTATCCGCTGGGACCAAGTGAACAACACTACGTGTTACAGACCTATTGACAATATCTTGATAGTTAGACTTTGTCTTTCTCTTCAATAAAGCAGTACGTAAATTTAAGCGTCAGTATAATTATTCGCCGATAATAAATTTTCTCTTTTTAGAAAATGTAGATATTTCAAGTTCAAGCTTGAAGATTAAATTTCATCATCAACTCAATGTTTTCTTCTACTTCGCTGAATATTACATTTCGTAATAGGGAAATTGATATATCTTAAAAATAGTTAAAAGCGACGTTACAGTCATCGATTACAAATAGAAGTAACCAATCTTCATTCTGTAAAGATGTAATAAATATCAGAACATTATTCTCGTTAAAATTTCTTTTCATTTGATACCGATCGGCCTCTGCTTCAGCCATGTTTAACGAGGCAACTTCAAGTAATACGGTTTGGTGGTCAGAAATTTAATTATCAATTACACAACATGTATTTATCCAATGTATCTCGGGTTGACCATTTAACAGACGGCACAAGATTTAAACCAGACATAATAGTACACCAAAAGTTAAAATTATCATTTTTATATACATTAAAATCACCACACAAGATAAAATTAACATAAGGTTTAAAAAAGTGTTCTAATATATAGGATAACCGATCATAAAAAATGTTTAACACGTTTTTTCAATTCGTATACCGGGGTAAATTAAAAGCCACTGTAGGTGTACGTGTAGGAAGTAGGTCGATTTACGTGTTAATATTAACAAGAATGAAAGTTATTGTTACAACCACAATCGTTTTGTGTATTGTATCTAAAAATATGTTGTTTTATTTTTCGCCAAATAACTTAACATTTTTATTAATAATTACATTTTTGTATGAAAAAACTCATGTTTTACAAATTTTAGGTTGGGAAACTGTTAAAATTCTTACCATCTGTAGAGCAGTCACGTGTTTCTTCCACCATAAATATTTTTGGTACTGTGGACCAAGCGATGATAGAAAATAATATGCATACATTATTATGTGAATAAAGCAGTTTATTAAACCCAGAAGCGTACCATGGCCACCTAAAAAACAAAATAAAATTACAAAAGGTTTCATACAAAAAAATCCATGATATTATTGAAAGATCAATGATTTAAAAAACGAAGTAAATTGCTTAACGTACGAACTCTACCGCAATGTGTAATATTCTTTTCAAAAAATCATTTATAGTCATCATTAGCCACTAAATAGTAATCGTGCCCATAGTTACTAAATTTTAAAAGAAAATTATTTATCACAGTTTATCATTGACAGTAGCTGCCCAACGTGGGATAATATTTCCTGAATATATTTATTATTTATATCAAGAAAAAATATAATTATTTAATAATGTATAGAGCGAATTATTTAATTACTGGGAATAGCACCTCAGCTGCATTCAAACAAGAAACACTAGACAATGATTAACCTAGAACTTGACATAAAGGTCAAAGACCCAAAATAAAAAAATGATGAATGTTCACGGACCACAAATAGTGATTTAAAATAAACCACCTTGCAATTAAAACACAAGTAATTAAATTAGTAAATTGAAGTAGTTACTATTTTTATTTTTAAATTAATATCTATATGAATATGGCAAAATTATAATGCGAAAAAAATCTAAGGGCATGGTTTTTAAATATGAAGAAAGGCAATGAATTTCAAATAGTACAAAGACAATATTGTTAAAGAATACATGAAAATGAAATGAAGTACATGGAGATGTAAATAGTAATAAGTATCTAAGCAAATAAAAAAGTCTATGTCCAAAAATGCAACATGGTCGATTTCCGATTTTACCGGAAATAATATGAAAATTAGAAATTTAAATGCAACACCCGGAATATTTTACATATATGGATTCTATGACTTAATTAATAATCATATAATTACCATGAAAGTCATTGGCCAGAACTATCAAATATCACGTAAGAAGGCATTTTTACTTTCATGAGATCATGAGAAGTAGAGGAATTTGTAAACTGAAAATTGGAATATATGGGTTTGGAAGAGTGAAATTTTTAATGAAAATATTGATATCCACAAAAATTAATTTGTTGTGAAAAAAATCAATAAAATCGAATATCTGGAAATCTATATCAGATAGATATAGGCAACCTTAGTATAGATAGATAACGGACCATGTATTCTTCAAAAAATATTTTCAAAAATAGCGGAAATATGATTTTTTTTGAAATTTCAATCCCCTCCAGTTTCATCTCCTTGGGAAGAATGGAAAAAAGTTTAAGACAAATTAATTTTATAATAATTAGAACGTAAAAAAGTCTTGTGACCGGTTTTAATATTTTTCAAAATTAGCGAAGATATGATTTTTTTGATATTTCAACTTCCTCCAGTTCCACCCTCGTGGGTCAGATGAAAAAAAGTTTCAGACAAATTAATTTTATAATAATGATAGCATAAAAAAAAATCCTGATGGCGTTTTTTAATATTTTCAAAAATATCGGAGATCTCAATTTTTTGAGATTTCAACCCCCTCCAATTCTAACCCCCTTAGAGGTAGAATGCCTGTTTGCAATACGCAACGAATTACTGCCCCAAAGAATTTTTGTACCAAATTTGGTGTCGATTGGACAAAAATTGCGACCTGTATCGCGCCGGAACGGAATGTCTACACATACATACACAGACATTCCGTCCCGGCACGATATAGGTCGTAATTTTTTTCCAATCGACACCAAATCTGGTACAAAAATTCTTTGGGGCAGTAATTCGTTGCGTATTGCAAACAGGCATTCTACCTCTAAGAGGGTGAGAATTGAAGGTTTTTGAAATTTCAAAAAATTTATATCTCCGCCATTTTCAAAAATATTGAAACAGGTCATAAGATTTTTTTTATATTCTATTTATTATAAAACTAATTTGTCTGAATCATTTTTTCATCAGACCTACGGAAGTGGAACTGGAGGGGGTTGAAATTTTAAAAAACTTATATCTCCGCCATTTTCAAAAATATTGAAACAAATCATAAGACTCTTTTTATGTTCTAATTATTGTAAAACTAATTTGTCTCAAACTTTTTTCATCCGACCCACGGGGATGGAACTGGAGGGGGTTGAAATTTCAAAAAAATTATATCTCCGCTATTTTTGTAAATATTGAAACAGGTCATGAGACTTTTTTCATGCCCTAATTATTATAAAATTTATTCTTTTAAAACTTTTTTCGATCTGACCATGTCATGGGATGGGGAAGGATGAGTCTCAAATTTAGACAACAGAAATCTACCTCCCCCTGTCGACCCTACCGACAGAAATTTTTTTACTGATTCTTATTCTCCAGGTTATAAACGGCGTAGCGGCCCAATTCCCGGGTCCGGGTCCTGTCATTGAATCGATTACAATAGGTAGATTCCATATATGGAAATCTACCTAAAAAAAAAAGAAGAAAAATCCGATACCATACTGACTCACGAAATCAAGAAGAGGGGGTTGAACTTTTAAGTAGCCTACCCTGTACAGGAAGAACCAAAAATGTAAGACAATAATAATTACAAGGTGTAGTTACACAAATAATTAAATGAAGATATCCGAGATGGGCGACTGGAATTAATATGTTTCTGAATAACATTGTTTTTCCGACGAATCAACATTTTATCTACAGGAATTTATAAATATACATAATTGCCGTTATCTGCATTGAGCAACGGTATGATGGTATTTTGTTTCAGAAAAATAATGCTCCACCACATTTGGATGCTATTGTAAGGCAATACATGAACACAATATATCCGTAGAGATGGGTGGGTCCAATAATCCGGCAATGTTACCGGATTGATCCCTACTAGTTTTTGGTGTCATCTAAAATCAGTAGTGTATAAGTACCTGTCCTAATCGCTACCAGAATTGGAAGATAGAAGTAGATATCCCCCCACTCCAGCAGAGGCACGCCCGACATAGGTACCTAACTTCACGTTAGTCGCTGACGACATAGGTACCTAAGTTCAGGTTAGTCGCAGTCCTCTACTGGAGAAGCGGAATAGATCGAAGCATATGCGGGGAGTGATTGCTGCGCGGCTAAAGATAAAACAAATTAAAAATTATACATGTACTGAATATAAACTGTTAATTTTATATTGTAATAAAATATATACTAAAAATACCCGATAAATAAATACCTAAAAGATAATTTAAAAATTAATAATGTAGTTCTATTTATATTTTAATAATTCTGCGTACTGATTCATATCAAATATCATTTGCGTTTATATCGTAGAGAACAGCTGAGCAAAAGCAATGAACTTGGAAGTTTTTTAATCGCAAAAAGATGCACTGTCGGAATCTTTTTTCATGATTTCACTTGGCGGCTGTTTACGCGGGGAAATTCCAAATATACTAATTCAGCTTGAAATATTAAATTTAAGGTTTTATTATTCCAAATCTCGATATTTTACCTTACTCATACATTTCAATTTATTTTGTAAAAATGTCCGAGCCTACAATTATAATATGAAATATACTTACATAAATATTCGGAACATATGCGCCAAATAGTTAACTTGAACCTTTAAACGAAAGATGATCTGAAATTTGCTAATTAAAATTTTTAATTTAATTATTATAAAAAGGAAATAGGAGAACTTCCTCTCACTCCTGGCCAATTATACATAATAAAATAATTTTATATTTGTTATTTCAATTTATTAAATATTCAAAACAGATGATTATAGTAACGAGCTTGAACTTTTAAATGAAACATGATCTGAAACTCGCATAAAAAATTAAAAGATTATTACACAAATATTTAATAAAAATTATATTATAGTTTACAAATTCTAAAAGGGGAAAGGAGATAGGAGAACCCACCACTCACCCCTGACTATCGAAAACAAGTCAGCCTCTCCACAATAAAGTAAGGATATAAGGGATGGAAAAAGGGTGGGAATAATGTTTCAGTTTAATACAATTTAAGATGTAACATTATTATTTGTATTAAAATCAAAGAAATATTAATCTAAAATTATAATCTAAACATATAAATTTTAAAATATTAACATGTTAAGTAAGTAAATTTATTCTAATCTTGTCTTTTTAAAGCCGTATGGAAGAGATGAGCCATCTTCAGAAAAAGCCCTTTTTAAGGAAATTGTCTTGTATAATTTAGTTTCTTCTTTTGTTACCACCATATGGTCCAAAGTTCTTCTTATTTTCTTCGAAATAATAGGAATGGGTTTTATATTTTGATCTAACACCATATTTTTCATTGTCTCAAAATTAAGCAATTCACTTGCTGCTTGCGTTAACGAAATACCTTTTACCTTACACACAAATTTATATTTTTTATCGGCAGTGCTCCATACCTTATACGCATAGTTTTTAGGTCCTCCAGAAACAAAATCAGTAATGTAACTACCCACACCGTATTTTTCTAACTCGTCCGACATATCACCGATGCAGGCTCCAATAGGTATATCAGGTAATTCAGGATCTGATATGTATACAACACTGTCTGTGTCACAATACAATACACGTTCTTTTATTTGGTCCATGAAATTATATAGCATTATTCTGGCTTGAGCTGTCACGTAGGAGGCAATTACTACGTTTACCGTAGATAAGTTTTGAAAAGCTTCTTCTATATACTCATAATTTACAATTAGCACTTTTTCATTGATAGGAAAACATGAATTAACATGTATAGATGGGTTAGTAAGCAAGACATACAATTCTGAGGGGTCATTTATAATTTTAGTTTTTACTTGGTTTTCTCTTTGACCAAACTTTCCCCAAAACGAATTTAATATTATCTTTGCAATTGACCGAAGACCTGGATTTTTAACAATTTTGTCAAATTCTAACAATACATCTTTAAAAATTCTTCAATGTAACGCTCTTTCTCTTCCTCAGTGTTACAGGTTTGTGGCCATCCGGAGGCTTCCTGTTTAATTTTTATAAATTTATTCATCATTTTAGTAAATAATCCATCATTATTTTTGTCAAATTGTATAACATTATCATATTTCCATATTTCGTAAATTTCCCGAATTTGATAACCTTTAGCGACTGCTAAGTTTGCTTCAGGTATGGTCCAGGTTCCGATAAAAGCTCGCTCTTCATCAGTATGGGTACATGTTCCAGAATTAAAAGTCTCTCCACAACTGCGGCATAGTGTAAACATTAGCTTATTATTAGCTTTTAAAGGTAAAACAGGAATAAATAAGTTGTTAGGGGGCAATATATTACATTTAATAAGTCCCTGTATATTTGTAATATCTTTTGGGCACTCTTTTCCAACTAGAACTGTAGGATGACCAACTGGAAATACCCCTTTTTTTTAAACAAATGTTACCTTCCAAATTTTCACACTGGTCACAAAATTGTGAAAAAATACATAAATTAGGCTGGTGTAATAACGTACCATCTTCAAGCTCTTTTTCCTGTCGTGTTTCAAAATCGTAAAACACGAACAATACATCTTTAATTCTTGGAGTCCCTTTATCAACGGGTATATAACATTCATGATTTTGGGGTACATGCATATAACATATTTTACAAAATATTTCATTACACGTATGTACTCTATCATTCGGAATAATTTTGAGACAGTCATTGCACTTTCTTATTTTTAAACAAAGAGAATTTTTAATATGGTTATCAAAGCATTCTTGGCCTCTAAAATACCTATTACAATTCGCGCAATTTATTTTTATTTTAGACTGACAGACTGGAAGTTCTTGACATGCCGGGCACTTTTTTTGACATCTGTGCTCATTTTTATGATCATAGGGAACATGGCACGAGTCGCAGAAAAATTTGCAACAAAATGCAGAGGTCAAGGAGGTTATTGTATTAAAATGATTATCATGAAATAATAAATTTATAGGAAATCCCTCATTTTTTTGCTGAAAAATTACGTTGCGCCCCTTAAATCCATACTGATAAACAGTAATTTTATAATCTTGCAAATATTCTTGAATTTTCTTAATTTCGTCAATTCCACCACCTTCTTCGGGAATAATTAAGTTACAATTTTCCATAAGTTCTCGAGCCATTGTGAGTTGTAGTGTTTTATTATTACATATTTTTTTAAAAAGAACATTTTTATCAACAAAGGCTTTGCCTATAATTATGGCTAGGGGTAGACATATATTATTAATATTTTTAACAGTAATTATTCCTGATCTTTTTAAACATTCTTCTTTAAAAGAATTATATTTTCTTCCTCGACCTCTTCCGGTAGGTACTTTAACTGTGGTAATAGTTAAACAAAAAGTTTCAGTATCAAAAGCGGAAGAATTTGACTGATATAGCCCCGAAAGCACTTCCCATATGGCACTATAAGTCAAATATTGGGCTTGGCGAAAGCTAAGAAAGCCATTACCGCCAGAAAAATCTTTTGAACAAAAATTTAAGCCTACATAATCAGTTGGTTCTAAATCTTCAGTAGCTTTATCAATAATTTCAGTAAGAGCGTTTCGTATCCATTTAATTGGATCGCTGTTTTTCGGAGCAGGATTTATTTTAAAGTCTATCGAACGACCATATAAATTAAACCTTTTTACCTTTTTAGTAGTATTTCTTAAAATTGTATACTTATCCATGTTATTCACTAGCACTGGTGATTTCAGTAAATATTCTCGGATACGGGTTAGTTAGGCACAAACTTGGAAGCCGGTGAGCGATAGAATAACTATGTAGAACTGAAGATATCTAGACTTGTAAGTACTATTTGTACTAAAAAATATATTTAACACGCATGCGCAAAACAACCCATCTGGCATACAAATGACACATCTGGTTACCATCTGTTTCACATCCGGTACATCTGCGGAACATGCTATAGTGTGAAAAGTACAACACTTCCGGCCACATGTCACATCTGGCGATCACATGTCACATCTGGCAACCATCTGGCATACAAATGACGCATCTGGTTACCATCTGCTATACATCCGGTACATCTGCCGCACAGATGGCAGGGTGAGAAATACATAAAAACTTCATTCCCACGATAACATCTGCCATACATCCGGTACATCTGCCACACAAACACATATAAAAACTTCATTCCCACACCAGAATCTGCTATACATCTGGCACACAAATAATAGTGTGAGAAGATAAAAATCGCAAACTTCCTCTCCTCTTCTATATTTTTCCGCATGGGTTGCACATTCTTCTTCGCTATAAAATTTCCCCATTCCATATACTGTTTCATGCTCTGCGTCAAAACCCATATTGAAAACTGTTGAGAAAGGTGTTCAATTCCAGATTTTAAATCTGTTATTGGTACTTCTCGAGTATACATCATCAACATGTTAACAAGAGTCTAAGAGTGTGTTTAAATTTTTAACTGGTTAAATACATAATTCCCCAATACATGAATTAGATATAACCGTTTCAGAAAACTAGATTCCGCCTGTTATCATCATTAGATTGGTATCATTATAGGTAAAAAAGTAGGATTGAGAAGCCGCCAAAATTCAGAACTTTTTTTACAAAATTTTTACCCGGAGGATTTTTTAACTTTCAATTGACCTATGAACATGCAATTTGGTGATGTTTATTGTTACGTATATTTTACCAACAATTATGAATATATTTATAAATATAATTTTTTCATAAGCATTCCCTCATTTTTAGGGGTTCCATACCTTCGTATATATGCGAATTGTAATATTTGATATTTTATTATTTTTATCTGTGCAATTGTATAAGTTTTGTTAAAAACACATTTTTCATCTTTTAATTATTTCTATCGGTGTTCGATTATCTTCATCGATATTAAAAAATTGTTCGTTACATTCAAAATTTGTTAATATATCTAAGTATATATACGAATTGTGATATTTGATATTGTAATATTTTTATCTGTGCTATTATTAGTTCTGTTAAAAATGCATTTTTCGTCTCATATTTATGTTTCTTCATAGAACGCACATCCGTAAGGTCATTTTTTCTTTTCAGTTCTTTAAATTGTTTTACCAAGTATTTTTCACTTTATAGTTCAATTAAAATACTAACCCATCTATACATGTTAATTCATGTTTTCCTATCAATGAAAAAGTGCTAATTGTAAATTATGAGTATATAGAAGAAGCTTTTCAAAACTTATCTACGGTAAACGTAGTAATTGCCTCCTACGTGACAGCTCAAGCCAGAATAATGCTATATAATTTCATGGACCAAATAAAAGAACGTGTATTGTATTGTGACACAGACAGTGTTGTATACATATCAGATCCTGAATTACCTGATATACCTATTGGAGCCTGCATCGGTGATATGTCGGACGAGTTAGAAAAATACGGTGTGGGTAGTTACATTACTGATTTTGTTTCTGGAGGACCTAAAAACTATGCGTATAAGGTATGGAGCACTGCCGATAAAAAATATAAATTTGTGTGTAAGGTAAAAGGTATTTCGTTAACGCAAGCAGCAAGTGAATTGCTTAATTTTGAGACAATGAAAAATATGGTGTTAGATCAAAATATAAAACCCATTCCTATTATTTCGAAGAAAATAAGAAGAACTTTGGACCATATGGTGGTAACAAAAGAAGAAACTAAATTATACAAGACAATTTCCTTAAAAAGGGCTTTTTCTGAAGATGGCTCATCTCTTCCATACGGCTTTAAAAAGACAAGATTAGAATAAATTTACTTACTTAACATGTTAATATTTTAAAATTTATATGTTTAGATTATAATTTTAGATTAATATTTCTTTGATTTTAATACAAATAATAATGTTACATCTTAAATTGTATTAAACTGAAACATTATTCCCACCCTTTTTCCATCCCTTATATCCTTACTTTATTGTGGAGAGGCTGACTTGTTTTCGATAGTCAGGGGTGAGTGGTGGGTTCTCCTATCTCCTTTCCCCTTTTAGAATTTGTAAACTATAATATAATTTTTATTAAATATTTGTGTAATAATCTTTTAATTTTTTATGCGAGTTTCAGATCATGTTTCATTTAAAAGTTCAAGCTCGTTACTATAATCATCTGTTTTGAATATTTAATAAATTGAAATAACAAATATAAAATTATTTTATTATGTATAATTGGCCAGGAGTGAGAGGAAGTTCTCCTATTTCCTTTTTATAATAATTAAATTAAAAATTTTAATTAGCAAATTTCAGATCATCTTTCGTTTAAAGGTTCAAGTTAACTATTTGGCGCATATGTTCCGAATATTTATGTAAGTATATTTCATATTATAATTGTAGGCTCGGACATTTTTACAAAATAAATTGAAATGTATGAGTAAGGTAAAATATCGAGATTTGGAATAATAAAACCTTAAATTTAATATTTCAAGCTGAATTAGTATATTTGGAATTTCCCCGCGTAAACAGCCGCCAAGTGAAATCATGAAAAAAGATTCCGACATGGTTGTGAAACCCGATGCCTAATATAAAGTGCATCTTTTTGCGATTAAAAAACTTCCAAGTTCATTGCTTTTGCTTAGCTGTTCTCTACGATATAAACGCAAATGATATTTGATATGAATCAGTACGCAGAATTATTAAAATATAAATAGAACTACATTATTAATTTTTAAATTATCTTTTAGGTATTTATTTATCGGGTATTTTTAGTATATATTTTATTACAATATAAAATTAACAGTTTATATTCAGTACATGTATAATTTTTAATTTGTTTTATCTTTAGCCGCGCAGCAATCACTCCCCGCATATGCTTCGATCTATTCCGCTTCTCCAGTAGAGGACTGCGACTAACCTGAACTTAGGTACCTATGTCGTCAGCGACTAACGTGAAGTTCGGTAGCTATGTCGGGCGTGCCTCTGCTGCAGTGGGGGGATATCTACTGATAGAATTAGAATTGATATTTAAAAAATAACGCCTGCAGTTAATCAAAATGCCTTAAGGTCATTTGTTGTTACATTAGGTGATTGTCAGGCCGTTGAAGACGTTCACTTACTTAAAATGATGTGTGTACTTTGATTAAAGTAAAATGATTATTACTAAATATTTATCTTTGTACTTTATTATTTTATTATGAACTGTCAAAACTTCCAAAATCCCTTATTGATTGATTAAAAAACAGATATATTCGAAATCAATTAATATAAATACATTTATTGAACGATAGCGTCATATCTTGATAAATATGGCAGATGACGTAAATCTCTGAGCATCATTAAATAGCAAAAAAAACTTTTTATTTGAGTTGATTTTCAGTATCACCTATATTTAAGCCACAAATCAGGTGTTCCGCCTATTTTGTCTAAACCTGCATAAATTCACCAGCTTACGGCTTTATATTTCAAAATCCGGAATGTAATGTTATTGATCGAAGAATTATGTTAGGGGATAGTGACTCATTTTTAAATTTTATAATTTATTGGTAAAATTGGTGTTATTAGTGCACTCTTGTCTGTTTTAAGAAGTATATGTATTTCAATTACACCCTGTAAAAAACCGATGTATTTACGTATATATGTATGTGACAATGTGTGTGTGCACCAATTTTTCGTCGACGATTTACAAAAACCACTGAACCGAATTTAATCTAATTTTGAACAAAAATTGTTTTATTTTAACCTAGAACTGATTACTTTTTTTCGTAACTATTTAGGTTTATAAGTTAGAAATAACTTATTTATTTATAGTAGTGGTTAGTGGTTTAATTTTATTTAAGACGGAATAAGCACCTCATGATTTTCATAACACAAACTATTAATTAACTAAATGCCCGATAGGTGGCGATTAGATGTACTTTCTGAGTAAAAATTTAAATGTTTATTGTCCTCGTAATACTTGCTTAAGTTGCCAGATGTTAGTACCGCCGGGTTTTAATTTTGAGTGAAAATGGGATTTTAGTGGCATCAGGTACCTAAATAGAAGACCTTTGTGACACCATTCCTGGAAAAAAACTACTGACCTATAACCCGAGATATAAACTCGCCTGTGAATAATTGGTATCTTTTAATATTTTTTTCAATATTTTTATCTAAATCTATACCTGATTTGTATAGTAAACAATTTTTTTTTAATTTTTTTCTCCAAATAAATAACCTCGGTTTGATTTATATTATGAGTTTTTTCAGTACGTACCAGAAGTCTTTACTTTTGTGAAAATTATTTGTTAGTTACAAAAATCAGAACTAATCTCCAAAAAGGGTTAAAATGTAAAGATCCAAAAAATAAAATTAAAATTTTGTTTTAAATTATTTACTTTCCCAATTTTTCAATTTTTTCCGATTTTAATTAGGTGACCAGATTTTAAAGTTCGAAATTCGGGACGCTATTTTCAATATTTAAAAAAAATTATTATATTATTATTGTTATTATGGTAGTATACCAAATGTAAATGTTTCAGAGGTAAATAGATTTATAAAAATTGAATAGATGAGGCTTTTACTTGATGAAGATCCATACTATACGATGAAATTAAATTGTTTTATTTCATCGTAAAATAGATTTATACCCATCTTTGGCCGATGACAAAACAAAGAACCCCGCACACAATATTAAGAAATTGGCCCTCGGTGGAAGTTAATGAACATTTTATGTTGTTTTGTGTTACTAAAAGTAAAAAAAATTGTCAAGTTTAAATTTCTGCTATGGCTGATGTAGCCTCTACAGAGTGTTAAAATTAATACTGTTTTGGTAACTCGAATGATACTAAGTTTAAATTTATTTATATTGCTGAGCTGAAACAAGAAAAACAAACTAAAAAAATGAATAAATCCAATATAGAAAATAAGTGCAACTTTAAAAAGAGTTTAGTACTATTATACTATTATATATTTATATGGAAAGAACAGATTACTTTTGAGCTTCAATATCGATATTAATACACCAACCAAAATTAGAAAAATGTTTAAAAAATAATTATATATTGTTAATCTCTATTTAAAACCCTATAATGAAATATTCAGGGCGGGGCACTATGAACGCGGAAAACGGTAAGATTGTGTACAAAATGTTTACTGCAGCTGTAATATTAAAATATTTTGATCTATACAGGTTGCCTCAATAAAAAGATCTGCATCACAGTTATATTATTTTAAGTGGAAGTATTTTCCATCCCCCAATTTCTCCTACTTTCTGTCTTTTTCTACAGTATGAATTTTTTCTTATCTAGAATTTTTGTTATAGAGAAGTTTTTTTATTTGTTCTAGTTTTTTCTCATTTTTCTGTTTTTTGTGGTTTTTTTTTCGATTTTTTCTACTTTTTTGTTTTTTCTGTTTTTTTTTAAGATTTTTCGATTTTTTCTAATTTTTCATCATTGTTGAACGATTTACGAATAATAGTATTCATAAATGTTGAAAGAACACTGGACTTGTATTTTCTTTAAATATATGCATCGAAGGACCAAACTCTTTAGGTAGGAGTTAAACCAAAATAAAAACAGTATTTGAAATAAGAATGTACTTTTTATTCCAAGTACTAACATGAACAGAAAAATAATTTACGTTACATTAATTTGAATTATGAAACCGAAATCAAACACCTCATCACTTCACTCACTGTAAAACTATTTACATTTTTTATTATTACGAAACCTCAGAAAACTTTTTTTCGTGTGGTTAATTACGCAACATTACAATTATTTGAAGAAACTTTTACTATATTAAATGCGACTGCATCCTTAGACAGTCGATAAGCGAGTCCCTTATTCTCTCTGAATTTAAGCGGGTTGCAGGTGTTATTGGTAGGAGACACGATACGTGGTATCCAAATAACCTTGAATTCAGAATCTTAGCGGGAAGAAATATATTTATATTTTTTGTCTCTTATAATGATGGCATAATATGAGAGAACAATAATATTGCTTGCATAGCAACGATCGATTATGTATTTTGTTTTCGTTAACGGTATTTTGAAAGTAGACAGAAAAAACGTCTGAGAGAAAGACGGAATAACTCTTGTGTTGAGTTTAAATCTATATTTAGATTTTTAAAATATACAATAATAGACATTAGTATGAACTGAAAGATTAATATTATTAATTTTAAAAGAAATATGAATTATTTGGTATTTTCTGGATAATATTCCAGTGAAATTTATCCAATTGTTCTGTTTTTCTTTTTCTATTTTTTTTTTGTTTTTTATTTTTTTCTCATTTATTTTTATTCTTCTGATTATTGCATATTATTTGCGAATTTTTTGGGGTTTCTTTGCTAGTTTTTGCAATTTATATCAATTTTTTTTTAATTTTTTCATTTTTTTAGAGTTACAGTTGTTTCCAGTTTTTTTGTTGTTCTTTGATTTTTACGATGTTTTTCGATTTTCCTAGCTTTTTTCTTAATTTTTCAGATTTTTTTTCTGTTTTTTTTCTGATCTTTTTCGATTTTTTCTAATTTTTCCTCATTTTTTTCTCATTGTTCTGTTTTTTTTCCTATTTTTTCATTTTCTAATTTTTTATTATTCCTTTGATTTTTTTATGATGATTTGCGATTTCTTTGTAATTTTGTTCTGGTTTTTTGCGACTGTTTTGCGATTTTTTGTGATATTTTCGATTTCTTGCGTTTATTCCGTATTTTACAGTTTTATTTATCATTGTTTCCTAATATTTTATATTTTCAAAGTTTTTTTGTTTTCTTTATTGTTTTTCCTATTTTTTCAGATTTTTTTAATTCTTTTACTTTCTCTTTTTTTTCATTTTTAAGACTTTTTGTCTTTTAATTTCTTCTAATCTCTCCTCATTTGTTTCTCATTGTTCTGTTTTTAAATTCTTTTTTTTTTTGTTTTCCAATTTATTTATTTCATTGATTTTTCGTGATAATTCACGATTTTTTTCTCATTTTTTTGTGATTTTGTTGCGGTTTTTTTGCGATTTCTTGACGATTTTTTGTGAAATTTTTCGATTTCTTGTGTTTTTTAGACTTTTTTTTCGATTTTTAGCGTTTTTCTTTTCGGTTTTGTGATAACTTCATTTTTTCCGTATTTTCTAATTTCTCTCAATTTTTTCCAGTTTTTGTTTTTAATTTTTTTCCGATTTTTTCGGTTTTATTTCAAATTTTTTCGATTCTTCTGATTTTTGTAAAAAAAATATTAAAAATAGGGTCCCGAATTTCGTACTTTGAAACCTAGTTTTCATTAGGTATTATACTAAAATAGTAATTTTAGCAGCATTTTAAAATATTAGAACAAAGACATACATTTTCTATTAAAATATCGAATTTCCTTTTTAGGATTCCGTACCCCAAAGGGTCGAAACGGAACCCTATTGCTCTCACTCGCGTGTCCGTCCGTCCATCCGTCTGTCACACCGGTCTAGCAGCTAAACCATTGGAGCTAGAGTCTTCAAATTTTTACAGTATATGCGTGTTGTTGACCCAAAGCCGTATAAATTATAAAAAATATTTTTAAATGTTTTCAAGTGGGGCTCCCATACAGCTAAAGGGGGCCGTTGAAAAAAAAGTTTGGTCTACCTCATCAAGTGAGGTATCGTTGATTTTGTTCCGAAGTATTTTTTACCTTTTCATTGACCTATGAACTTGAAATTTGGTGATAATGTTTATTGTTACGTGTATTTTACCAACAAATACCAATATATTAATAAATATGATTTTTTCATTAACATTCCCTCACTTCTTTTTAGGGTTACGTATCTTCGTCTATATGCGAATTGTGATATTCCATATTTTATTATTTTTATCTGCGCAATCATATTAGTTTTGTTAAAAAATGCATTTTTATCTTACAATTTTTTTTCTATCTTTGTCGGTTACGCTGATATTAACAAATTTGTTCATTGCATTTTAAAATTTGTTAATATATCTAAGTATATATGCGGATTGTGATATGCGATATTTAATATTTTTATCTGTGTTATTATTAGTTTTGTTAAAAAAACGCATTTTTCGTCTGATAATTTTTTTTCTTCGTCGAACACACATTAGCCAGGTTATTATTCTTTTCAGTTCATTAAATTTTTTTACCAAGCATTTTTTACTTTTTAGTTCGATTACAATTTTAAAGTCCTCCTTTAATAATCCTGCCTTTGCACAACCGTCTTATATTCTATATTTAGTATGGAACCGTAAATGTGCGAAGTCCGACACGACTTAAGAAAGTTCGTGAACTGTAAAATTGACAGAATAACAGGTCTCTGTTTTTTCCTTTTTCTTATTTTTTTTCACTTTTAAATATATTCAGGAAATAATTTAAAACCATTAGAACATTAAAAAAGCAAATCCGCATACATTTATTGCCCGGATAGTCTGTCTTATATGTTCAAAAATTTCCCTACACTTATCCATTTGCTAACTTCGCCTTAAGACTATGGTTACTGGTAGGCCGGCTCCTTACTTCAAGAAGAATATTTTCCTTCAGAAGTTGGTGAATACCGTGTACAATCACATATAGATAACGGTTTGGTTATTTGCCATCTACATCTGTTCTTTACTCAAAAATTTAATGGATCAAGTTTTTATTAATTATTATCTTGTACTGTGAGTTTTATATTCATTCCGTTTATCATTATTATTAAGTTAAATTAAATATAAAATTAAGTAATGGCTATTATAATTGCTTAATAGGAACATGGCCTTAGTAAACTAGAAGAAGAAGACTGACATTTATTGACAATGAGATGTATAATTTATGTAAGTTTCATTTAGAAATTCCACAGGAAGGAAAATATATATTATTTTTTATACACCAGTGGAATAGTCTAATCCTTAGTAGATAAGGTAAGTTGGTTCTACTATAAGTATAGGGAATTCAATGTGTTAGAGAGAGAGGTATAGGAAATTCAGCGTGTCAGAAAGAGACGCAGATAAAAATGGCGGCACGTGGCATACTTTAAATATTAGGATAAAAAATGGCTGCGGACTAAAAATATAGTACTCTACATAATTCTAAGATGTAGTAATGCCGCTAACAAACAGATGGTGCTACTAGCCATCTTTTTGTAGCCATTTTTAATCCACAATATAATATATCTTCGTAATTAATGGACCGATTTGGGTGGGTGCCGCCATTTTTATCTGCGTCTTTTTCTGACACGCTGAATTTCCTATACCTCTATCTAACACATTGAATTCCCTATACTTATAGTAGAACCAACTTACCTTATCTACTATCCTTATTAAATAGCGAAGGTATTTATTGACTTTACAATGTCCATCCGTCCGTCCGTCTATCCCAGCGATAACTCGAGAACGGTTTTGAATTTTGGAACTCTGTTTTTAGCAATCGATAGTTTGTGTGAACGAAGATGTCTAAAACTCCTGGTGTATCTACTGATTCGATTTTGTTTTGAACTTTTTGGGAGTACCAACTGTTGCGTGCAATAGAACTTATCAGAATTCTGTAAGATGGCGCTGTTTAGAATTGTTGGAGTCCTCGCCGATTTTGTCACATTTTGTGTGGACAGTATAGAGCTGTAGTTTTGAGCATTCGTATGTATTTAGTACCAGAATATAAATACACCCTGTGTGATCTGTGTTTGCAGTTTACTATGAGCGATGTATGTGCTATCTGAAATTTCTAATCTGAAACTCTGGTAATCTCTCAAAATAAGTCAAAATCAAGTAGGTAGAAATCCCCCAGTTTGACCCATACTTTTACAGGTATAAGTGGAAACACCAGGGTTTTTAGACATCTTAGTTTAACCCAAAATCTCCTATCTGTTCGTCTGTTCGTAACTAAGCTACTTGGCTACTGTTAGCTTACTAAATCAGTTTATTTAACTATCAATAAACCCAGTAAGGTAACAGTATCCAAATAGCTTAGCTATGGACAGAAGAACAGATAGAAGATTGTAATTGACTTAGGTCACTATCGATTGCTGTAAACAGAGTTCCAAAATTCAAAACCGTTCGTTACTTATCCCTGGGATAGACGGACATTTATAAGCCATCTGATTTGGATAAAGGTAACTAAAAAATTGCTCATAATACCAATAACATTGTTCGCGGGTGCAATTCTGAAACAGGGGTCAATTCTCGAAATGCTCATTGATGGAACGGAGATGTTCACGTACGAATATTTTTGAATGATATCGTTCGGGTGTTGAGCGACAAATGCAATTCTTGAACATTTTCGTTGGTCCGAACGAGCTCGCTCATATGAACGATAAAAACCTTTTGGCAACGTCGTAAACAAAAAGCTGATTGACATGTTGGATTTGTAATTTTGATACAACTTCGAACTTAGTAATTCTGTTAAGCTTTAGAGTTACAGTAGCTATGAAATTTGTAATGGAAGATACAAGAAGAAGTTCTCCAATGTCTTCTGAACAAAAAAGACTCTTCATTGAATTTAGGGAGAAAAATCCTCAAACCAATAAAAAAAATTCATCTAATTTCGCCAAAAAAGATTGTTATGTTGTGGAGCTTATTAGCAGATTGATTAAGTTCAATTCCTGGGGCTAGAAAATCTGGAAAAGATTGGAGAAAGGTAACAAATATATGCTATACACAAATATTAATTAACAAAATAATATATGTATATATGTAAAGACGAATACTATAAAATTACAGACACCTTGTTATTTCTAGACCTGACAAGATATTAAAAGTACAATGAAATCAGCAAAATCAAAAATTAATATCTTGGCGAATAAAACTAGAGATGGTCCACTAATTCCAAACATTCTCTCACAGGATGATGAGAGGATTTTGAATGTTATAAGGGAAACAGCTCTTTACGGTTTGCTAAATGTCAATAAAAGTAATGTTACTTTGATAAAAGACGAAGAAGACGTAATACAGCCACCAACACAACCCCAAACATAACCAGAAATTATACAACCCCAAACACAACCAGAAAAAAATCAACTTCAAACACAACCACAAACTATACAAATACATAAAACAAAACCTCAACAAAAAAAACTGATGTGGCCAGCACATGACCTCTCGCCATTTTTGAATCAAAAATTTACAGGTTGACACAAAAAAAGTATGAAAAAAAAATATTTTTTTGTAAATCTGGCAACAATGGCAAAAGTGTCGAAAATTTTAACGAGATGAAAATAAACTATAGGGTATACAAAATATATGTGTAAAACTTTATTGCCGTTTTGGATAATAATGGCGTCATCACCCATAGCAACTGCCACTTCCGGTTCTGCGATTGGCACCAAAATCTAATCAGATCTAATCTACGGTATCAGAATTCTGTATTCAAAATTTCAAATTTTTTTTTTCAGTATTTTTTGAGTTATCGTTACTACAACATCCATCCAAATACACACACACACACACACACACACACACACACACACACACACACACACACACACACACACACACACACACACACACACACACACACACACACACACACACACACACACACACACACACACACACACACACACACACACACACACACACACACACACACACACACACACACACACACACACACACACACACACACACACACACACACACACACACACACACACACACACACACACACACACACACACACACACACACACACACACACACACACACACACACACACACACACACACACACACACACACACACACACACACACACACACACACACACACACACACACACACACACACACACACACACACACACACACACACACACACACACACACACACACACACACACACACACACACACACACACACACACACACACACACACACACACACACACACACACACACACACACACACACACACACACACACACACACACACACACACACACACACACACACACACACACACACACACACACACACACACACACACACACACACACACACACACACACACACACACACACACACACACACACACACACACACACACACACACACACACACACACACACACACACACACACACACACACACACACACACACACACACACACACACACACACACACACACACACACACACACACACACACACACACACACACACACACACACACACACACACACACACACACACACACACACACACACACACACACACACACACACACACACACACACACACACACACACACACACACACACACACACACACACACACACACACACACACACACACACACACACACACACACACACACACACACACACACACACACACACACACACACACACACACACACACACACACACACACACACACACACACACACACACACACACACACACACACACACACACACACACACACACACACACACACACACACACACACACACACACACACACACACACACACACACACACACACACACACACACACACACACACACACACACACACACACACACACACACACACACACACACACACACACACACACACACACACACACACACACACACACACACACACACACACACACACACACACACACACACACACACACACACACACACACACACACACACACACACACACACACACACACACACACACACACACACACACACACACACACACACACACACACACACACACACACACACACACACACACACACACACACACACACACACACACACACACACACACACACACACACACACACACACACACACACACACACACACACACACACACACACACACACACACACACACACACACACACACACACACACACACACACACACACACACACACACACACACACACACACACACACACACACACACACACACACACACACACACACACACACACACACACACACACACACACACACACACACACACACACACACACACACACACACACACACACACACACACACACACACACACACACACACACACACACACACACACACACACACACACACACACACACACACACACACACACACACACACACACACACACACACACACACACACACACACACACACACACACACACACACACACACACACACACACACACACACACACACACACACACACACACACACACACACACACACACACACACACACACACACACACACACACACACACACACACACACACACACACACACACACACACACACACACACACACACACACACACACACACACACACACACACACACACACACACACACACACACACACACACACACTAACACACACAGACATCATCGCGAAAATATCAAAATCGCATTTTAGGGACCTTAAAACGTGTTTATCCATTGAAAACTCACTACCCAATTTTTAGCATGATTCCTATACCTCTCTTATCTGAAGGGCGAGAGGTAAAAAGGGTAAAAAAGGTTGCTACTCAAAGACTTGACAATGCGTTCAACCAGAACAACAAAACAAATGAGATGTTTCACAGAAAATTAAACATTAAAGAAAAATTTTTGTGCAAAAAATTGTTGCTTCTAGAACGGGATGTTGAAGCCAAAAGAGCGAGTAGCCAATAGTTTGGACTCTATTAGTAAATTCTTATTTTCTAAATTATCTTAAGTTTTTTAATAGTTAGAGCATAGGTTTTTTTTTAAATAATTTTTTGTTTATATTTAAAATGTTTTTGTATTACTTAAATAAATATATTTTTGGATATGATTTTGTTTTGTTTAAGAGACAGATGTTAAAGTTCTTTGTAGTTAGTTATAAATTAGATTTAATTGACTTTTGTAAGTGTATTGCAAAATGAAATAAACTTTAACCTTAATAATATTTGATATATACTGATTTTTATTCATTTATAGTTATATTTAACAACATAACCCTAGTTGAAAGTACTTGGTAGTTTAGAAGGAGGTACTGTAAATTCAGGAGTCTATTTGGATCCAATATTTCAATAAGATTTCTCACAAGTTGTTTTGTAAGGCGAAAATATTTCAAAAATAATTTTTCTGAAAGGTTGACAAGAGGATTTAACCTTTCATAAAATTGTCTTTGATGTGCTTCAGCTACCAATAATTCCACCTCAACAACTATGTTATTTATATTTGCAGCAGCAATTTCATCTAAATTTGCCATTTTACGGTATTCTTAAAATATAAAATAACAGTTCATAAAAACAGACAGGCGTTCGAGCAAACGAAAAGCGGAACGACGTTTGTCGGCTACCCGATGTCGAACGAATCGTTCATCTTGAGTTGAGAGATGATTATAAGCGAATTCGTTTAAAAATGTTTCGAGAATTGTACTAATAAAAAATCTTCGTTCATGACGTCACGAACGTGTGAGCTGACGGAACGAACATTTTGAGAATTGACCCCCAGTTCAGGGAAGATTCGCATGCGCAGTCTAACAAGCAGCGTTCGCGAAAAAAAATTCTGAATTTTTAATAACAGTTCCTCGTTCGCGGTTCACATCGAACTCGTTCGTTGATTCAGAACCGGTTCTAGCGATCCTTGAAATTTTATTAGAACTGAAAGTTCGGTTCAACTGATCATGAGCAATATCGATGTTAAATCTTAATCTTAGTTTTCAGCTGTTTTTTTTTATAATTGTTGTGTTGTATGGTGTAGGGCAGTGCAGGGTGTAGAGTGCAGCAGACACCACTCTGTTTTAATAATCTAATAAATTATAGCAAATTCTACATATCTACGTTATAAACAAATTAAAAATAAGAATAAGAAAAGACAATAACGTCTGTCGTTTGATATTCGACAATTCGAAGTTTTTGTTGGTTCCGAAATCATTCGTGGTAAAATAAAAACCAGAATCGGTTCATAACTAGGTATGCGTTCTACGTCAGTTATGAATTAGTTTGGAATCGGTTCAGAATCTAACCTGCGAACAAAGCTATTATTACACTACAAGTTTGTAGCGCCTGAAATAAAAAAAATTAATTTCAAATCTGTGGTTTTTGTAAGTTTTGACTTATGATTCCAGCATCGAGGATATTGATGTTTTATTATGAAAGAAAGTTGTTGCGAGTATTCAATTTTTCATTTTTGCTACATGTTATAACACTTTTTTATAAGATGGTAATTAAACAGAAATAGTTGACTGTGTTAACACTACGCAAACGGCTAGCTGTACACCGGTAGAGAATCGTGAATTCGTTTTAATATTTTGTTAAATTAAAGGCACATTATGGGCACCTCGAGGCTTAATTTTTAAAACTCCAAACATAAAAATTTATAACTTTACATAGCCCCGAAAAGTAGAGTAAAAATTTTACATAAATATCAGTTTATCATCAACTCCTGACGATGTTATTATAGTTAGCGAAACGTACGTAGAGTGTTAAAAAAGTGTAGTTTGGTTAGTGGTGACGATATTCCAATCGTATCAATTATATTTGTGTAAAATGTTAAGGTGTTCTAACTATTTAAATTTTATAACAAATAATGAATCTTACCTGGTAAAAATGTAACACCAATCCAGGCGCAAATTGGCATCAATGTATGATGGTACAAATGGAGATAGGATACTTGATTAAATTTTTTTCTCAAAATGAAAAATACGGTGTCAAATAATTCTACTAGTTTGCAAATGAAGTACAGCCACACGCCTCTAGCCATCTAAAAAAATAATAAGTAATAGAAATAATATTGATGCTTAAAAATATCAAAAATTAAACTTTTGAAAACACTGTTTTATAAATATTTTCGATTTATAGTTACATAATAATTATATGAAGATAAAACTTCGAAATCCTTTTTAAACTTATTGCGCGCACGGAGGAATATGAGATTTGTTATAGTTAAAGTTTATATTAATAAGTCAAGCTTTCGCTAATCTTTATTAGCATTATCCATACATCTAGAAAGTGTACAAACATTTTAGATAAAAAATACAAAATATTAGTCTAAAATTTGTATATAACGTACAAAAAATAAACTTGTCAACTATCAAGAGGGAAAATTGACAAGTGAAGAAGTGACAGATTTGGTCTGAAATCGAAATCCACCGAAATAAGAAGAAGAGCAAATCCAAAAAGCGGGAAGTTTTGAAATGACGGTATCTAGACGAGAAAACAGAAAAGAACGATCAACCTTAACGACAAATTTATTGACAAAAATCAGGAAGTTAAGAGAATTATAGTGCATGCGAAATAATCAAATCAAACGTAATCTACTAAATAAGACGTGCTAAACTACTCTAAGAAATGTGGTCAAACTAAGTTAAATGTCAGAAGGTTGGGAGTGAAATTCAGTGACATTGTTATTTTTGATTAATAAGAAAGTTATATATGGCACTGAGGTTGCTAATGTCAGTTCGTTTATTCATATAGTTTTCCTCCTTCATAATGTGAAACATCTCTAAGAATTGTCTCTGATAGGAGTTCCGTTCAGATGTTAGAACCCTAGTTTCATTGATGATGGTTTAGTGAAAGGACATGTTCTGCTAAAGCGCAGGATATTTTTGATTTACTTATGTTACTCCTATGAGATACAATACGTCACGAGAGATTTCTACAAGTTTGCCCGATGTACTTTAAATCACAGGACTGATACGGGGTGTTTTATTTTGGGGTGAAGAGAAGATAAGGGTTTTCTACAGGCAAACTTGATATTGCAGTCTTTAAAAATGTTGGACATCTCAGGCTTTAGCTCCTGTATAAAAGAAAGGGTGGTTTTGTAATATACGGAGACCTGATGAATTTAGCTTCGAATCAAGCTGATGGAGAATGAGATGCGTGGGCTGCTGAAAAGTAGTTTGTTTACTATACCACTTGAAAAGGAATTTTGTAGGTGGATGGTTTAGAGTTTGTTTAGGCCTTCCTGCCTCTCCTAACAGTACGGTAAGAGTTGTAGTTGATGAATGTATTACTACACATTGGTTTACTGTACCACAATGTGCATAACTTTTATTTGGTTTTCTCACAGAAAGAACTGAAATAATTTAGCCGACAGATACTGCTACAATAATTTCATCAAAGTACCATTACCGAAAGGGATGGGGTTCAGGATGTGTGATACTGTGTTACATACTTCTTGAAAACAGACATAAAATAATATGGATGACACATCAGTCATAAAAATATCGTTATAAATGCGTAATTCAATGTGCACACATATGAGTGATATAAGTTACAAATTAAAATTTAAAAACATCTTAGTATGAAATTTATGTCTAACGTACGCCATACGGTGGGGCCAAATTAAATGGATATTGGCAAAAAGTATGAAAATAAAAATAGTAGACAACGTTGTAATTACTAGTAAAACATAAAATAATAGCGCATAGCCACCGTCTATTACACTAAGAACTAAGGCGAGAAAACCGATTAATTTATTATTTTAATTTAATATGGAAGGTTTGACGTCTGGCACGTACAGTAATAGTAGTAACTAAATATTAAGTTCAAATATGCAATTAGATCCATTTACATTGAAAATAGGTTTTATGCTTGTTTAATATTGTTTCTATTTTGAATGAACATTTATCTCTAGTGTTTATAAAAGTCAGGATAACCTTCTCGTTTCTTAATATTTTCTAACAATTTTGCAATTTAAACACGTAACTACAGTAAAATTTGATCAACTTTTTTAAATAACATTTTTCGATGTTGTCAAATTTAAAGGTACTTTACTCTTGAGTAAAATTCATATTTTTTGACAAACCTCGTATACTACTAGAAAAAACTGATATCTGATGATTGTATTTTAGATTTCAGTATAAGCAAAACTTTTTATCAAGAATGATATTATTCGCTAAAACTTAAATTTAAATTTTTTTCATATATAGGATACCCCATCCGTGGACACACTGTATAGTTATTAATTTTTAAAGTGACATGTGTATTAAAATACTGTGATCAAGTTTTCTTTGAAATCAAAATACTTTGGCATTAGGATATTACATGACATTTTATTTTTGTACTATACATTTAAAAAAAAATTAAAAAGGAAAATGACAAATTATAGTCACAAAACATTACGATTAACATTAAAACAAATAGGTTTTGGAAATACGTATAGTTTATTAAAGTCTGTTACTTTATTGTTGTAACTAATAATACTATGTATTGCTTACTGCTGATATGATCAATATAGAGAAATCTATCCGGATAACCGACGGGAAGTGACAGATATCACTTCCCACCCGTGGGCAGGAATAAAGTTTATAATAGCTTATTTCCCGACCTTTAAAAAGTGTGTAACTAAGCTATTACATATACGATTGTGAATAAAAATAATACAGTATTATATTGCGATATGCATGACAACACACTAAAAAAAATAAGTTACTGTAGTGTTGAAATACTGGAAAATAATAGGAAGTGGATGTTCAAAAATTTTTATTTCGAGACGGATATTTTATGATTTATTAAAAAGTTCTGAATCAAAATTATCAAAGGTTCAGATGAAATTATTGCGTTAAAAACGGTCAAAATGTACTAATTGCACTTCGGATGTGAAATGGACACTTTTTAATTTTTGTCCCAATTTAAACTCAAATGGCAAAAGTCAAATCGAACGGAAGAACGTTATTTAAAGAAGAATATGACATGGCTTGTTTCAGCTTTGGGATTTCCTAAATATTCGCCAAAGAAATGTGTACGTAGACCAAAAAAACTTTTCACCGCTGTAAGTGAGCGATCTAAACGAATGAAAAGAGAAAGTGTGCGTACTCAGTACAATCCAGAAAAATTTGTATTTGCTGCACAAATGAGTTTACGTACTTCAAGCTAGGCAGATGCTGTGACGGTCGTTAAAGATGTCACCACATCACCACAGCGTGTATTAAAGTATACTACTGCCCATTAAGCGTCAAATTATGTTTACAGAAACTGAAAGGTTGCCAAAATTAGAAGCGTTATCGATGTTCATTGAAGCAAATTTGATACGAGAGCAATATAATACTATACTAAAAAGAGATTTATTTCGTTTTCACAAGAATTGTTAGATCATACTGCTCAGCGAATAATAAAATCACAAGAACCAGTGAGACATCGACTCATTGAACAGCTATGTTTAATTTCTAAATGTAGTTTTGATGGTTCAAGCCAATCTGAATATAAGCAAAAGTTTTCCTATTGTCAAGAAGCTAGTGATGCAAATATTGTTATGATTGCTTTAGTACCTTTACAACTTTATGCTTATACACCAGAGAAACAAAAGATTGTAATCTAAAGAAATAAAAGCCCTTCATCTAGTAGATTTTGTCGGACAATCAAATTTCAATTTACTCACGAAACTGCAGACTTTTCTAAACTGGAAAAAAATTATATTGACGATCAGATTAAAAAGTTTCAACCTACCTTGTTATGTCAATAACAAGCTTTATGAAATACGCCATGTAATGTTATTTACGATGGTAGATGGCAAGGTATGTAACGCAGCAACTAAGACTACATCCACTCAAAAATATTATATTTGCAGTCTTTCTTCTAAAGATTTCAATAACATAAATAAAGTGTTAAATATGAAACCAAATAAAGATAACTACAAATTAGGTTTATCTGTACTCCATGTCAGAATCCGATTTTTTGAATGTTGTTTATACATTGCTTATAAACTACCACTAAAGAGCTGGTAGGCACGCCGAATGGTTGGGCTGATAAAGGTTTATCAGCCCAAAAAAGAAATTCAAACCAAGTTTAAAAACAGCATGAGATTGGTTGTTGATAAGCCAATACCTGGTTTCGGTTGTAGTAATGACGTCAACAGAGCTAGGAGGTTCTTCCAGGACTATGAAAAATCTGCGGAAATCACATGTTGAAGTTATTAGAAGATTTAAAATTATTTTGCAAACACTAGCTTCAGGAAACGTAATTAATACAGAAAAATTTCATAATTTTGCACTAGAAACAGCAAAATTGTATATACGAAAATATGAATGGTACCCTATGCCGCCTACAGTCCATAAAATACTTATTCACGTTCCTGAAATAATTGCAAACGCTCTGTTGCGAATAGGATAATTAAGCACAAGAGGTCAGCAATAAAGTTTTCAAAAATTACCACCGGAAATTTTCTCGAAAATGTCGCGCCAGAAAACAAATGAAGATATTTTGCTGATATGATCTGATCCGTATATTAGTGATCTAAAAGAAACTTCAAGTATCAAGAAAAAATTTGTTAATAATGTTTTGGATAGGCTATTGTCTGCAGAAATCAGTCAACTCTAGTCGGAATCAGCGGAAGACGGATCGGGCGAAAGTTCCGATTAAAGAGTATATGCTGAAAAATTTAATTATATTATAATTACAAAAACACCCAATATTATTAAAAATGACTAATATATACCAGTATTATTAATATTTTGTAATAAATATGGGCCGGTATGACCAAAAACAAAAAATAAACTTGACAGCTACCAAGAGGGAAAAATGACAAGTGAAGAAGAGACAAATTCGGACTCAGGAGTCTAAAATCAAAAACCACCTGAATATTCAAGTGCTGGAGATATGTACCACAATAAAAAAGAAGTAGAAGAGTGTGAAATGGGAAGAAAAATATGTCGAAATCAAGGTATATCGACGAGGAACCAGAAAAGGACGATCAAATTAAAGGACAAATTTATTGACAAAAAACTAGGAAGTTGAGAGAAATATAGTGCATGTGAAACAATTAAATCAAACCTAATCTACACTAAGAAAAGCGGGTCAAACTAAGTTAAATGTCAGAAAGTTGGTAGTGAAACTTTGTGACATTGTTATTTTTGATTAACAAGAAAAAGTTATATATGACAATGAGGTTGCTAATGTCAATTTGTTTATTCATAGAGTTTTCCTCCTTCATAATGTGAAACATCTTTAAGAATTGTCTATTATAGGAGTTTCGTTCAGGTGTTAGAACCCTAGTTTGATCGAACGCTATAACATGGTCTAGTGAAAGAACATGTTCTGCTGAAGCGTGGAATCTTTTACATTTGTTAATATCACTTCTATGAGAGACGATGATATGAAGTACATTGGACGAACTTGTAGAAACCTCTCTGGCCGTATTAATTAATAGTCTTTGAGAAAAATTAGATGGAAGTGAGACATGCCAGAGTGTTTTAGTATAGGCTTCAGCATTTTTTTTAGGTAACGCTTTCGTCTTAGTCATTTTAGCATATTGAATTTTAGATACTGAAAACACTATATTTATGTTAGATGAGGTAGAAGAGACAAAAATGCTGGATTAATAAATTATTTTTATAAACGATGCGCGTGACATATCATGACTCGTTAATAAAAAAAAATCAGGATGTGGCCAGCACATAACCTCACGCCGCTTTAAATTAAAAAGTATCAAGTTAACACAAAAGATATAAAAGAAATTTTTAATAAATCTGGCAACAACGGCAAATATTTTGAAAATTTTAATAATAAGAAAATAAACTAAAATGTATGCGATAGATATGTATATTTACACCTAACTCTAAAATGTGATATTGGTTGCAAACTTTTAGGGCTATAATTGGATATAATCGTAATCTATCTAAGTGGAATCTACTTGTGAAAGACAAAAATATTTTGTACCATGCGTGCCGGTTATGTATTTTTTCATATTTTATATGACAAAATTCTCCAGACAACAATTAAACAAGCGATTTTATTTCTCCTACGTTAATCATGAACTTGTTAGTTTGGTAAAGTAAATTAATATTTAAATATTCTGCATTAAATAATAAATTTATAAAAATGTCTTACTCTGAGACCCTTTTCTCCTGGAACCACTGGTTGACATGTTAAACTATACTCAGTCCATCCTGCCACAATTCCCTAAAAAAATAACAAATTAGAAATAATAAATAATGATTATTAACGAAAATACATGTTATTTTGTTTGAATTTTATATATTTCCTTTTATTAATTTATTACTTTCATTATTAATTTTATTATTAAATATTTTTAGTTTTAACATCATTTTATTTATTTTTAATCCAAAATTACAACGTATTATAATTTGTTATTGGAAATGTTATATTTGTTTAAATAAAATAATAATGTTAATGTACTTTAAATGTTGAGCATCAATTAAATTTTTATAAAAAAAAAATATTAAAAAAATATGCGAAAATATTTTCTTCCTGTCAAAATTATTATACAGACTGGATAAAAAATATAATGCAAAAGTAGGAAAAAAATGATGTTTTTGAGTAGAGAAAAAATCTAAGAGTGATGACGGAATTCAGAATACGTCCTACTTTATATATGGTGCTGTGCAATAAATACAACAATTTTTTTAAGTCTGCCCTTCTTTGATCAAACAGAATCTATCAGATTTCTACGCTTGTTACAAAATATTTATAAGTTAGTTAGTTTTAGTTATATGTATAAGTCCAATAGGTTATCCTTGTCTCAAATGTGGTCAACTAAGGAGTAAGAAAATGCACTAAGTCTAGTACCACAAAAAATATATTTTAATAAGTTATAACATGGGAGGGCTAACGAATAGTTTCGGCTTACGACGTCATCAGACCAAACTTGTCTGGTCCCAAACTTATCCCCAACTATGTATATTATAAAACATAAATGATCGGGCGCGATCATTTGTGCATCCGCCCGGGAGTTGTAATCATCACGGACGGAACTTCGCCTCTCGACACGTACCCAACCAATCTTAGAACAACTTAAACGACACATTCATCGTCTACACTCTAATATACACTCTAATTTTCCTTTTATTCTTTCGTTCCCCACTTCTCAAATTTTTAACCAAGTGGTCGGTTTGGAAGTTGGACAAAGTTTATCTCGCGGCTAGGTTCCGTTTAGTGAGTTCGATCCAGCTACCGATCGAACAAGATCACTTCGATAGTACCTTCGAAAGACACTCATAAGAGTTTTGTAACGAAATCACAGTAATAAGTACCAGTACAGCAAACTTTTATCTAATATAATTTGCAATTCTATCCTAGCGGCCAACCTAAAATTAATTATTCATATTAACAGAGGCATCTAGGGCTCTGGTCCGAAAACACAAAAGCAAGTTGATCTTGAGCGATTTACGTGAAACGTCTCTAGTCTTTGGTCCTATTCCCAAAATAAGCAGTACGTGCATAACGCATTTTTTTTTGGTTTTTTTTGGCAGCCCGACTTAGATATGTTTACTTTTTCTCTTTCAAAATCAATCAATTGTGAACCTAAAAAAGGCTCTCCAGATCATAGCCCAAATGTTTTACCCGCTCGGACTGATTGGTTCAGTCATATTAATCGGAGAGATTTTGATGTAAATCCTGTGGAACGAAAATTTAAACTTGGATAATCCGTTACCCCAACCTCTCGCCTATTCGTTCACTATAAACATACCAGTCTTAAATCATTTGAAATCATATTTTTCAGAAAAAGAAAATTTCCCGCGTTGAATTTCATGGTTTTTCCGACAGTAGCGACTAGGCATACGCTGCTTATATCGATGATCCGATTATTTATTTAACCCTATTACTGGTAATTTGGTTTCCTCAAAATCTCGGGTAGTACCTTTACACATAAATCTTACAAAACCTCGTATTGACTACAGGTCATACTTTTGCTGTCCAAAGTAACCAATAAACTTGTCTCCGTCTATCATTATCCTCAATCCGTCTGTGGTCAGACTCACAGATCGCCCTTTGTTAGATCTACTCTCATTCTTATCGTTGGTCTGTCTTCCTGGCCAACATAGATTGCCAAATACAGGAACTGACAAAAAATTGGCCGTCATGTCTCTTCATCTGTTTCCCTAAGACATTTTAACCTCCAAACTTTGGTTAGGCTTGGTTGGCTTTACCTTTACTCGACTCTTTTCCAAAACTCTTCAATCTTAATAAACCATTTAATATGGTTGATTTAGATTAACTTTTAAGGCTAAACACCCAGCTTCAGATTTAAAAGTGCTCTTATGGGATACTCTCATTTTTTCAAAATTTTCTCGATAGCAAATTACTCTGGCATACTGTCTCGTTGACTCATAATTTTAAATCCCTCACCACAAAATAGTTGCTCCTTTAAATATAAATGAAAAATGAGGGTTTAAGCTAATCATTAAAAATATACAGTCCACAAAGTTCCCTAATGAGATATCAGCACAGGGATTCCGAAGTGACGATACGACACTATTGTGTATCGTTGTCATGCGATTCCGAACACCATTCGATATAACCATTTCTTTTTTGGGGATATGGATATGGATTTTGATTTTTTGTTTTGCGATTCCTTTTTTTTTCCATGTCCGTTACATACTTGCGCTGTGCTTATACACTACACTGCACTTATTATTTTTTTGTTCCAGTTACCAGTCAGTAGTTTTTATTTTAATTTTTCGTTAAAGTGATCGACTTGCTGTTGTATCATTCAACGGTTTTTATTTAAAATCTTTTCGGGTTCTATTGACAATCGAGGTAGGTAATAGCTGTAATAAAATGACTAAATAATATCCAGTCCATTTAATCAGATGAAACACATGGCTGTTAAGGTTACTCCAGCACACTGGGAAGTTCTACTGAATTTCATGGAGGCCCACTCCGATTTTGCAGGAGGGCGAATTTCTGGACCAAATGCAAAAGATACAATGAAAAAATTATTGGCAGCATGTGCCACAAATCTAAACTCAGTGGAGCCCGAAAAGTTGCTAAGTGGCAGAAATAAAGAAATGCACTTATAACACATTTTTACTACAATATTACCAAATATACAACATGCAGGAACAAAATTAATAATCTTATGGATTTTTTAAAGTTACACTTTTATTACTATAATCTAACCGGTTTCACTTGGTGGCTATACTATTTTGTTTTCAGACATGGACTGATTTTAAGTACAACCTTAAAAAGAAGACATCAGCTCTTAGGTGGGAGCAACCTACCACAGGCGGAGGCCCACCTAATATGACCCCCCTTTTTGAAGTTGAATTAAAGTTTTTGGGTATATTGAGACAAACTCTTTATGAAGGTATTGGAAGAGAGGAAAATGGTGTAAAGATCATTCTAAGCACTAGCTTAGTTTTTTTTGTTATGTTGAATTAAAATGATTCTTAGATTTTGTTAACTTTATTTATAGAAAAAGAACAGAGACAATTGTTGAACGTTTGACTAACTGACAGAGAGTCCCATTTCAACCCACACCCTGTTGGTTCGATAGAAGAACCATCCAGGGGTGGCGTAGAAAGTATTAATATATGCAAATCAAATATAAACATAAATTCAACATAGTATAAAACTGAACATGCCTCCACCTTGAAAGGGTAGGCTTTAAAAGAAATATAAACAAAATAAACAAAGACATATACATACTATAATAAATAAAAATGAATTAAGTCATTTTATTGTATCTTAAAATAATCACTCACACTATGATCTAAAGTATCATTATTTACAAGGGAGAGAAAAATGTTTGCACCAAAGTGTCACTGTTAACAAGGAAGAAAAGGAATGTCTGTACCAAGGTGTCGATATTCACATGGAAGAGGGAAAATGTTTCTCACTGCTCTTCGAAACAGTCCCCTTAAGGTTCGTATAGTGACTACCCTTGTGATGTCATCAGCTCCAGGATGAAGTTGATCAGCTCTTCCGATAAACAAGTTGAGAGGCGGTAAGTCCCTATCTTTGACGAGCACTAAAGTACCAACTTTAATTTTGGATCGATTCACTTTCCATTTTTGTCTCTGTTGTAATTCAGAAACATACTTTAATGACCAACGCCTCCAGAATGTTGACGCAGCAGCTGAAGATGCTCGAACTTGGACAAGCGGTTTGAATTGACTGTAGTGAAATCCGGATCTTGTATTGAGTTCAGAGATCGCTCAATTAAAATGTGAGAAGAAGTAAGTGGTAATAGGTCAGAAGGATCAGAAGACATGGGACGCGAATTTAGCATACCTGAGCAAGAACTGTCATGAAATCCTCATAAGTTAAATTACTATCAGATAATATTCTTTTGAGATGAGCTTGCATCGATTTAATGCCTCCTTTCCATATTCTACCGAAATGGGGAGAATGTGCCGGAATGAATTTTCAATTGATTTCGCTTTTTGTGAAGGAATCAGTAATTTAAATCATTTCTACAACCAATAAAGTTAGTTCCATTATCTGACATGATTTGAGCAGGTTTACCCCTTCGGGCGATAAAACGTTTTCACGCAGCGATAAAAGACGCAGTACTCAAATCTGAGACTTACTCAGGTGTATTGATAGGAAATGACTCAATGGCAACAAGCATGGTATGACATGTTTGTTTAAGTTCCGTAAGCTCTTTTAGATCTTGAACATAAGAAGTGGGCCAAGTGTCTGAGGATTGTAATAAAAAGGTAGGACCATGCCACCAAAGAACTGAAGATTTTAGAAACCGTAGCTCAACACCTCGAGACAGACAGTAAATCAGCAGGATTATCTTTCGTACTAACATGTCTCCACTGATCAGGATTGGTATTCATCTGAATTTCAGAAGCTCTGTTTCCAACAAAGGTTTGAAGAAGATGAGATGTTTGGATCCAACCCAAAACAATAGTAGAGTCTGGCCATAGAAATATTTTATCAAACTCGAGGTCAAGAGAATCAAGAACCTTTCTTGAAAGCCGTGACAAGATAAGTGCTCCGCAGAGATCGATACAAGGAATACTGATTTTCTTCAAAGGAGCTACCTTTGTCTTAGTACGTCACCTTCTTGGTTAACACTCCTAATGTAGATAGGCGCCATAAGCGGACTCACTGGCGTCAGAGAACCCATGCATTTCAAGAATTTAGGAGTCTTTAAGGATGACATGTCTAGAAATGTTTAGATCGTTCAACTGAGGAAGTTGATCTCGAAAAGAAAGCCACTCAGTATGGATAGTAAGGGGAACTGATTGATCCTATCCCAATTTTTCCAACCAAAGGTGCTGAATTAGAATTTTAATTTTGATTACAGATACACTCAAAAGGCCAAGGGGGTCAAATATTTGAGATATTGCTGAAAGAATAGTCCTTTTTGTTACATACTTTGGAAGAGAGCTAGATTGAATTGAATACAGCAATAAATCTGACTTAGGGTACCATTGTAGGCCTAAGGTCTTTACTGTTTTCCTTTATACCTGAAGTAAATTTAGTATCCGAAAAAGGAATTTAATTTTGAATACTATACAGAATTAAAGAATTATTAGGGAAGCAACCATCCGATAGAATTTGATTTATTTCTTGGCAACGAAGAAGGAGCTATGAAATAGAATTGGAGCCTGTCAACAGATCGTTGACATAAAAATCATTAGCAATTATTCTTCAAGCTTCTGGAAAAGTTTGAGAGCAGTCATGGGATAACTCAATTATACACCTCGTAGCTAAAAAGCAAGCTGCACCAGTGCCATAAGTGACTGTGTTCAAACAATACGCTTCCAAAGGCTTTCAATGAAAGATGTTTTTCTAGTAATTTTTATTCTATACAAAAGAGGATACTAATTATTATTCAAGTCTCTGGCAATATATCATCTCGCCGCAAGCACCTCGGTGATCTATATTTGCGCTTGATAGTATCGAAAATTCAACGAATTATTTAAGAAGTAGTAGATACATTCTTTAATTCGATAATTCCTTTGTGAGAGTTGGTAGCAGCTGCTAACTTCGCTGATACCTAGAAATAACCAAAAGGCAAAATCTCCAGATTTTCCTTAAAAACGTCAATAAATTAAATAAAAATGTCTTTATAGTTTACCGTTATTATAAAAATAAAATAAAAGTATAAATGACTAATTTTTCTTTTCTTATCCTGTCATTCATTGCCTCGTAAAGGTTTTTATTTTGTAGTTTTCGTTAAGTGGTCCGCACACCACGTGATTGTTGTGGTTGTCGGTTAGAGAATTACCCAAGGAAAATATGCTTGTATTCTTATAAACTGGGTATAAAAATTGTTTTTTTGGTATTTTCCGGTTAATATTAAGAAATCTTACATTCTAGTCCAATTTCTTCTGCGCAGAACAGAGCTCCATAAAACATAATTATTCGTTTTTGGGCTTGAACTCGCCTAATATAACAACTAAAAATATGCAGTTTTTTCTTGATATTTAAAATATTTATCAGAAGAGCGCGTCTGTGCTGCTTTTTTCAAATTTATCTAGAGAAAAAAGTTGATAGTCGTATCACTTTTACTAAAAATAATGTAAAAAAAGTACCACAGACGCGCTATAAAGAATTATCTATAGAATCGATTGGTGAAAAAGCAGCTTCCTATCTTTAATATTAACGGAGCGCTCGTCCAAAAACGATTTCAGATAACGTATGGTATTGGTGCCTCTAAAGGCATTTGCACGTACATTTACATAAGAAATAAGCAGTAAAATAAGAGCTTGAAATAAGTAGTTAAAAAAACTATTTTTTGTCAGCCTTCATTCTTTTGAAATATGCATGCATCCAAACATAAATTAACTGTGAGCTATCAAATTTGGTAATATAATAATAACCTACCGTTTTTTTATTTTTCTTTGTACATATCAAAAGCAAGTCACAAAATGGATGTAAATACTATTTGCGCGGTGTCAGGGTTTTTGTCATTATGTCAAAGTTGTCAACATCAACAAGCACTGCTATTGGACAGAAATAAAGTTTTACATCCTTAAGGAAAAAATTATTTCATAGGTATTATTTTTACCTCTCGCCCTTCAGATAAGAGAGGTATAGGAATCATGCTAAAAATTGGGTAGTGAGTTTTCAATTGATAAACACGTTTTGGGGTCCCTAGAATACGATTTTAATATTTTCGCGATGATGTCTGTGTGTGTGTGTGTGTGTGTTAGTGTGTGTGTGTGTGTGTTAGTGTGTGTGTTAGTGTGTGTGTTTGGATGGATGTTGTAGTAACGATAACTCAAAAACTACTGAATAAAAAAATTTGAAATTTTGCATACATAATTCTGATACCCTAGATTAGATCTGATTAGATTTTGGTGCCAATCGCACAACCGGAAGTGGCAGTTGCTATGGGTGATGACGCCATTATTATACAAAACGGCAATTAAGTTTTACACATATATTTTGTATACCCTATAGTTTATTTTCATCTCATTAAAATTTTCTAAACTTTTGCCATTGTTGCCAGATTTACAAAAATATAATTTTTTTTCATACTTTTTTGTGTCAACCTGTAAATTTTTGATTCAAAAATGGCGAGAGGTCATGTGCTGGCCACATCAGATTTTTTAATTTTTATTTAAAGTGTTTTGCTTGATAATTAATCGTGGAATGATAACGTTTTGTCAAATTTTATATTTTGTTTTTAATTGCCTATTTCTTGTATAAATGTAAGTGTCTTTAGACACAAATGTCTACTAAGATGTTTTTAAACTATAAATTTTAATTTAATTGTAAGTATCACACAACCTCTGCTAGTAAGTCATTTTGAACTAGTATTTTGTATTATTTTACTTAATTTTTTGTATATTTAGTAGAAGTCTTGATAATACTAATAAATATTAGCAAAAGCTTGACTTTTAAAGAAGAGTTTTCTTTTGTGAATGTCGTTGACCACAATCTCATTGGTCACAAAGTTAAAATTAGTTTACGAAACCCCTATATGTCGTTTCGTCATAAGTCTGTATAATTGAAATATAGTGTTTACGTTAATATATAATTAATAACCTATAATAACAATGTCTGTCTTATAAATTATTGACTACCTTAATTAGTATAAAATTAAATATACCTTTTAACTCCAATTTTAGATAGTCGATAATTTTCTAATTTGGTCATAAATTTGATATGTTAATAAAGATAAGTTTTCCATTAAGTTATTAAAAACAATAAGTATTAATATAGTGAAACAGGAAAAAGATAATTTTTGTATTTTTTAAATAAATTTTCTTTTTAATCATAAAAATAATTTACTGCTAAATTAACAACTAAAAACCCTAGTCTATAGAGAGATTAGCAGCAAATTTTGAGGACACTCATAGTGAAAATTCGAGGGTGATTCCCAAATCGGCACATCGAACATGTAATCGGGTTCAAAATAATCCAAATCGGCACAAATTTGAGAGGAGCTCTTCATTTTACATCATAAAATATTTAGAATTTTACGAAGACAGTCAAGTTGCTTTTTTTTTAATTTTTAAAAAATAGTGACTGGTTTCCATTTGGTACTTACTTGTGCTTTTCTAGGGTTCCGTAACCCAAAGGGCCCAATCGGAGCCCTATTGTTCTCACTCACGTGTCGGTCGGTCCGTCTGTCACATCGGTCTAGCAGTTAAACCGTTGAAGCTACAGTCTTCAAATTTTACCGATATATGCGTCTTATGGTCAAAAAGCCACATAAAGTGTAAAAAATATTTTTAAATATTTTCAAGAGGGGCTCCTATACAGCTAAAGGGTGGCGCTGAAAAAATTTTTGACAACCCCGAGTGAGGTATCATTATTTAGAGCTCAGTGAGTAGATAAAAGCTGTATTTTTTTTGTAAATATTGCAAAACGTAGGCATGAAAAGCCGACAAAAACAGAATTTTTAAAAAAAAATTTGTTCCGAAGTATTTCTTAACTTTCCGTTGACCTATGAACTTGAAATTTGGTGATAATGTTTACTGTTACGTACATTTTACCAACAAATACCAATATATTAATAAATATGATTTTTTCATTAGCATTCCCTCATTTGTAGGGTTCCGCACCTTCGTATATATGCGAATTGTGATATTCGATATTTTATTATTTTTATCTATGCAATCGTATTAGCTTTATTAAAAAACGCATTTTTCATCTCATAAATTTTTTTCTATCTTTGTCGGTTACGCTGATATTAACAAATTTGTTCGTTGCATTTCAAAATTTGTTAATATATCTAAGTATGTATGCGGATTTTGATATTCGATATTTTATTATTTTTATCTGTGCTATTATTAGTTTTATTAAAAAATGCATTTTTCGTCTCATAATTTTCTTCTTCGACGAACACACATCCGCCAAGTTATTTTTCTTTTCAGTTTTTTAAATTTCTGACTTTTCAGTTCGATTAGAATTTTCAAATCCTTCTTTAATAATCCTGCCTGTTGACTTATATTCTACATTTGGTATGTAACCCTAAATGTACGAAGTCCGACATGCACTTAACCGATTTTTTTATTTTAAATAACTTAAAAATAGTTACAGGTTTGCATTTGACGCAGTCTATTCCTTTTTTAAATCCATAAAAATAGTGACTAGTTTATTTATATTGAGGCAATTACGATAAGTATGTTATTTTGTGCCGAAATGTGAATTTTACACAACTCATTAAAAGAATTTCACTTTTATACCTACAAAATTTTCTGCCGAAATGGGCTACGTTCAGTTCGAATTTGACGATACTCGAAACTACTGAAGATATACAATACTTTATTCATTGGTGTTTTAGTAATTTGAAACCCAGTTATACTAGATAACTAGATACTTGTTAAAATCTTAAACAAAAAAGATTGCCCATCAAAATTTGCTACTTTCAATTACAAGAATTAATTAAAAAATGATAAAAATATCAAGAAAAGAAAAATTAGCAGCAATATGGCAGACGTTATTTATGATTATTTAAAGATTTTATTCAAAATTGGTATGTGGGTATTTTTGTGGTCGAAGATAATACATTTATTGTCAAAATTAATTAATAAATTCAGTATGGCGACTTCAAGGTGGTGGACGAGATTTATGGATATGGACCCAACCTTTTTTCTTTGTTTGTTGCGGTTGTAGCAACCTGTATTATTGAAAACATGTATAAACTTGAAAAGTTTGTTTACTACTGTGTCTAGATTTGCAGGAAACCAATTTCTTATTTTTTTTTAACCAGGATGTAACATACATAGGCGATAACAGGCTCCGTTCAAGCCAGTTATAAATATTATATTTAAATTAGGAAAACTTATTAACTTTGTGTGTAATTTTAAATAGTGCCTATCAATTTTGCAGCTCAATATCTGTTATTCATTCCACTAAGTTTTTGAAGCTATGCACTCCGACCATTACCATACATGTTTCATCCTTTCGGAATCTTCAATGGCACTTTGTCGGAATGCATAGTTTCAAAAACTCACTCTGTCTGAATACTCCAAGTATTTCTATGTACTCTGAAAATAATAGATAGTCACGCCATCTATCTTACTCTATTTGTTTTTTGATATTACTGCGTGGTGCCCGCTTGCCCCTATAGGTATTATGATGGCTGATGGGTCCCGCCATCTGCCGGCAACCAAGTTGTACTTGGATAGACCCGTGTACAGAATTGTATTCTGATAAACGGCTTGCCCAGTTTGTACCCATCATCCATACGATAGATGGCGTGACTATCTATTATTTTCAGATTTCCTAAGTACTTAACATAGTAGATTGATATATGTATGTAATGTTTTCGTGTATTAGTATAAACATTATTAAAGGAGGGTATCGTTTTTTGGGTTTTTTGCGACCCCGTACGAAATTTTTCTCACTAAAAGATATTAAAAAAAAAATGGATTTCCCAAAATTTTTTTCTTTAAAACGCCCCGGAACATACTTTTTTTTAATTTCGAAATTTTGAAATCACAAGGACTGACAAGGAGGATTTGGCAACATGGCGGCCAGCTGTCATTTTCTCGAAATAAGTCAAGTGTTTTAAAGACCAGTTATCCACGAATACTTTCTGCTATTTTTTTTTATTGGTACACTTTAAAATCATAAATACTGGTATTATTACTACAAAAAATGGAAATAAAGAACCAATAATGTAAACTCGTTGAATTAGTCATATCATCAGCTGTCATCGAAATGACTCGAATACAAAAATTAATTTGCAATCTATCACATAAGATTTATTGTTGTCACCACAGTTGTTACAGGTTGTATATTACTTAAAAATAAGTTCTAACATTGATACCTAAAATAATAAAGCAGAATCGCGGTTAATACAGCAAAAATCAGAAGACACTAAAGATTATGACAAGTTCATCAAATGGATGGAAGAGCAAAAGGTATTAATTTAAGTAGTATTTCATCTGATTTAAAATATCGAAGTTTCAATATTTCAAACAATACTAACTATACTTTTCACGTTAATTTAAAAAATTAAGATTGATAAATATTTGAATAAAGCTTTTAAAAAATGTGTGAGTAATATTTGCATTTGACGTTATAGGGTTATTATATTAGATCAATAAAAAGATTAACATTTAAACTTCTTACACGAATGGGGTGTTTGCTTGATTTTAGGTTAATGGGCCATTAAAAACCTGAGTAATAAAAATTTAACCCTTATTTTTTATTATTTTTTAAACCTATATTCAACCTATAATTAAAAAAAAATCTGTCACTTAAGGTAGATCAGTTAAACAAATATGAGAAAGATGGTGCCACTCGGATTTATTTAAATTCGGTTTACAGTCGACAGTTTTCTCTGTAGTACCGGCAATACTACACCTCAATACTATAAATAACCAAGGGGGAGTTAGCGTCGAAATTACGTTTTTATTCTAGTTTTTGAATCACTATTAAAAATACTATTCTTGAACATTGCGACACAATAATTATAGGGCATTTTGTAGCAAAAGGCAAGAATATAATTAAATAAATAACTTCGATTGTAACGCCATCTTTACTTAAATAGATAATTCAAACTTAAATTGACGACTGGCGCCATCTTTCGCTTATTTCTTAAACTGATCTACTTTAAGACGTCTCAAAAATATTAAATATTTGAAATTAAACGTTTGATCGTAAAAAAATCTGCTAAATCCTGGTCTTTGCTTATCAATATGGGTAATAAACATATTAAAGTTAAAAAAAAACATAAAAGTCCTAGTTCTGTCACAGCTTATAGTAGGAGGAGCTATTTCTGTCACAGTATAAGGTTCATAGTAGGGGGAGCTATTGGGAGACAAATATTCCATAATTTTTTTTTTGTCAAATGCAAAATAGATGCAATTTTGTATTACTGATTAACCCCCGTTTAATCCAAATAATAGTTTTTTTTTTATTTGTATTCTAAATAATCAGAAAAAACCTAATCTAACATTAACGACGCATGCGCACAATAATGAGTATTTGTCTCCCAAACGCTCCACCTCATATAGGAGCTATTGTGGTTCTGTGTTAAGACATGCGATGTTGCCATATTTAAAAATTAGTTTAACAACTTGGATATTAATATTAAATGTCAAACTTTTACAGTTCTTAGATTTTTCACTTAACAATTGTTAAATATTTGGGCTTTTTTAGACAGATGTAATAGTTGTAAAAGAATTAGTGATTCATTCTACGTATTTTTTTTTCATTTCAAAGAGATTTCTTCTATTAAATATGTTTTATTTATTAATAATTTTAGCCGTCCGTATACACCCTAAAAATCAGGTAATTTAGAATTTCTCGCAATGGAAATTCATTTTAAGCTCATAGTTTTAATATAAAAACAAATTTTCATTTTCCTCTCTTCGATTTTCAAGTTTTTGAAACATAAAAATTTTTTTCATGAGAAACCCAAAACATCCATTTAAAACGATACCCTCCTTTAATATCTAATTAAAATTAACTATAAGTTGACTTGAAATTAGTAATTTTTTAAAATACTGTGAAATAATTTATTACTAAAAACGTATCCAAAAACTTGCTGTTGCATAGAATAAAACTAGTTTTTAATAACAAAAATATAAAAATAGTTGATAATATTATTAGTGACTCGATTTTGTATTTATAAAGGTAATTAAAACACTCTACCTTCTGCTATTTATAACAGTCTAAAAAAATTAATCTAATTTAAAATAGTGCACAATAATTTCAAAAAATTAAACATATTTTCTCCGGTAAACAAAGACAAACACAATGATTTCAAACACAAACACATAATGATTTCGTTTAATTTGTCTCCTTTTAAGGGTTAAATACATCTTTTAGATAGTTTATTGTGAAATTACAGTCATCGATCACCACATAATGGTGTTAAAAACGTCTACCCAAAGAACAAAGTGTTAAAAATATACTAAATTTTTGGACTATTTTGACAGATATTTAAAGTTAGTGTGATAATTCGGTACTACCTACTTCTTATAATAAAAATTCCTAAAAAATTCACGACTTTTGCAAAATCTGAAAATTATCTTTTCACTTTAAAATAAGTAGTTTACTGATAATCCTCCTACAGTTTTTTAAACTTTAATACCCTGTATTTTTAAAAGGGTGCATTTACGGACATAAGGCCCCTACCTTATAATATGGCATAAGCCATTTACCCTTGATCGTTGGCAATCGAAGTTAGGACCACCCTGTATATTCAATTAATGTAAATACTCTACATCAAATTTAAACTCTTGCGGTATTATCCCTGAAAAAAAATTAATGTATATGTAGAGGTTGAGGTTTGCCTACTGGACGTTATAGACGTCTATCAACTTGGCAAGACAACTTCGGAAAACTACAACAGTATCTTATTAGTAATTTGTCGCTTTTTTGCCGTTCATTAGTTGTGGAAAAATAAATGTTGCCGCTCTTTTTTTATCAAAAATTAAACATCTTGCTAACTTGATATTAAGTTAGCAAGGCAACTGCATAAATATTGACGATATCAAAATACTGAAAGCTGGAGAATTTACCGCTTTTTGCCGTTAATTAGTTGTGGCAAAATAAATTTTGCCGCTCTTTTTTTCATAAAAAATTAAACATTTTGCTAACTTAATTTCAAGTTAGCAAGACAACTGCGTAAATAATGATGATATCAAAAAATTAAAAGCTGGAAAATTTGCCGCTTTTTTTGCCGTTAATTAGTTGTAGAAAAATAAATTTTGCCGCTCTTTTTTTATCAAAAATTAAACATTCGTTTCTATCCATGAGTCTTTTGAATCAACATTTCAGATTCATTTAAAATCTATGGGTTTCCCTACTGATCATTGGGATTTTGTTATGGTAATGATACTTTTGCAACGTTTAGATGTCGATACGGCCCGTCGATTCGAATTTGAGTATAAATCGTCTGCGGTGCCTACTTATAAAAATCTGATAGAATTTTTAGAAAGTACTGCATATGATTCTATTGACCGATCAAACCAAACTACGTCACATACTACTACAACCCAACATCCTTTTCCTAAAGGATCTCTCTTTCAAAAACCACATTTACCCCATACTACCAGTAATCGTATTTCGAGTTTTTTTTGTTCACAAATATCCCTCTATAACTTGTGCCTATTGTAAGCAAGAACATTCGATGTATACTTGTTCTGCTTTTGCTAATAAATCGCCTACTGAACGCTACAATATATGTAAAGGACTTCATCTCTGCTTCAAGTGCTTAAGTGCCTCACATGATATTAAAAGCTGCAAATCTAATTACTCTTGTAAAAAATGTCACTCTCGAACTCATCATACGCTTTTACACATATACAAGTCACCTACTTTTACAAACCCGCCCACAGTCACTACTAAGAGTGCATCTACTCACGATTCCTTACCGAGCACTTCATGTCTTATAGGAACTAATCATGGGAATCAAGAGGTTTTGTTATCTACTCCTTGCGCAGACGTTTTAAATAATTGCGGTTCATATCAACCCCTAAGATGTATTCTTGATTCCGGAAGTATGACTACTTTCATTAACGAAAAAGCTGTGTGCCGATTAGGTTTGCTTAAATCTCATTTTGTAACTAATGTTAACGGAATCGGTTCAGTGAAATCACGAGTAACTCAAGGCAAAGTTACTCTTTGTCTAAAACCCAGATATCAAGAGTCACCGCTATTTTATTGTGATGCTGTCGTTATTGACCAAATTTCCGAAAATTTGCCCGCGTTTAACTTTCCCATTGATTCTTGGAATCATATTGCTAATCTTACACTTGCTGATGAGAATTTTAATAGCCAAGGTACAATAGATATTTTACTAGGCGCTAATTTATTTTCCAAAGTATAATTATAAGGTAAAATTTCCGGCCCCTACGGTAAACCTGACGCTATTAATACTGCTTTTGGATATGTTTTAATGGGAACTACCAAATTTATTGCTCCACCAATTTCGTCATTTTTTTGCCTTTTAAATGAAACTAGTTGCTTAAACGATAGTATAAAAATGTTTTGGGAATTAGAAGAAATTCCGGAAGCTAATGTACTTAACCCTGATGATGAAATTTGTGAGACTCATTTCAATAGGAATTATAGTCGAGATGCTTCGGGACGTTAGACGGTTTCGCTTCCCTTTCGCACTATTTCGCCTATTTTTTCGGGTATTCGAGACCTTGCTCTTAATCGCTTCTACGCTTTAGAACGACGCTTACTGAAAAATCCTGATTTATATGTTCAATACTCTGATTTTTTACGGGAATATCTTGAACTCAATCACATGACGATTGGACCTGTAGGTGAATATGGCAAAGGCAAATATTACATACCTCATCATTATGTGCTTAAGCCCGACAGCTCTACAACCAAATTACGAGTCGTTTTTGACGGATCTGCTAAAGTTCCTAATCAACCTTCACTTAATGATTGTTTATACGTCGGTCCAAAACTTCAACAAGATCTCGTAATGCTTTTAATGAATTTTCGCATTCACAATTTCGTTCTTTGTTCTGATATTAAGCAAATGTATCGCATGATTCGCGTTACTCCTGAAGATCAAGAATTTCAAAGAATTTTGTGGAGATTTGTATCTACGGATGATGTCTCAGAATTCGCTTTGAATACTGTCACGTACGGAGTAAGCTCTGCCCCATATCTTGCCTTATGCACCCTTCTACAATTAGCGATTGATGAAGGTGTTCGTTTCCCTAACGCTGCCCAAGTTATTTGCAACGCTTCTTATATTGATGACTTTGTTTTCGGTGCATCTACCTTTGACGAAGCCAAACTTCTTATAAATGAATTACTTGCTCTGCTGAAAGCAGGAGGTTTTGAGTTACGCAAATGGGCGTCAAATGAACCTCTTCTTTTATCCGAAATACCGCCTTCACATTTGTAACACAATCCGCTTACTTTTGACTCTAATCAAAATTCTGGACTTAAAATTTTGGGATTACAATGGAATCCATGTCTCGATTGTTTTACCTTTTCTGTTTGCCCTCGTTCTAATAATGCGTACTCTAAACGCATTATACTTTCAGAATTGGCTCGTGTATATGATCCTTTAGGATTTTGTCTCCGGTTACTTTTTTCACAAAATACCTTATACAGAGGTTATGGATGTCTGGAAGTGGTTTCGATGATACTCCTAATCTAGATATTTTATGGATCTGGAATCAATACAAACGAGAATTACCCTCTTTAGGACAAATTCAAATTTCGCGACAATTAATATTCTGTCCCAACAGTCTTAACGAGATACATGCTTTCTGTGACGCAAGTACTTGCTTGCTTGCTTGCTTGTGATTTTAACGTCTCTTTTCTGCTACTAAGGCTAATCTGGACGGGACCTACAGCTTATCGTGGACTCCGAACCACGGTCCTCAATCACTCAAGGCTATGCTACTGTCATATACGTCGTTCAATCGATCCTGATTGTACGATTTCTATTAGTTTTCTCTGCGGAAAGTCCAAAGTTGCACCCATAAAACAGTTAACAATCCCGTGCTGCAGTTTTGTTATCCAAACTTTTACATTATATTTTGAAAGTTTACCATCATATTTCTTTTCATAAAATATTCGCGTGGTCAGATTCTCAAATAGCTCTACACTAGATTCGAGATTCTCCACATAAATACAAGACATTCATTGCAAACCGCATTTCTTATATTAACTCTAAAATTCCGGCCAATTGTTGGCACTATGTTAGTACTAAAAATAATGCAGCAGATATTGCTTCCAGGGGCGTCTTACCTTCAGAATTGGTTGCCTCAGATTGGTTTTCCGATCCAAGTTTTCTATATACTCCTGAAATTAATATTAATTTCACACCACCAAGCCTCTCTGTCATTCCTCCTTCTGAAGAAGAACGTCGCTTAACTCTTTTTGCTGGGTCTGATCCCAACTTTCTTTAAAATATTCTCAATAATAATTCTAATTTTACCTTTATTCATCGAGTTGTCTCTTATATTCTACGCTTCAAATACAATTGCCTCAATTCATCCCATAAACGCATTAGGTTTTTAACGAATATTGAGTTATATAATGCTATTCTTGTCTTAGCAAAATATACTTAACAAATTTATTTTTGTGATGAATTGACTTCGAAACAATTTTCTAAACCATTACGGAAATTACATATCTTTATTGACTCGCAAGGTCTATTACGTGTGGGTGGTCGATTGACCTATTCCTCTCTGTCATATGATTCCAAACACCCATTATTATCGAGTATATTCACAAAAAACATCTGCACTGTGGGTTTCGAACTACTCACTTCTTAATTTCTCAACAATTTTGAATTTTATCTCCCAAACGAGCAATCAATGCCGTTTTGTCTAAATGTATCCATTGTTGGAAAATCGCCCCTAAAGCTTTTCAACCTCCTATGGGAAATTTACCAACTAATCGCATATCTATGGTTAAACCCTTTTCTAATGTCGGAGTTGATTTTGGGGGACCTTTTCAAATCACCATGAGTAGGTATCGAGGTGTTCGTACTTGTAAAGCTTATCTTTGCTTATTTGTTTGCTTTGCTACCAAAGCTCTTCATTTGGAGCTCGTTAGTAATCTTAGTTCTGAAGGTTTTTTGTCTGCTCTTCAAAGATTCATTGCCCGCCGTGGTCGCGTGTCCCACATATATAGTGATAATGCTACGAATTTTATTGGAGCTGAAAATCAATTGCATGAATTCATGCAAAATGCTGCGCTTACGGAACACATTGAGTTTCATCACAGTCCTCCTACAGGTAGTAATTTTGGTGGTCTTTGGGAGGCAGGTATTAAATCCGTAAAAACTCATCTTGCGCGAGTGGTAGGAGATCAATTGCTAACCTATGAAGAATTTTATACTGTTTTAGTTATTATTGAGTCTATTCTTAATTCGCGTCCTTTAACTCCGCTCACTAATGATATTGAGGATATAAATGTATTAACGCCTAGTCATTTTTTAACTCTGGAACCGTTAAGCAGTATCCCTGTTCCTGATCTTACCTCTCTGCCTCTTAATCGACTATCTTGATGGCAACTTTTGTAACGCCTGCAACAAGATTTTTCTAAACGGTGGCATCGAGAATACTTGCATACCTTGCAGCAACGTGGTAAGTGGTTGGACAATAATTTACCTGACAATTTAATAGGAACTTTGGTCTTAATAAAGGATGAAAATCATCCAGCGTCTCTTTGGACTTTGGCTCGTATTACAGACCTTCATGTTGGTCACGATAATATAGCTAGAGTTGCTACCGTAAAAACTGCGACCGGGTCATTTAAGAGTCCTTTAAATAAGTTATGTCCGCTTCCCAGTTCCACTGATTAACCTATATTTATTCCATTTTTTTTTGTTAATTGTTTATATTTAAGTTTGCTACAATTATTTTTTCTCTTTCTCTTTTTTTTACATTATTGGTGGGGTATATATTATATTAGAATATCTTGTTTTTTATAAAAACTCTTATGCTTTTGGGTTGGGTTCCTTAAAAAAATAATAAACATTACAAAAAAATTTTTTTAAAAAATTTTGGGTTCTTCTCTCACTTTAATTTCCCCCCATTTCTGCCTTTCCGTCTAATCAAAACTGCACGTTTTCGTTTTCTTACAGACTAATTTGTTTTCTTTAATATTTTTTTTATATTCTTGTAATATTTTACTTTCTATTAATAAACCTTTTTTTTATATAATTTTTTTTTTCTATACTATAACTTCCATTACTTAATTATAACCATTCAATAAACCATTCTTATAATATCTTTTAATATGGCATTTTTTTTTATATCTCAAAAAACCAAAACTGTTTATTATTCTTTTTCTTTTGTTTTTTTCCAACTATGTTTTTTGTAAATTTAATGACTAACGAGAACTGTCAAAACGTCCTTTAACTTTAAAGACCCAGTAAGTAAAGGCGATGACGTTTAGAATAAAACTTTACAAGTTGATTTCTTGTACAATTGTCACAATCTAAACGTCATTGTCATTAGTTATAGAACCTTTAAAGTTAACGAACGTTCTATCTACTGACAATAAGATGTTTTTCTCTTTTACATGTACCACAATTGTTGTAAATTATTAATGAATTCATTATAACATCAAAAACAAAGGATCACCTAAATACAAAACATTCTTAAAGAAATCTTCAACAAATTTAAATACATCCATACGCACCTTAAACTTCTTATCATAACCTTATTTTCATTGTCAAACTTACATTTGAGAATAACCTTCAACCTTTCAATCTCAGTCAACCACAATACATACAAAAACAGAACTAAAACTACCCATATAAATAAAAAACCACATCAATATATTTTTTTTATTTTAAATGCAGATACTGCATTTCGCTGGGGAGAATGTTCACGAAATAATCACTCCGTATTTTTGGTTTTTTTTTATGTTATTTTTTGCGGATTAAATGTGCACGTCGAACCGACCACTGGCGGAAACGGTCGACGGTAGACCTTTTTGGACAGTACGAGTTGAACGGTCAGAGGTAATAGTTTTGCCACGTGCCATTTATTTTAACCGGTAACCGATCACTAATCGCTATATTACTTTCCCGGCCGCTATGCTATAAAAGAAGTGACTTTATCTTGGTGGAAGTTATCTCCCTCAGGAGTTCCCACGACTGACAGAAGAAAGAGTAAGGTAGGACGTGCATATACGCAATATTAAAAATTACAGTCCATTCAATCTCACCTAAATCGAGTTTATCGTTAACATGAGTTATGGAACTACTGACATATTCTTTTTTGAAATGTTCAATAAAAATCACACACACAACAATCGAATAATCAAACAACGACAACGCTATCAAAATGGCGTGTAAGCAATCCTAAGCCGCTACTGAATCAGTTCATCTAATCAAAGACTAACGTCATTATTTCTATATCCTTGCAGTGATCAAAGGTATGATTTTCATACCTTTATCTTTACTGCGTCGGTGCAGTTTCTGAAATTTCAGTTTCCCGAGTTGGCCTTAAAGTTTCTCGCGCAGATATATGATTCATTTAAAGGTTAGATTTCAGTGCAAAAAATAAAAAATCGATCGTTCCGTATCAATTGTAGAATATCAGCCTACTGTGCAGAGGAGGGTTTAGCACTTATGCCCCTGACTCTGCTTGCAGAGTGATCAGGGGAGAGTCCGGCACTACCTCGCGCAAAGAACGAAGCGTGAGGTGTCTTTAAAATATTCCTGCCTCCACATCTCAGGACAATGGTAATTACAAAAAAAGGCAGTATTATAGTATGTGAGTGACATTAGTAATACTCGTTAAATAGCTTTGAACATCTAGAACAAGGTTATAGATTTCACCGTGAACAAAGAGTATCCGGCGTTCGAAGAATAATAAATAATAAAATATCGCATATAACAATTCGCATATATACAAAGGTACGGAACCCTAAAAATAAGGAAATGTTAAAAAATCATATTTATTATTATATTGGTATTTTCCTGCCTACGTTTTGCAATATTTTTTAAAACAAAAAATACAGCTTATATCTACTTAATGAGTTCTAAGCAACGATACCTCACTCGATGAAGTAGGCCAAATTTTTTGTCCAGCGCCTCCCTTTAGCTGTATGGGAGCCCCCTACAAAACATTTAAAAATATTTTTTACAATGTATGTGGCTTTGGGATAACAAGACGCATATACTGTGAAAATTTGAAGACTGTAGCTCCATCGGTTTAGCTTCTAGACCGGTGTGACATACAGACAGACGGACACGTGAGTGAGAGCAATAGAGCTCCGTTTGGACCCTTTCAGGTACGGAACCCTAAAAACCCTGTCCCGATATCTGAAAGTCTGCCTGTCTGTCTAGATTTAAACACTATAACTCTTGAGTGAAAGCTCCAATCGCCATACAAACTAAAGAAGTTTACGTAGAAAAACTGTTTGCGGTTCAAATTTTTAGAATGTTTCCACGTCACATTATGTATAATAAACATGTTAGTGGGAAATGTTACGAATCATTTAAATTCTCGACAGTCGATATTGCTCGTTTATTTAAACACAACATATAATTTATAATTAGTTTGACATGTTACATATATGTATTTTGTAACATAGAACATATGCAAGAAATCGCTTTTATTTAATTAAATAATACCAAGCACTCGATGTGTTAAATTGGGTATAGGACCATTGCGCCGATATTACCTGAGCTGTCTTAAGTCGGTGGTGGTATGATTGCGCCGATTGTTTCAGGTAGTCTACTAATCCCAAGGGACGATTGCGCCGCCAAAAAAAGATAAACATAATATAGGTATTCCATTGAAAAAAAGAAGAATATTTTTTCATTTTAAAATAAAATCAAGATTATACATTTCCATTCTGTTTTCTTTATAATTTTCAATTAATTCTTGTAAATATATTAACTTTTTTTTGTATTTTTTATTTGAAATCACTCTTTTTAAATGAGTACTATTTAATTTAACGTATACATTGGTTTGGTACTCATTTAAAATGTAAATAAATTGTAAAATATTTGGATGTGGTTGGTAAAAACATTTATTAAATGCCGAATGAAATGATTTGCAGCAGTTTGTGGATCTTTGCGAAGTGGCCGACTCACATGCCCAAATTTTAGGAGGAAAACAGGCGTTTTCATCAATATAATTTATCGTTAAATAATCAAAAAATTGAGTAAGTCGTGGATCACTAATATCTTCTGAACAGAAATTAAATGCAAAACAATCGCCTGCATTCGATGGATCTAAAAATGTTAAGCCAAAAATCCAATGCAGTATTTGACCTATTTGTGAATTTTGATTTTTATACTCTGTAATTAAACCTAATTGTTGAATTTTTCGCATCCAAGCTTGAGATACGTGAAAACGACAGCCAATCAATGTTATCTGTGGCCAAATTTCTTTTACTGTACAATGGATTCCATCTTCAAAATCGGCCACTATTTCACGAACTTGTAAACTGAAACCTAATCGCGTGATATTATTTTCAATGAGTTTAAATGCTGCTAAATATGACAATTTACGTTTATCTGGCAATAAACAAAAAACTAGAGGAACGTAATGTCGATTGTTTAGGCCATGTAAAGTAAATAACTGACAAAAATATTTAGGGGCATAATCAAATGTACCATCTAAGTAAAGCACAGAACACGAACTTAAAAAATTTAAATTACTTAAACATGAGAATATTCTAATACAAAATTAAATATTGTTACTGGCGCAATCAATCCATAGGATTAAAGCACCCTTTGACCGTATCGGATTAAAACAGGTACTACCGGCGCAATCGTACCCTGCCCGTTAAATTTAGCGGATTGCTATTAACATTTCAATGTATATTAACGTAACTTTTAATTCAAATCTTAGACAATTATCATCTCTTTACACATTAATAATTAAAACTTAACGATTTGTAACCGGTTTTTTGGCCTGCATTTTTATGTTAGGTGGTGCTAAACTGACCATGTTCATATACTGATGGGTTATTATATAAGTGGCCCACGCGTTAAAACCATTGGAATGTTTCCTGATTCAATGCATTACTTTCATTGACTAGGACACATATGGGATGACTTTTTGTAAGTGTAGTTAAAGGTAGATGGTTTCGGTATGTATAAATTTGAGAGAATATTTTTTGTCGCATATAAGGGAAAAATAGAACACAGTGCGGACATAAGAGATAATAAATATTGAGGTGGATTTTTCTAGAATATTTGTACGAACGGAATAGAAAATAATTTTAATTTTATTACTTTTTAAATGCATGAAAATATGATTTGACGTTAAAGTTAAAAGAAAAGATGAGAATTCTGGGTGTATATGATTCAAGTTTATCTAGCCTCTTAATAAATTGTGCGATGTATATGGTAAAATTATCTATCACTTACTTCATAAAATAGATAGGCGCTGCCTACAACTTGTAGAAAATTGTATATTTGTATAGTTCTTGTAAGGTCATATGGTTTTCTGTCTTTCATATACCTAGGACCAGCTTTCGTACAAAAGTAGAGGTATGTAACTAGAATTAAAATAAGATGGCCCAGTTTACCCGAGAGAAACCAATCCTTCGTTCTTGGATCTAAAACAAAAATAAAAATATGAGCTGTAGACAACATAACACTTTTCCGCCAATTACATGTAGTATTTTTTATTTTTCTTAAAAAAAAAAACTAAGTGTATCATATTCTTTTTATACAAGATGGGTCACGGATAATGATTTGCCCTGTAGAGCTAACACTGAACATTTTTTTAATCTGTTTTGAAAGCGACATGTATATCAGAATAGACACGAAAACACAAAAACCTATTACACCTATAACAAAACAGTTTCCAAGTTATAGACAACTGAAAATCGCAGTTTTTCGACTTTAAATGATTGCTCCTGCCAAACGACATAAAATCGGATAAAACGGCTTACACATCCCTTTACCACTTGATGACATAAAAAAATGTATGCAAAATTATCAAAAGTATGCAAACCTTGATCACCATTTTGTTCTTATGCCACAAGTAGAAATCAAATGTAAGGATATGTAAGCCGTTTGGTCAGAGCAATCCCTTTAATTTGAAAAAAATGCGATTTTCAGTTATCTATAACTTCAAAACTATTTAGGTGTAATATGTTTTTAAAGACAGCTACTCAGGACAAATCTAAAAATATAAAAAAACTAGCTCCAACAGTGGCCCGATGGGCCGCCTGTTCTCGCTAATATTTGTTACATGATATGGTTAAAAAAAAACTTAAAAATTGGTTTTCTACACATCTAGATACCATAACGAACAAACTTTTAACATTTTCCAATTTTTACAACAACATTGTAATACAGTTTATTAATTTTGACAGAAAAAAACATATTCTCCGACTCCAAAAACCCCCACTTACCAATTATAGGCTGATTCCCGAAGCGAGTTCCTAAATTGTTATGAACATACGGAGTTGTGCAGTATGAAAATAATGGATCAGTAGTCTGCGCAGTACAAAATAATGGAAGAGTTATTTTATACTGAGCAACTTAGTAAGTTCATAAAAAGTTAGGAACTCGCTTCGGGAACAAACCTTATGAATATAATGGGTCAATAATCATTAATTTCATCCGCCATCTTAAAATTATTCATTTTGACCCAAAATTCTTAATCTCTAACCTCAAAAACCCACACATACCAATTTTGAATAGAGTTGGTAAATAATCAAAAATATTGTTGAAGAATATCGTCACCACTAACCAAAACTACACTTTATAAAACACGCTACGCACGTTTCGCTAACTATGTTAGAATCATCCGGAGTTAATGATAAACCAGTTTATCAATGGCCCACCCTGTATAACATAGAAAATGTCTAATGTTTTTTAGAAGAGTCTAGAGAGCCAGCGTCCAATTCGTCTCCCGAGCTTCGGCATGCGCACGGTCCGACTGCCTAATAGTTGTACGTTAACTTGAAAGTTTGATTATTCATCACTGTGATACGAACTAGTTTAATGTTAACGTGTGTGCGTTACATATAGAAGATCCGGGTTCGATTCCTGAGGATATCTTTTTTCTTTTTTTTTTACGAAATAAATGGAAGTTATTTATTTTTTTTTTAATACACAGGCCAGATTTAGATAGTCAAGACTTCTTTTAATAAAATTAATTAAAATACACAGGTTAATTCATTTATTTCAGTTTGTAACCTCTGATATTTATCAAATTCAGACAATTTTTGCACACGCGGCGCATGCGGAAGCTTGGGAGACAAAGTGATCGCTGGATCTCTAGAATCTTGTACTATACAGTCGCTTAACGGCATATATTAGACAGAAGATCGATTGGCCGTCATTTTAAAACGAGGCGGTCAATCCAGGACGGCACGCGACTGTAGCGTTCCAAGTGACAAAGATATTAAACAATAATTTTGACAGATGTGCCTTAAACTATTTATATTTATTTTATTAAAAGAAGTCTTGACTATTTAAAGCTAACCTGTGTATTTAAAAAAATATTTATTTTATTAAAAGAAGTCTTGACTATGTAAATCTAGCCTGTGATAAAAAAAATAAAAAAAAATCGATCCCCGGGCCCACTGCACCATTAGCGGCACTATGCCACGCTGCTACTAGACATCATGTTTAAATATTTTCAAACTTATTATTTAAGCGAATCACGTTTCATAATAAAATAAATATAAATTAGTGTTTCGCGTGCCGTCCTGGATTAACCGTCTGGTATTTTAATTATTAATATTACAGAGCTATAGTATATACATTCACTAAATGTCATAAAGAAAATGATTTAAGACACATCTGTCAAAATTATTGTTTAATATCTTTGTCACTTGGAGCGCTACAGTCGCGTGCGTCTGGGATTGACTGCCTCGTTTTAAATCACAGTTTTAAGCCCGGTTTGCACTTTTGGTAGGCGACGTGTGTTATTTTGATGTCAATTTGTCTCTAAGTGCTATTTTTATTTAGTATTTCCTTATGCGAGTAAATTTTTATATGTTTATAAATATTTGTTATTGAAATTATAATTTTTCTTCATCGTTTTTATGGGCACACACCTTTAGTATAGCCTAGGTGGGATCTGTCAAAAAGATATAAAACTTCTGTAACAAAAATTCTCTCTCTTGTGATTTGTGTGGCGAAAGCGAAGTAAGCAATATTTTTCTTATAATTTGGTTAATCTTCAATGGCGTTTGATACTGATTTTGGAATCATTGTAATTAATTAGCTGATTATTTGTTCTGCTTGCAACAAAATACTCACTTCTATTATAACACGTGTCAAGCGATATGGCGAATTGATTTTTTATTGATTGCTTCGTTTCGCTACGCAATTTTGCGCGACCTCATATAATTATTTAAACATTTATTTTTATTATTGATATAATTATCGTTTTCTTTTTTTTTAATTTATGATACTTTAAAAATAATAATTTAAATATTCATCTCACTATTAATATAATTTTCATTTTCCTTTTTGTTGAAGTTTTTGATATTTAAAAAAATAAATATATGAATATTTGCTTTCACTATTGACATAATTATCATTTTCTTTTTGTAATTTCATAATTCATTAAAAATTCATTTCATACATCGAATTATCCTTGGCCAGGACAATTCGATGTGCATTGTTAATCTAGTTATTTTAAAATATATTTGATTCCTTACGATTGATATTTGGTTGAATTTACCACTGGTTATTTAAAATTCAATTTACTGATCATTATCATTTGTAACTTATTACCGGTGTCTAAGGAGCTATCGGCTTCAGCCAGTGCGTAAAAGGCTGTTTGACGTTTGGCTTTTGTTAATATAATACTCTTGAAAGTGTCACTATAATTGTGATCGTGCGTTTGATCACGCATTAACTTTTCGGTCAGTAACTTTCTCTGTTACATGCAACGTTTTGGGAAGCCGTTGGCTCATTGACCTGTTACTACAGAGAGCATCTTCTTGGCCATAACTGACACAGCCCAGACCATCAATGCACTGGCCTCGCAAATACAGCAAAATACCTAGGTATCACCCTCGATGCTAAGCTTCGCTGGAAAGCTCATATTAAAAAGAAAAGTGAACAACTTCAAATTAAATATAAAAAAATGTATTGGCTGATTGGACGAAACTCCTCTCTGTCTGTACACAACAAGCTCCTGCTGTATAAAAATATACTCAAACCCATTTGGTCGTATGGTATTCAACTATGGGGTTGTGCTAGTCAAAGTAATCTACAAATCATTCAAAGATTTCAGAATAAGGTACTAAGAAACATTGTGGATGCACCTTGGTATATTCGAAACAGTAGGCTCCATAAGGATCTGGATATGGATACTGTTGACCAAACTATAACCAAATTTGCCACGAGTCATGAACTACGACTTCACAATCATACCAATGTCGAGGCAATCCAGCTCCTCGACACTGCAGGAACAGCGAGAAGACTCAAGAGGATTAAACCCTACGAGTTGGTGAAGTGAGATTACCAAAAGTAGAGTAAAGTGCGTGTTGAAGTGTACGTTAGTTAGTATACCAAATATAATAGAAATCTACTATGGATGCTGCTGAGTAAGACCTTAGTTAGTTACAGTGTAGTAAATTAAGTTAGCTGTAAGTTGCTGATTGATCTTAAGATCAGATTGTAATGTTAACACAATGCCTCGAAGGTGATTGTTATTATAAAAAAAAAAGTTATTTCATTTGTTTGATTTGACAACAAAACAATCTAATTTATTTAGTGGGGGATCAACTTGTCGGGATCCTTCAGGATCCTTTTAATTTAGTGAATTGCTACACACTATTTACGAACCGAGTACCAAGGTGGTTTTTACAAGGCAATTCGCCGAAGCGAAATAGTCCATTATTGTCATTGAAGGAACTAATATTGTTATACAGGGTGGCTACTTTTTAATAGGGACAGTATTGCTATCTCGTATACGGTAGACGCTAGAAAGACGGTTAAATGGGGAAAAATATGCGAAATATAAAAACAGACAAAACGATTTTTGAAACCTAAAATATTCCTATTGGTTCCGGAGTTAAACGACAAAATCCGAATTTGTGGAAAATCGTTTTTTTGCCAAAGCTCTGTTATTATACAAAATTGGGGATAACTTTATTAAAAGTTTTTGTTGTATTCTAACATCGTTATAAACTGCCATAGTTAAATTTTAAATCGGACGTTTTGTCTCTTCGGGGCCACCATCAACTTTATCTTTTAAAATACGGACTTATCTATTTTATTTCATATTATTAAATCGCTTCGTATACTAAATTCAACGATATATCACACTTGATCATTTCGTGACGTTTTGTCTCTTCGGGGCCACCATCAACTTTATTTTTCAAATACGGACCTGTCTATTTTATTTAATAGTACTAAATCACTTTGACTACAACCTTCAACGATAATAACATTTGATTATTCCGTAACGTTTTGCCCGATCAATGACATACGTGGTTTTATGTATTTTCTGAGGGGTAGACAACAATACATCTGCTAGTGATTCTGGACCTAGAGCATTACTAAGATACAATAGCATTTGTTATTGTAATATTTAATAAATAAATAAATAATTAAATACAATTTCCTGATGTCTAAATGTAGTAGACTTCGAATCACAGCAAAGAATTTAAATAAAATAGACAGGTCCGTATTTAAAAAATAAAGTTAATAGTGGCCCCGAAGAGACAAAACCTCACGGAATAATCAACTTATATCGTTGAATTTAGAATTCGAAGCGATTTAATAATATTAAATCAAATAGACAGGTCCGTATTTAAAAAGATAAATTTGATAGTGGCCCCGAAGAGACAAAACGTCAGATTTAAAATTGAACTATGCCAGTTTATGACGATTTTAGAATACAACAAAAAGTTTTAATAAAGTTATCCCAAATTTTGTATAATAACAGAGCTTTGGCAAAAAAACGATTTTCCACAAATTGTGATAATGTCGTTTAACTCCGGAACCAATAGGAATATTTTAGGTTTCAAAAAATCGTTTTGTCTATTTTTATATTTCGCACATTTTTTCCCATTTAACCGTCATTATAGCGCCTACCGTTTACGAGATAGCAATACTGTCCCTTTTAAAAAGTAGCCACCCTGTATTTGTAGAAACATAGTATTCAATTTGAGGTAATTGTCATAACTCACTTGATGAATTACAGCACTCGCCTGCGGCTCCTGCTGTACTTTTCATCTGCGTGAGTTGACATACATTACCGCTCGGTAAATATTATACTTTTATACTAGGTATAATACAAGTAAATCATAAGACAAAAAACACTTTTGTTGAAATTTTAATAACTAAATTTATTTCTACGATTTTTTTAAATTTTGAGAGTAAACGTTTTTCGATATCCACCAAAAACTAATCAGTTAGAACTAAAATCACTTTTAGTGAAAAATTGGTTAAAATCGGTTTAATAGTCTTTTGAAAATCGTACAAATATACACATAAACATAGATATATTTTTTGAAACATGGTTATTTTTAACTCGTTAATAAATGTAACGGTAACGCTAACGGTAACGCTAAGGTAGGTCACACCTTAACTGCAATAGCGTTAATGTTACCGTTAGCTGGTGAGATCCAACTAATATTGCATACGTATACGAGTACATATAACAATGAAATTGGATGTGGATGCAATACTTCGAATTTGAATTTAACACTAAATGACTTTGGTTAAAGGGTAAATGCTTGTAATAACTATTTCCGAAATTAAGATTACGTTATTATGAGAACATTAACAGTTTTTTAATGTTTCCTTTAACAGAATTAGTGAACGTGTTCTGAGATATAGTGGATTACTGAAACTACGTTATAAATAAACGAACGATAGTTAATGTCTTAGCAGAATTAATAAATTTAGATCAAGTTTATCTTCACGATGAATTGGCGTATAGGAAAATGTAGCTGTTTAATGGAAATTAAATCAAAGCAAGAATGTCAATGAAAAATTTATTTTTATTTATTTATAAGGTTCTCAACAAGTTTGTTTTGAAAATCTCTATATTATAGGTTACTTTTTAGAGATATTCCTGAAACCTTTATAACAACGATTTTATTAATAAAACATTCAATGCTGACGTCAAGAAATCAAGATGATGCGTTTGTTACCAAGTGGCGCACGTCACGAATCCGGGAGGAGGATAAAATGATAATTAATGCTCAGTTCTTCAGTAGGCGTAAGCATGAGTAGTATTAAGGTAATAAAGCACAAAGTACGGTACCACAAATTTAATTGTACAAAAAGATACGTTCTCAAATTAGTCATGAAATATAAAACAAAATATAAAACGAAAATTACCAATATTAAGTACTAACGAGGGAACAAATTAATCAGATAAGTTAAAGACATATTTAAGGGTAGAGGGTAAATTAATTTAACAATAAACTTGATGGTACTTGAAAAGTAACGAAATATTTAAAAAAATTGTAGAAAAATATTAAAAATAATTAAAACTAAAGGCAGTTTGCTTCCTAGGAGGTTAGCAGTGATTATCCTCACATAAGGACAAGACCTGCAGGGGGATCAACATCCCGGCAAATGAACAGGATACTTAAAAATTGCCACCCTACGTGGAGGCTCAAAAGAAAGGACCGCTCAGTGGTCATAACAGTAAAACAGTGGAACGAAATTTTTTTAATAACTGTTGAAAATAGAAATTCGGCACGTCCTAGACTACACTTTCACCTGCGACAGGGGAAAGTGACATGAGACATGACAAATGACAGTATAAAGAAACTAGTAAAAGGAATAATCTCTTCTCGATTTTTCAAGACTACCCCCGTTTCCTTCAGCGGAAGGAAGTCCGATTTCAAAAAATGGGAATTTATCCAAAAAAAATTTTTTTTTAAATTTTTCAATTTTTTTTTCTACGTGTCAAATGCGATGTGGATATCAATCGACGCGTTCTGACTTGCACAACTCCTTAAAAGAAATCAGTATCGAGAAATGTGCTTTCCTAATCGATATATCTCGAATAGAAGTTTCACTTAGTAGGCGGGCCCAGGATCCTCGGACCCGAAATAGCTCATCTTCTGAATAAAACCGATGGCCAAAAGAATTTTTCGGATAGGAAGTACCACTCTCGAGTTACCGTGCGCACAGACATTCACATAGACATTTTTTTTCCGCGGAAAATCAATTTTCTCCACGTTTCATGACATTTAAAGTCATTTGAAGCAAAAAAAAATTTGAGATTATTGCACGATTTCAATACTACGGTTTTCCCAACTTCACCAAAGGTGGAGTGTGTGCGTTCCGTAGTAGATAACACCGTACACGTTAAAACATAAAATAAATAGAAAACAAACGTACTAATAATAGCAAAAATGATTCGGAAACAAAGTTAACAAACTAAAAACTACAAAGTTATAAAATTAAAATTTAGAAAAAACGCAAGAAGTTAATTACAATACATATGCTTGATTGTGATTTGGTACAGGCAAGGTAAGGAAAAAGAAGAAATAAAATACATATTAAATGTAAAGGACAAGAAGAGGAGGTTGACAGGTGACAAGTGATTGATGTGAAGAAAAAGAAAGGCTAAACATCAAAAGTGACAATTAACAACAATAACAATTGGAGGGCCCCAGAGAAACAGGAGCAGTAAAAATCAAATGAAAAGGAACCGGGGTTGTCAATACAAATTAAATGAGGGACGAGTATAACTAGTGGCAGAAAAGGGGAAGGCAGATTAACTAAGGTAATGAGAAATATTAAAAAGGAAATAACAAATAATTAAATGATTTCTCTGAAACGGGCTGATAAGAAAATTAAGAAAATATGGTTCTATTTAGAACGTAATTGTTCATTAGGACAGTTGAAGTTAGGATTATGGAGACAGGAGTTGAGTTCATACATCTCAAGAAGGTTTAATCTATTACCTTTTTGGCAGTCGTGTAGAAGTTGACCATCTGTAAAGGAGAAAGAATGTTTGGAGAAGAGGATGTGATTAGCAAAAGAAGAAAGAGTGTTGGAAATATCTGAATATTTGTATTTCTCAATTGTTCTAAAGTTTTCTTTAATTCTAGTTGAAACTCTTCTACCTGACTGTTCGAAAGTATAGTCTAGCACGTGCCGACTTTCTATTTTCAATAGTTATTAAAAAAAAAATCGTTCCACAGTTTTACTGTTATGACCACTGATTGGTCCTTCCTTTTGAACCCCACGTAGGGTGGCAATTTTTAAGTATCCTGTTCATTTGCTGGGATGTTGATCCCCTGCAGGTGTTGTCCCTATGTGAGAATAATCACTGATACCCTCCTAGGGAGCAACCTGCTTTTAGTTTTAAAATTATTTTTAATATTTTTCTGAAATTTTTGTACATATTTCGTTACCTTTCAAGTACCATCAAGTTTAATGTTAATTAATTTACCTTCTACTCTTAAGTGGGTCTTTCACGTATGTGATTAATTTGTTCCCTCGTTAGTACTTAATATTGGTAACTTTGGTTTTATATTTTGTTTTATATTTCATGACTATAGTAAGGAGAAGCGCTATTTGAGACTCATTATAAAGGTCAACTGTAATACACTACCTACCTTAACCACATTTAACAATGGTTTATGAGTACGGCCATAAATTCAACCTCGATTCAAAGCATATACAGCTCTCTGGTTCGTATTACAAATTTTGTATTTAAAATAAACGGTATTGACCTATAGTTCAATCATAATTTATTAACTGTTAAGGTATCTATTAATTTCCAACAAAAACTGTAATTTTAAATTTCTAGAAAATTTGATAGGGTCGATTATAAAGTAATTAAAAGTAATTACTTTTTAGGAAATACAGTTTTTTTTAGCTAAAACTCAATTTTTACCGCATAAATGATAAAAATTGTTTTGTTTTTTTTTTAATAAAGGAGTCATGTTATTTATTTACAATATCATATTTGAAATATAAATGTTTATTAAGAAATTAAAAGAAATAATTGACAAAATTGAGACTCTAAGGTAATTTCAGTTTGATTATAAGGAATTAAGACCAAATCATTACCAATTAATCAGAACTTGATTTATTAAACCTCTGTGCTTTTATTCCATTATAACTATTTTTTTTTGTAAATATGTACCTATATTGATATTGAGTTATGTAGTATATTTATTTAAATTACTGAATAAAATTACAAATTATTCATTTGTATTATGTTGTGTTGTGTTTTTTATACTAAATTGTAGTACACCTATTTGTATCTATCTTTGTTGTATTTTAATAAATATTAACACCAATTAATGAAACAACTTCAAATAGGCAAGTTAGATATTTTTTTCATTTTAATTTAAATCGAGAGATTTTGTTATTTAAAAACGATCAAAAATAATTTGAGCGCAAAATATTAATATTTACGTCCTCTGTAAGCATTTTAAAATCAACGATCGGCGAGAGGCTGGAAAACGTACCTATGCGCGAGACTAAACCGTGTGACGTTAGTAGCCATGAACGCTTCGCCCCTTGCCCGCTGCTGCGCTGTATTCACGATACACATATTTTACAGGGTTACCGTTTTTAGTACATTTTCTTCTAAATTAGTAGATTTTTAAGAAAAATGAGGGTGTTTAGTAGAATTTTAGTAGAATTGATAATAGGCAGGTTCGACATTTTTTTTTAACTGAAATCGATATTTTTTGATCGTTTTTAAATAACATAATCTCTCGATTTCAGTTAAAAAATAGAAATGTCGAACCTGTCTATTATACTGAAGTACGGTCCATATTTAAATTTTAAAAGAGGTACCATTTCTTTAACAAATTTATAACAGTTGCCTATAAAAAAGTAAAACCCCCATAAAACCCACATAATCACTCGTAAAAGATGCATAAGTCAATTTCAAATAGCGCTTCCACTTACCATAATTGAGAGCATTTGTATCTTTAAGCCTGATGATGGTCAGTGACCGAAACAAGTTGCCTGCTAGTACCTTTTTGTACAATTAAATTTTGTGGTACTTGACATTGTGCTTTATTACCTTGATACCACACTCGAGATATGGATAACCTTTGGGATTATGAGTAGTGTTGTTTGTGTTGTTTGTGTTCAGCTATTCTACTACATCGCTATACATGTGAATTTAGGAAATAATTCAGATTTGTTTTAGCACTTATGGTATCGCAAAAGAATGACTGTGTCAATTGTCATATTTGATTTTTGTAAGAGGGAACTATAAAGTATATAGACGGAGGGTAATCTCTAATGAACGAAGCGTTTAAAATATGGTCAGAATTTTGTATGAAACTAAAAGTACACAAAGTAACCGACGTCGTGTTTGATGGTCATACGTTGAAAGACTATTTGAAGTTAGTTACAATTAGACTAGTTATTGTGTCCTAAACAATAGAGGGTATAGGTTCCATCGTGTTGATGGAATTTTTAAGTCTTTAAATAACTATTGATATATGTAAACAAAAACGTATGTTTTGGGATCTTACAAAGAAAATTACAACAATTAAAAATAATGCAATAAAAATAAAAATTATATATCTATGTCAATAATATATTTATTTATATGAATTCCTTTTTTTTCCAGTAATAATTAATAACACTATTTCGCAAAAAACTAAAACCTAACTTATTTTGCAGGATACAATTAACGCTTTTAGTGCAATGGTCTCCTGTCCTAAAAATGAATTTGGGTAAAAACTATTATATTTGTCATTTTAAAGAAGTTGTTGTAGTAAAGTCTGTGAGACATGATTTTCAAGATGGAAATAATTATTATATATTATTACTGTTTCTGTAAATACAAGTAAAATATAAAATATAAGAAGAATGCGACCAGTGTTAAAATATTGACATCTTCTTATGTAGCTCATAAATATAACACAACTGGACCAGCGATTTATTTTATTGAAATTAATTTTAAATCAGGTTCAAAAATATATAAAATTTTCAGTTATTATTATATATTTTATTTAATTTTGTAATAAATTTGTTTTAAAGATGTTTCGATTTCAATATTTCGTTTTTAATTATGTCATATTTATGTTAATAAATTATTAAGAAAAATAGTAATATTAATTGTGAGTAATAAAACACACCAAGTCCAGTACCACAGAAATGTATTTGTTGTAAAAGGTTTAGTTTAGAAATTGGCAACTAATTTGGCTTAGGCTATCATCAGGCCTACAATAACGCTGGTTAATAAAACAACAGGTAGAAATTCAAACTTTTTAAAAAGAGGGGCATACCATAAAGATCATAGAGCAATCCGTGAGATAAAATTGTGATTTAGGGATAAAATTAAGTAACATTAAAATTTAAAATTGTTAACAGGATACTGCCAAATTAAATTTAACATAGTAATGTCAAATTAAACTTAACATAGTAATGCCAAATTAAACTAATTATAATATTAAAATAACATTAACATTAGAAGAATACAACATGTGTCTCATCGATGCCTGATTAAACAGGAAAATAGGAATGGGATCAGGAAACACCTGGCCAAAAATGGCATTTAAATTTTAAGGCACGGGGCCAGTCAAAAAGCGCACGTAGGAGTAGGAGGGAACCCCTACGATGGGGGAAAGTACCTTCAAGGGCAGCTCGAAAGTTGATAAACAAAAATTATTATCAACTATGGCTCATTTACGTGCAATAGTGAGGAAAAACCCAAATGAAATTGTGAAAGGTAGTGACAAACACATTTATAACGCGTCAACTTAGTCAACAACATAAAATGGTGTGTGTGACAGTGTGACAACTGATAGCCGGAAAATAGCCATAATTTGAATGGGGGAAGCCAATCTCAAAATCATAAACCTGAAAATAAATACAAATAAAATTACAATTAATACCACAAGTTAATTGAGTAAAAAATTATGGAAAATTAAGGCTATTAGATTGAGTCCAGGACATGAAGAACCAAGTCTCAACCTCAGTAACTTGAAGGGTAAAGGTAGAAGACGAAGAAGAAAAAGAACAAGTGAAGAGGAAGAGAGTCAATGTCAAAGTCAATGTCCGAAGTTATAAATAGGAAGAAAAAGCTTAGAAAAGAGCAAATGTATCATCTTAGAGAATAGTTAATCAGGAGATGAAACAAACTAATATTAAATTAAACAGATCACAGTAAGAGGGGATGGGATAAATTAACCTTAAATCAGGTCCAGAAAAGTATCTAATAAAAATAAGTGATTGTCTTTAGGTTGGATTTGTTCATTTAAACATAGATTAGTGTCATTATGTAAGGAGGAATTAATTTCGAATATTTCAAGAAGATTCAACCTATTCCTTTCCAGACTAGTCACTTCTCTATGTGTCCCATGTCTCCTAGAACCCCTCTCCTATACGGACTCCTTAAAATTCATAAAATCAATACTCCAATCAGGCGTGTTGTTAGTTTTGTTAATTCCCCAGCCTCTGAACTTTCCTCGTTCTCAAACTACACTATTAAGACAGTCACTCTCTTTGACAATGTATTCTCCGTTAAAAACTCGTCTGATTTTCCGTTCTTTTTTTATTTATTAATAAATAACACACTTGAAAAAAAAATAAAAAATATTAAAAATGTTTAAACATTTTTTTATTAAAAAAAAAATTACAATAATTTTTTTACGTTTTCCACACAATCTTCGAGCCGAGCGTAGCGAGGTTCGAAGCACCAATTACGTCAATTTTTTTTTCTCCACCATTTTCAAAAATATTGAAACAATTCATATGACATTTTTTAAGTTCTAATTATCGCAAAATTAATTTGTCTAAAACTTTTTTCCATACGTTCTAAGGGGATGGAACTGGAGGGGGTATAAATTTCAAAAACTTCATACAGGTTATTAGACTTTTTTCATGTCCTAATTATTATAAAATTTATTCGTTTGAAACTTTTTTCGATCTGACCATATCGTGGGGTGGGGAAAGATGAAAGTCTCAAATTTAGACAACAGAAATCTACCTCCTGTCGACCCTACCGGCAGGAATTTTTTTTAGTTTTGAGATGTTTTTACAAACTGTTATTGAACAAACTATAGGTGGGTATACATAGTTATTGTAATAATTATTACAAAACTTAACGAAGCAATATCACTCGTTTAAATTGTTGTTTCATATATAATACAACGAGTGGTTTCGTGACTATCGATAATCCCATAAGTTATGTCACGAAACGTGTTGTCAAATATTAATTTTACAAGTCCGCAGGACGAGTGAAATTATAATTTGACAACACGTTGAATGCATTAACTTATGGGATTATCGATAGACACGATACCACGAGTTGTATTCAATAGATTACATCACTAATTAATGACATTTTAAAAATTTGACAGCTCAATAATTTACATTTACAGTACAAAAGCAATGACAAAGATGACAGCTTACCTACTAGATTTTTAGGAATAAATTCACCAAGTGTGATTATCAGTTTTTAGTCAAGTATATGGTGGATGATTATCGATTATTAATCAAGTAAAAGCATAGGACAATTTTACATTATGAGTGATATAATCGTATTAAGATTAACCTCGATAACCTAACAATAAAGTCAATGGCATAAATAAAAAAGTAAATTAGTATTAAGTATGTTTCAAACAAATTATATCAAAATAATAGGCATTGCTAATATTTTAGAGGTAAACTGAAAGGAGTGGAAATTTCTTTCGGGTAAGAAAACATTTTTTTCAATGAAAACATTCTTTTCAATTAATAAAACATTTTTCTCGTCCAACAAAACATTTTTCTACAACCCTTTACAAAAGACATCATTTTGTAATAGAATACCTTCAGCGAAAACTTGATTTCCGTCACAAGTGAGAGAAATTCTCATAGCGTTAACTTTCGTCTCTAGTGACGAAAGTTAAATTATATTTTCAATAATTTCCCGCCCTCGTATCTACTGTTTTAATGAATTTAAATTATTGGTAAACAAAGACAGGAATCATTTCTATAATTAGAATGCTTTTTTTACGTTAGTTTAATTAAAAAGTAAAATAAAACCGTTAAAATACCATGAAATTTAAAAACAATGTATATCTAGTTGCCTGCTTCCATTATAGTTTGACGTTCCTCGTTAAATGTTTAGACTTGTCAGATTCGACTGAAAACATTGTTAGTTTTTTATTTATCATGATTTGTGATTCAGAAAGTGATAGTAATTTTCCAAAAACACCACCAGAAATATATATAATATATTATTATGACATAAATAGGGTTGTAGAAAAAGTGTAGTGTTTCACTCGTCGAAAGCATTTTTTGAAGCTCGTGGACATTAACAGCCTCGGTTGCGCCTCGGCTGGTAAACTGTTCTCTCGCTTCAAAAAATGTTACTTTCGTCACTCGTAAAACAATATACTATTTTTCGTAGAACAAAACATTTTTTTCTAATCAAAAACACATTTATTTTATTCAAGAACATCATTTATTTGGATATTTAAATAAACAGTTTTATTAAAACAAATAAAACGTTTGTTTGACCTATCCAAGGATGCGGCCAACTTGCGCCCTCTCATTAATTCAGCCGGTTTGCGCCCAAAATACTAAAGGTACCTGACGGTCGACCGATTTGCGCCCGTAATAAACAATCAAACCATATAGCATTGCCATTCGAATCGTAAAATCAAAAAAAAAACTTAATGTTGAGGCATCTTAAAGCAGATAATATCAAAATACTGATGTATAATTATTTTATGAATATGTTATCTTTCGAATAAACTGAAATAAAGTACAGCGTTTTATTTCTCTTATTATAACGTTGTTGAATATATTTGATAAATAAATAGTTAAATCCAATAGGTTAGCCATAATCTGAAATGTGGTCCACCGATAAAGAAATGAAATTCAAAGTCTAGTACCACAAATATTTAATTAAAGTTGGAAAAGGCTACTAGTTTCGGCATGCTAATGCCATCATCACTCCTATAATACAAATGTTCAGTATAAATAACAAAAGAAAGATAACAATGTAGTTGAAACTTACCAAAGAAATTTAACATTGTAATGGAAAAATATTGTTTGAAAATAAATACTGGTTACATTACAAGAGCGCACTTGAAAAAGTTTATACTATAAACATTAAACTCAAAATTATTAATATTGTGGTACCTAGTAGCCTTTTCCAACTTTAATTAAATATATGTGGTAATAGACTTTGAATTTCATTTCTTCAAATAAATAGTTATTTGTTAACCTGGAATCGAAAGAAAAATTATCGGGGGTAATACCACAAGAGCTTTAAAATTATCGATAATTTTTTACGATTGCGTGTTTTCTTAAAATTTCACTTGTCCGTAGTGGTATTTGGAAAGAAAATTCCGCGAATTTAAAAACATAACTTGACACAAGACAAATAATTTAATACTGGCTAAGATGTCTAAAAACCCTGGTGTATCTACTGATTCGATTTTGTTTCGAACTTTGTGGGAGTGCCACCTGTTGCGTTCAATATACCTTATCAGAATTCTGTAAGATGGCGCTGTTTAGAATTGTTGGAGTCCTCGCTGAGTTTGTCACATTTTGTGTGGACAGTATAAAGCTGCATATTCGAGCATTCGTCTGTGTTTACAGTTTACTGAAACTTGTAGGTAGAGATCTCCCAGTTTAACACAAACTTTTACAGGTATAAGTGAAAACACCAGGATTTTTAGACATCTTAATATTGGCATACTGGTTGTCTTGACGACGTGGTCTTTTCGTTTTGGTCTTTTCGTATTTTTGTATCTTTCGCTGTAATTTAGCGAAAATTCAACCGCTCTTTTTTTTTTTTTTTTTTTTTTTTTTTTTTTTTTTTTTTTTTTTTTTTTTTTTTTTTGCGGCATCAACTGCTTGGTTATTAGCCGCAGGTAGGTATGGACGTTCATCATATTTTTGAGTAATGATTGATTTTTTTCAGGTATCGCAAGATTCGATCAATATAGGATGGGTTGTTGAGGCATACATGAAGACTATTTGGTATTTGTTCTGATTGGCGATCTCTCTCATGTACTCGACATTCCAGTAGCAAGTGTTCCACTGTTAATGGGACTCTACAGTGATCGCATGAAGGTTGATGCTGACCAAGTAATAGATATGATGATGTCATGTGAGTGTGCCCAACCCTTAATCTTGTTATGACTACTTGATCTCTTCTTTTCAGAATTCTGGTACGTTGCTCAGGTATCATTGTGTGTTTGATCCTCGTCAAATGTGTATTCTGATGAGACCACTTTTCTTGCCAGAGGGTGAGTATCTTGTGTTTTATGTGTACTTTGATGTCATCTTGTCGCATTGGTATATTATCAGTATGATCTGAGTTTGCGGCTTCTCTTGCCGCTTCATCAGCTCTCTCGTTTCCGATTATTCCTATATGACTTGGTATCCAAATGAAAATCACTGTTTGATTGTTACATAGTAGCCAATGAAGTGTAGATAAAATATGTTCAACGAGAGGGTCTGAATTGAATGTGTCTGAAATTGATTGTAATGAACTGAGTGAGTCTGAGCAGATTACTGTTAAATCTAGTTTATTTGTATCTACATATTTCAGAGATTGCCAAATGGCGTACATTTCAGCGGTGTAGATACTGGAGGAGGGGTTCAGTATCCAATGATGATTCAACCGCTCTTATAGGATTTTATATTCATGAGTGGAATTTTCAATAGTAATACCCCTAGCGCTTTAAAATTATCCGGTTAATTTTAAAGCACGCATGGTATTTGAAAGAATATTTCACGAACTTTAATAACTAAAAATTGACACTGACAGATATTTTAATTGTCATACTGGGTTGCCATGACGACGTGGTCTTTTCGTTTTCGTCTTTTCGATTTCGTCTTATCGATTTTGTATATCCGCTGTAAGTTTTAGAAAATACCACTGTCCTTATGGGATTTTTTATACGTGAGTGGAATATTCGATGCAAGATAATCTTGAGGAAGTACATTACAAGACAAAATGGATCACACAACAATCATTTTGAACTTAATTCATATTTTTTTGATTCATCAGAATGCTGAAATATCATTCTGTAAGGTTTACTTAAAAAAAATATTTATAAATTTGTTTAAGTGTCTGCGATGAAAACATGTAGTTAATATCTGCGCGAGAACTTATTTATCTCAAACATTTAAAAAATAATTGTAATTATCTTCTGTTTATGCGAAAACTGAAAACTATTGTTAAATGTCACTATAGAAAACGATGAAATATAAATCTTTTCAATTCCAATACACTTCAAAATTTTAAGATTGTATGAATAATAAAGATACAACTTTTTTAAGAATTATTACGGTGAGCGCAAACCGGCCATGCAGCAGGTACCCTTAATACATTGGGCGCAAACTATCTGAATTAATGAGCGGGCTCAAGCCAGTCGGGCGCAAGTTGGCCGACACCTATCTAAATATTTATTTGGTTCAAATAGCGCTGAAGGATATAATGTGCAAGGTTTATAATGGCCTTCTCAACTGCAGTATATATAGAATTTTTTTTAGTTATTTCCTACTTATTTTTCAAATATTTCGAAATATCAAGTAGTTTGGGAGTTTAATTGTCAAATTAACAAATCAATAAATATATAGACAATGTTTCATTATTTACCTAGATGTTTTTTAATTATCATAATTTACCTAGGGTGAGAAATATTATTTTTCATTAAAGGAATGTAGTAAGTACTAGTGATTTCGCATGTTAGTAGCAAAAAAAGGATTTTCTCATCCGAGCTTTATTTTAAGATGTTAAGCTGAGAAAAATCTCCTTTTCCGTGTCTATCAACTTAGAAAGACAACTTTGGAAAATTGCAACGGTATCTTATTAGTAATTTGCCGCTTTTTTCCGTAAATTAATTGTGGACAAATAAATTTTGCCGCTCTTTTTTTATTAAAAATTAAACGTCTTGCTAACTTGATATCAAGTTAGCAAGACAACTGCGTAAACAATGATGATATCAAAAAACTAAAAGCTGGAGAATTTGCCGCTTTTTTCCGTTAATAAGTTGTGAAAAAATAAATTTTGCCGCTCTTTCTTTTTTATTAAAATTAAACATCTTGAGAACTTGATATCAATTTAGCAAGACAACTGCGTAAACAATGATGATATCAAAAAACTATAAGCTGGAGAATTTGACGCTTTTTTTCCGTTAATTAGTTGTGGAAAAATAAATTTTGCCGCTCTTTTTTTTATTAAAAATTAAACTTCTTGCTAACTTGATATCAAGTTAGCAAGACAACTGCGTAAACAATCATGATATCAAAAAACTAAAAGCTCGAGAATTTGCCGCTTTTTTGCCGTTAATTAGTTGTGGAAAAATAAATTTTGCCGCTCTTTTTTTCTATTAAAATTAAACATCTTGCTAACTTGATATTAATTTAGCAAGACAACTGCGTAAACGATATTAAAAACCTAAAGCTGGAGAATTTGCCGCTAAATAATTGTGGAAATCAAAAATTTGTCGCTTGTTTTTATTTCCAGGTTTTTTATAAATCAACTTAAAATTTTACAAAAATTTTTTTTTCTTAAATGAGTAATTGTCTTTAATACTAATATATGTTTGAATAAAAAAATATATCATTCAAGCGATATGAAAAATTTTTATACAACTCTTGTCTCAGCGAAAAGTTTTTCTCCAATTTTTATCGATTTTTATAACAATGTGTGCTACTATACGTTAGAGGCATGTGGACATTCAAATTTTGATTACAAATTTTTTGATACTCCCACAATTCGGTTTTTATTATACAATTCCATGTAGTGTCTCATTTTTATTAGTTTAAAATTTTTAAACTCGAAAATCGTTAACAATACAATTCAGAAAGAAATATTGTTTTAACTATAATTTTTCAAATCGAAATGGAATAATTTTAATATTCTTAAGAAATTTTCACAACTAATTAACGGCAAAAAAGAGGCAAATTCTCCAGCTTTTAGTTTTTTGATATCGTCATTATTTACGCAGTTGACTTGCTAACTTAATATCAAGTTAGTAAGATGTTTAATTTTTAATAAAAAAATAGCGGTAAAATTTATTGTTCCATAACTAATCAACGGCAAAAAAGCGGCAAATTCTCCAGCTTTTAGTTTTTGGATATCATCATTGCTTACGCAGTTGTCTTGCTAACTTGGTATCAAGTTAACAAGATGCTAAATTTTTAATGAAAAAAAAAGGGCGGCAAAATTTATTTTTCCACAACTAATTAACGGCAAAAAAGCGGCAAATTACTAATAAAATACGGTTGTAATTTTCCGACGTTGTCTTGCTAAGTTGATGGACGTATTTTTTCCACTACTAGAACATTTAATTAATTTTACAATGATAGTTTTTGTTTTTTTTGTATTTAAAAATAATTTAATTTAAATGAAGTATTTTTTTAAAACAAATGAATAAGAATATTAAATAAATTAAATTGACATTTCCCTTAGATGCATTGCACAATGAATTTTAAAAATGCCAAATAGCCATGAAGACATGAAGAATTTGAGTAGGTCGAAATTTCACTTGAAATGATAGAAATTCAAAAGAAAGTGCTTATTTTCTGTTGAATTTTTTATAATTATTATTAAAATAAACTTATGGCAAACGTAATGAACGTTGCGTCTGATTGAAAATATTTGGTAAGCTCTGCCCACCTCTGATGTCACACTTAAGTGGACGTCAATTGTTTTTATTTTCTCTTCTACTAGTATATAATGAAACAGGAGAAAAATTACTATAGGGTAATATAAGACTTCTAAACATTTTCGACAAAATTAAATTTTTTTAAAGTGTAAATTTTAGGGTCAACTTTTTTGATAACTCTAAAATATTTTTTTTAACCGTTTATTAGACTAATTAGACCAATTTCCGTTGTCCGTTTGTCTCTAACTCATACCGTTCTTGAGATATTGGTGTTGTCATAGGTCACGTGTCCCTATGGTAGAAGATCAAATTTTATTTTAATTTTGGCCTATTTAGACCACGCTGAGTCTATTGCCGTTGTCCGTTTATCTCTTACAGTTCTCCAGTTCAATCAAACTAACAGACGGACGGACAGATAAAACCATTTTGTAAGACTAATTTTTTATTTGCATAGAAGTCTTAAATTATCTACATTTTTTAATACGAGTAGTGGAAAAATCTATTTATTTGGTTTTAGCCTTCTTCAATATAGATTTTTTTAATTTAAAACTTGATTATACTGTAATTATTGTACTGTGACTAACCCATTCCTGTAGACTTGCTTTCCTTGAAAATGTAATGTTTTTGAATGTATCAAAATAATTATAAAGAGCCATCATAAAGTTCAATGTTAAAAATATGGTAAAATTAATATTGTTTTTATATTTGATGCATTTAATATATAATTATTTATAGTTATATTTACGCGTGTCATTTTTAATGATTTTAAAATACTGTGTTTACTTTTTCAAGAGCGCATTTAATAGGATTTCTTATTATTTCTCAGAATCTATCGCCACAGTTAAAGAGCTAAAATATTAAGTTTTTGGATGTATTTATAAATTTTTGCTTTATAACCGCGTTAAGCTCCCTTTAACAAGATGTTAGTCAAATTCAGTTTAATAAAATGGAATAGATATTTTGATCTGTGGGGATTCTTTTCCCCCAAGATTTTATTTAAATAGAACAAAAAACTTCTAACAGTGTTTGTTGAACAATTAATAATATTTTAAGGTGTCATTTTAGTATTAAAAGTGACATTTTATTTCAGCAGTGGTAAAGTAAATTGACAGATGTCAATCAAGCCGTTTTTTAAAATATACTTTTATTAATAGTAGCGTGTGTGAGTCGGACGAACATGGAAATATTTTCCGCCGGAACATGAATACCTCCTCTGCCAGTTTCCGATGATGCTGAACAGGATGGCGGCGTTAGAATTTCTCTTTGAGGTTGCGCAACTCCTCTAAATGACCAAAAACCTCCCCCTAGAGGGGATAAACATGCTTCAGGAGGTTACCCTGCAGAGAAAAATAATTTCTCCCTCGTTTTCGAGGATTCTGAGCACGGTGGTGGTGTTGAATATCGGTGCTGACCCCTTCTAACACCTCCACCAACTAATATTCGCCCCCAAATATCAGCGGGAAACATATTTATCCCCCGTTTTCAAGGATGCTGAGCACTTTTTGTTTTCGGCATTTCAGCGGCAAATATATTTCTCTCCGACTTCGAGGATCCTGTGTATGCGAAAAATAATCGCGTTTCTCTTCTTGGTTGTAACGGTCTTTCTTTACCGTCTAGCTGGAAAAATATCATCATATGCCGGTACTCCACTTCTCGGAACCCACCCACAGATTAATGGTGACTGCGCGGGATGCTGTATATGGTTTACTTTCGACGCGCGTAAATTTAAATGTGCTTGTCAGTAAAAAAAGGAGATGAAGTGATTGATGGGGAATTACAGGGATGAGATAGGTTTAAAAAATCTATCCGAGCTCACCGTATTCAACATTCTCGAAAACAGGGAAGGGATATACATTTTCCATGGATATAGAAAAAGTCACCCTCTCGGGGCGAGTATTGGTCGGTGGAGGGGTTGGCAGGGATCGGACGCGATATCCAATTCAACCACCGTGCTGAGCATCCTTGAAAACGGGAATTAATATGTTTCCAGCTGATATATAAAAATATATAAAAAGTCACCCCTTTAGGGGGCGAATATTGGCCGGTGGAGAGGTTGGAAAGGGTCAGAACCGATATCCATTACAACCCCCGTGCCCAGCATCCTCGAAAACGTGGGGAAATTGTGTTCTCTGCAGGGAAACCTCTATTAAGGCAAAAAAGTTAGTCTCTGAAGTTTTGAAATTTTTGAATTAAATTCGCGCATTCTTAGGGCTCAAATTTAAACTTACTTTAAGGTATCTACATATCAAGTTTATAGCAAATCGGTCCAGTGGAACCGCTGCGAGAACTCTCACAGACAGACAGACTAACAGGATGATCTCAATAACTTACTACTCTGAAGTAAGCTACAAATAACCACCGGGAAAATGATTTTCGACCACAACCCATTTTTTTTTCATAGCTCTACACGATTTGGTCAAATTAGGTAGCGAGTGAACCGAGCTCCCCTTGTAGGTTGTATTATATCTGTAGTTGTCGAGATATCTTGCAAACGGGTTGACTGTTTGCTTTCGGGTTTTTTTTTCTATACGTTTGTTATACTGGGCTTTAGCGACATGTATTTTGGTAAGTCTAGGTGGAAAGAGGAAGGTTCCACGCCTAAAAAACAGTAAAAATACCATGCAGAATCGGTCCGTATTGGTGCCAAGGGGCGTAGCTTCTCGCCCCCTTTTGACTTAGGGCCACCAAAAATACATCGGACGATGCCCAAAGGTATGAAGATTTCAAAAAAATACCCGATGGAAGTAGGTCAAACCATTTGGCTGATACTGGAAAAACAAAATAGGAAAAAAGGAAAACGAACGCCAAATAATCATCACAATGCAATGAATTTGAACGCCACATTTGATGGAAAAATAGGAAAGAATAGGAGAAAACAGGAAAAACAGGAAAAACAGAAAAAATAAAAAATTAAGGGAAAATAAGAAAAAACTGGAAAAAACATGAAAAAATAAGAAATAATAGGAAAAAATTGGAGAAAATAGGAAAATATATGCAAAAATTGGAGAGAATATTAAAAATAGGAAAAAATAGGAGTAAACAGGAAAAATAGAAAAAATATTTATTTTCCTATTTTTTCCTATTTTTTCTTCGGCTCGCTCCCTATTTAGGAACTCACTTGTATATATTTAACCCTTTCGCTCCTGTAGGGACACATATGTCCCAGCAGCTTTTCATATATTCCTAAAATGGGTTACTTGTATTTAAAATACTTCTTACTGGGACATATCAGTACTTTATAGCTTTGGGAGAAAAATTTGCCATGTGGCAACATAGATTAACCAGTTGAGCAATATGTTTGCCGAATTTGGTATGCGAAATGCTGTAGACAATCCTACGCGAATAACCATGTCTAGTACAACGCTGATTGATGTTATTTGCACCGATATACCGTGTACACAAATTTTTGTAAAGGACACATATCTGTCCGATCACACTTTTCAGCTGGCTCTGTTTGCTGTACCTGACTTAGTTAAATACGATAACACACACAAGTCTGTCATATTTAAGCGTGATTTTTCTCAGTGTAATATCGATAATTTTTATAATTCTCTGTCGAGTGAAACATGGCAAGGCATATATAATGATGCACTGAATGTCGACGATAAATTTAGTGAATTTTATAATACTTTTTTATATTTGTTTCAGTCTGCTTTTTCGCATAAAAAGTACAATAAAAATAAAAATAAATCAAAAAAATGGTATTCCCATAAACTAAAACAGATGAATCAATTGCTCTGTGAGTTTGCCAAAATAAAACGAGAGGTAAAAAATCGACAAATAATGCTCTAATTCATGCTCAGTTAAAATATACTTATAAAATAAAAGTTCAGATAGCAAAAAAAACATACAATGACAATCGAATAATAAATTATACTAATAAGGTAAGAGAAAGCTGGAACATTATTAACGAAACTAGACTATCGTCTAAAAAAGAAATTTCACATGAAATGTTAAATACATTTGGAGAAAAGATAGTTGGACATAAATATATCTGTAATGCTTTTAATAATTTTTTTCTCGATTTTGAATGTAATAAACCTTCAGACACTGTAATTCTACCACCTAATGTCCCTATCTCTTTTTTCCTGGTCCCTACTACACCAAGTGAGATTGAAGATATTATTTCAAAAACTACTCAAAAACCGTCAGCTGGTGTAGATGAAATAAGGGGACAAGTAATTAAAGTTGTCTCTGGTCTTATTAGTGTTCCTCTTTCCTACATACTAAATGAATCGTTTAACACAGGTAAATCTCCTGAGACTTTAAAACAATCAAAATATATTCCTATCTTTAAAAATAAAGGTGCACGTGATGACGTCAATAACTATAGAAATATAGCCGTCCAAAGCCAATTTGCAAAAATATTTGAAACCTGCTTTAATAGTAGACTTAGCAAATTTTTAGAGTCCAACAGATTGCTAGATAATGGACAACACGGTTTTAGGCCAAAAAGATCAATTAATACTGCTCTATCTGATTTAACAAAGTTTATATACGAAAGTCTAAATGACAAAAAATCGACTCTGGCTCTATTCTTGGACCTTGGAAGAGGCTTTGATTGCGTTGATCATTGTCTGCTTTTAAAAAAACTTGAGCGAATAGGTGTACGTGGTGTCACAAATGATTGGATTAAGACCTACCTGTCGAATAGAAAACAATCGGTGTTTGTCGGTGAATCTCAGTCAAACATGAGAAAAGTATTGTCAGAAGTTCCGCAAGGATCAATTTTAGGCCCGCTGCTCTTCCTGGTATTTATAAATGACTTGAATTCAGTTATACCTCTTATGGCATCAACAGCTCATATGCAGATAATTCGAACTTAGGAGTCTTAGATAGCAATACCAATTCTGTAAGAGAAAAGGCTAACAATCTGTCCCATGAGTTCTTTGACTATTGTTGTTCTCATGGCATAATAGTAAATTGTTCTAAATCTAAATTTATGTCGTTTCTACCTAAAAATATTAATCATGATAATTGTCTTTGTATTTCACTGAATTCGAAATCTATCAATCAAGTTAACTATTTTAAATTCCTTGGTGTAATAATTGACGAAAAGATGACTTGGAAATATCATATTGATCTCGTGTGCAATATAATGAGTAGTGTGTGTTTTTTAATAAGACAATTACGAAGTACTGTATCTTATGAGGTAGTTAGACTATTATATTTTGCTTTGGCCCAGTCAATTTTGTCGTACGGTTTATTGTTTTGGGGATGTTCTAGTTTTTTAGACAAAGCATTTATAATGCAAAAAAGAGCACTCAGGTGTATGTTGGGAATATCAAATAGAACATCGTGTAGAATAAAATTTATCGAACAATCGATTCTTACACTGCCGTGCCTATATATTTATCACTTAATTATAAGTACTAGAAATAACCGGTCACTTCAAATACATAGATCCGTTCATAACTATAATACATGCTAACGGGATAATATACACCAACCTTATTCACGACTTTTGGTAGGCCAACAATCTCACCTTTATTTAGGCATTATGTGCTACAATAAGTACAGTCAGTTGGGACGTGATGATCAGAATGTCAAAAAATTTAAATTGAATCTTTATAATTTCCTAGTATCCAGATCATTTTACAGTGTTGATGAATTTTTAAACTTTTAATTTTAGCTGATCATAAATATGTAATTTGTATAACTAAATATTGTTTGTCCTATAAAATGTATATGTATTTATTTATTAATTTTATACTACAATACAGCTTCCTATATTTTTGTGACTTACCTAATTCATATATATTTTGTAATGTGTATGACAAAAGGCGAATAAATTTATTCTTCTTATTCTTATTCTTCATCTCATGCGACCTGGCCTTGTTTACATCTAGAATGCGCACGTTTTAGTATTGTTTTCGGTTTTTTAGTGGTCTGTTTCAAATACCTTATTATTGTTTATAGAAAAACAGCAGTTTAAATCACAACCTTCCTTTTATTTTGAATTTTACACTGAATTATTTATCCCTTTGTTATATATGTCCCAACGGATACTTTTGCCGGGACCTATTTGTCCATTAGGTTTTTACACACTCTTAACATTTACTTTTATTAGAGCATGAGTGAGCGAAAAAGGGTCCTTAGACAGGACGAGTTGGAGTACTTGATTGAAAACATGGATGAAATCGAGGGTGAGGAAGATTCAGATAATTATCAGCCATTTGATAGTGATGACAGCGTGCAAGATCGAGATTTTCTGCCATCATCTGAATCTGAGTGAGAAGAAAGCATTAGTGATTCTTCTGGCGACGAGGATACATCCATGTTGAACGTTGAAGAAGATAAAAACACTGATGGAGAAGATCCACAGCTAGGTGAACAAAATATCTTGTGGTCAACTATTAACCCAAATTTTGTTCCTAGGAAAGCTATTCCCCCTGAAGTAAAACCTATTATTCAGTGTGATCTAAATCGTGGAAGTACTGAGCTCGATTGCTTCCTAAAAGGTTTTCAGAAAAGTCTCTTCCTTTATATAGCACATTGTACAAATCAAAGACTAGAGATTCACAATAAATCTACACAGAGAAAAGTTGAGAAAACCTGTGCTAAAGAAATATTATGATGATTACTGGTGTGTCCTTGATTATGCACTATAGTAGAGTACCAAAATTTTCTATGTATCTTCGTTGACAGGCTATGTTTACGATCTAAATATTTACAGTGGCAAGGAAACCGAGCAAACTGAAGGAACTCTCGGTGAACCAGTAGTAAAAAAGCTGACTTCTTCAATTGGTCCAAGAGCCAATGTAGTTTTGTGTTTTGATCGATTTTTTACGTCAGTCAAATTGATGAATGACATTCAATTTGCTGCAGTGGGAACTTGCATGAGGAGTCCCAAGGATGTGCCGAAGTTTGATGGAAAACTAGCAAGAGGAGAATCACAAATAAGATTTAGTCATCAGGGAACTTTAGCTATTAGATGGCAAGATACAAAAGACTTTGTTTTGATCTCAAATTGTTATAAATCTACAATAACTACAATTTCAAGAAAAATGAAAGACGGATCGGTTTTAGAATTCCCATGCCCTGAAGCAATAGAGTTCTACAATAAGTACATGGGCGGCGTGGATCATGCCGATCAAATGGTTTCTCTATATGGTATCAACAGAAAATCTGCAAATTGGTGGCGAAAAGTGTACTACAAATCCCTTATGATGGCGTAATAGCCTAATAGCGTATGGCAGAACTGGAGTCAAACGTAAAAGGACCAGAAAAGTTGGGCGACACTCTCAAGCATGGACCGATCAAAATAATGTTGGCGATCATTTACCCGAAACAGGGCCTACAAGAAGAAGGTGCTATCGCTGATCTCAAAGAAAAATTGAAAAAAGGACCAAACTTTTGTGCAGAATGTGTAATTTACCATTATGCTTAAATTGTTTTACACCCTATCACACATAAGTTGGGTAACTGCTGGGACAAATATATCCCGCCAAAAAAACCCACTGGGACATCAGTATCCCATGATTTTTGTAAACAACTGCTTGAAATAAAAAAAATTAAAAACAAAGCAATTTTTTTTATGTATTTGAACATAGGTAAACCAAATTTCCAAACAAAAAAGTTGAAAAAACAAATCCGGATTGAAAGAGTTAAGTCCATGTTGACTGGCTGTCAAAATTGTAATGATCAGAATATTAATTTTAGGATATACTACACCCTAAGGTATTTTTGATATTTCATATAGTTTTATGACTTTTAAGACTTCATTCATTGTCCTACTATTCCATAACTTTTTTAATTCATAAATTTTTCCAGTTATTAATCTATACACTATAATTATTATTATTTATGTACGGTATGCGACCTACAAAATTACGCAATAAACATCATAAAAGAATTCACTTATTATAGTAGCATGTTTCTTTATATATGCATATAAAATCGTAAGAGTAATGTTAACCGTACCGTGTTATTAGTGATAAATAAATTTAGATTTTATTACATTATATGAGAAATTCTGTATGTACATACCATGTCTCTTAAATCTACAGATTAATTATTATTAATAGGCATTTTTGAATTATTACTATTGTGACACACTTTAATAAAAAAACGGTACATCTTCAAGATTAACAGTTTTTGTCTGTTTATATAAGAGTTTTACTAAAGAGAAATATGCATTGGATTTAAAGCTTTTTTACCTTGCAGATATTTTGTGTCCTAGATGGATACAAAGGTCATTGTAATTTCTAATTTTTCTAGAATGTCATAAATTATTTTCAATGCTATTCTGGTTTACTACCTACTAAGATTTTTAATGACTGAAAACAATTGATAGTAATAAATTTATTTATATTAGATTTAATCATTAATTAATATTTTAATCCTTTCTTAATTTGCTAAAATGATGCACTTAGGGCCGGTTGTATAAATTAAGTTGAACTCAAGTTCATTTTAAACCGGCTTTGAACTGGTTCATCCTGTTGTACATGTTTGGTTTAGTAGTAAAACAGAGTTCAATTCCAAGCTCAACTTAAGTGGAGATATTGCGAGACTTAAATCGAGTTCAGTGTAAGCGTTTTGTGTTTTGGGATTTGACATTAATATTTTTATATAAATATGGATAATGTAATGATGGAAAATGAAAATATTAAAGATGATGAGGATTTTTTAGAGTTGCTTGATTTAATGCAGCAACCTGAAAGACGACCAAGAACATTTCAACAAAGAGAAAATCATTTTGTAAAATGGGATGATAGAGATTTTTTAAAAAGATTTCGATTATCGAAATACGGGGTTAGATACTTACTAAATCGTATTGAAATACCTAATCAGGCAGAAAAGTAAGTTTAAAAATGGATTGTAAGAAAATTTAACTTAGTTAATTTTAACTTATTTCTACAGGAATCATGCCCTTACTCCAGAAGAGATGGTTTTATTAACATTGCGTTTCTATGCGACTGGGTCTTTTTTACAAGTCGTAGGTGATTTCATAGGAATAGACAAAGGTACAGCAAGTCGACATATATGGAGAGTCACTAAAATTATTGCGGGATTATATAGACAATATATTAAAATGCCTGGGACTGTTGAAGAAATGAAATCATGTTCTCAAGGATTTTACAATAAAGCCAGATTTCCAAAATGTGTTGGTGCACTTGATTGTACCCACATTAAAATAATGTCTCCTGGAGGAAATGACGCCGAAATTTATCGAAACCGTAAAGGCTTCTTTTCATTCAACACACAAGCTGTATGCGACTCTAATTGCCTTTTTCAAGATGTCGTGTGTCGTTGGTCAGGAGCAACTCATGATTCACAAATTTTTGGGAATTCAGCAATAAGAGCAAAATTTGAAAGAGGCAATTTCCAGCAATACCTTTTAGTAGCCGATAGTGGATATGCTGTTAAAAAATATTTAATACCACCATTGGACAATCCTATGTTACCTGAAGAAAATTTATTTAATGAATCGCAAATAAGGACAAGAAATCCAATAGAAAGGACATTTGGGATTTGGAAAAGAAGGTTTCCCATACTTTCTACTGGCATTCGATTAAACAAAGAAAAAGTAGAAGGTATTGTTATTGCAACAGCAGTTTTACACGATTTGTGTATCATTTTAAATGAAACAGAGCCACCTATTACTGAAGAACAAGAAGCTGCAATTAACTTTGTCAATTCAGTTCCAACGCAAAATAATAGAAGTAACCAAATTACTAATGAAAGTGTGCGGCGACAGTTGATTAACTATTTTAGAACACCAAATTAAATATATTAGTTATTAACCACTTTTTTTCCTTCCTGCACATTAAAACCACAATTATTTTTATTGTCTTGTTTTATTGTTTTACCCATGAACAAGAATTAAATTAAAAAAAAAACTGGATTTTATTAAAACTGTTTTTTATTTTTATACCTAAAAAACTAAAAAATAATTTTAAATTTAAATATATAGTTATGTATTGCCAACATTCAAATTGTTTAATATTTGTACTTTTTGTAATTGTAAAATTTTCACTTTTAATTTTTGTTCTTCTTTCATATGATTTATTTTAATCTCACTCTCCTGTTTGAGTATTTCAATTATTACTCTTGACTCTTCTTTGAGTATTTTCACTTCTGCATCTTCTTTTTCTCTAAGGAGAGTTAACTTTACTTGCTGCTCTTCATTAAGCATCTCTTTTTTCTCTTTCTCTGTTTGAGCTTTTAATTCTGCCCACTGAGAAACTTTATTGGTCACTTCCTTTTCTTTAATTATTTTTGTTTTTAATTTATTTGCTTTGCCTTTTTTTAACATATTTGGTGTGTACTTGGACCAGTTTCCATTATTATTCTCTTCTTTTGCCTCTGTGCCATCTAAAAATAATGAAAATATAAGATAACTGCTCAAAGTAAAATGAAAGAAGATAGAATACTAACCGTTACTTGTTAACTCATTTAAACTAATTTCATTTATCTCCATAGTCTCCTGTCGATCTTCAATAATAAATTCAATTTTTTTCATATCTAGAAATTAATAGGTTTTAATAAGCAACTTTTCTAATGCTGTAACTATTTCATGTTATAAACATTTTCAAAATAACATTTTTAAAGGTTGAAAATAGTTTTGAATCCCTTTACCTCAATCACCTCCAAATTGGGTCGAGACTCTCCAAGAACGTCCATTATAACAGAGTCCACCGGAGTATAATTTGTTATCATGCTTGGGCCACCACCGGTTCCAAACTTGTAGCATTTCTCATCTGCCGCTTTTTGTTTAGTGCGCTTTTTAATATTTTCATATTTTTTTCTTAACATAGTAGCACTTCTAAAAGTTGCGCTACTCTGGGAATTGAATTCTTTTTAGATATTTATCCAGGTATCATTTTTCAAATGAGTAATATTTGTATCAGTTTGTTTGTTTTCTATGATGTGTCGCTGTTCTTTAACTAATGATACCAAGAGGAACTCCTCTTCAACTGTAAAATTAGGAGATCTTTTTTTATTTGAATTCTCCATTTCTTTTTGACATAAAAATTCAACCGGTGCACTTTTACTGGGAAAATACAATCAAAAAATTAACCTACAAATAAATAATTTTTCTTCTTTTCCATTTAAATTTACGTTTTTCGTACTAGATACAAGTTTACTTGAACCGACTTAACAAAATTGTTATACAACCAGTAACTATTTTGAGTGAAAGTTCAGGGTCGAGACGAGTTCAACTGAACTTAGTTTAAAAATCGTTTTATACAACCGGCCCTTAATAATTTGCATTTAAAATCAAGCGCACTCGAACTGCAAAAATTTTAATTCCTAGAACTTAAGTAGGTACTCGAACTGCAAAAATGAATTAATCTAATACACGAATTGCAAAAACATATTAGTAGGTTCAGGTAATTCTAGGCATGAACTGCAGCAACTCAATATTTCCGAGAAGTAAATAAATACACCAAAATGCTAGGTAAATATATGTATTTCTAAAATTTTTAGTCCGTCAGAGAAATGTACAAAAAATATTTACGAAATAAATGAATCATTTTATAGGAACAACATTTAACAAAATCGGCTCTTGAAATTTGTTTATTTTTATACTGTTGCAATTTATTTTGAAGATATATTTGGCGATCTCTCTTCTCCCTTGACAGTTTTACAATTCACTGATTTTATGAAATTATTCACATCTTCAATGCACTTTGGCAATTTTGGAAAACTTTGTCGCCTCTTATGGCCAATGTTATAGCAGATATATTTTATACCCTTCATAGTTAGCACATCTGCTGCTTGAGATTGCGAATTGATTGAAAGTTGTATCACTTTCAACGGCCTCTCACTAGATTCTTCTAAGGCTTTTCTTTTATTATCGTTGCTAATTGTTTGGCGCATTAACATATTTTCGGTACTTACTTCATGATTATGAGAGCCCGCTTCTATTGAAAATGTTTCTCCTATTGTATATTTTGTAGACTAACATCCTCTTATCGTACATTTCCGTAATTTATAAAATTTGTTGTTTCGCCAAACGATCAACTCTTTCACCGTTTACTAAACATTTTTTCCATTTTAACGCAAACAAACTGTTAAATGACAAAGTATTATAGCCGCGGAAGAACGTTTTATACCGTAGTTTTGCCATCCAAAATTTATAAACAAAATCTATAATTATTTAATTGAGTGTACGGCCTAGTGACCAGTCGCAAAATCTCGTGCTCCATCTGAAAGCTAAATAAATAGTGGTTTACCATTAATATTAAATAGTTTTGGGAGTTGCAAAGTGCTAAAATACTACTGCTGGAACACAGTTCAGACGAAAAATCCCTTGGAACATCCATAATATGTGTAAGTTTTTTAACATTTCATCTTAAAAATCGTCATATTCTTACTGCTGCTACATATTGGATTAGTCTTTTCCACCAAAACAAAATATAAATAAAAATTATATTCTACTAGGCAATTATTAAAAATTATCTATTTGTAGGAGAGAAATTTAACTTCTCGACTCGAACACAGCATAAATAATGAAATATTCTAATACAAGTAGTGGAAAAACTTATTTTTATACTTAATGCGTTCGCATGAATAATTATACACACGATCACGGTGAATTCTACCACTTATTTTCTTGGTTATAACACAATTAATGTCAATGAATCATTGTGACAAATTGATGAAAATTAGGACATTTGGCTGTCGCCGTTCTAGATAACATTTATCGTAAAGCTTTAGAGCCCCTGTACTATTACTACGAGATTCACCATAAATCATGGTATTCGCGAACTGAGAAGTTGCAATAGGGACGTGTGGTGCGATAGCTAGATCAAATTCATTTGTAATATATGAAATTTACTTAAAGTTATTCATACGAATAGGCTTGGTTAACTTTCAAACACTACGATTACTAAGAAATAAACTTTCAAAATTTCCAAGTGACGTCAGCTACATTAATTAGTTTAAAGTAATGTAGATGGCCTGACAAGATATAATTTACAGTTATCTGTCGAGTATTACTTAATCAAATAGCCTTAGCGGCTAGACTATTAAAAAAAAAGGAGAAAAAAGCGAGACACACAAACTACACATAAACATTAAAATAATAAGTAAAGCGATACGAAAAATGGTGCGAGTCACTCGCACCATTTTTCGTATCTCTGTTTTTACTACTTACTGCCCTTAATTGGGACAGGGTAGCAACAATTTATTATTTTAAACTCATTGAGCTGCCTTTGTGGGTTCGCTCCCCCATCGTAGGTGTTCTATCCTACCCCTACGTCGGATATTCGACGGGCTCCCACGACGCACATTTATTTAAATGCCACTTATGGCCTGGTTTGGGTCAGGATTTCCCTGATCCTTTTTCCTTTGTACTTGGGACTACCGTTTTTCAAGATGAGACACATCTTTTATCCCCAAAATTTATTTTCAAAAAATTTTTACTTTTTTAACCTTAATAATATTTTATATTGAGAACCCTGCAATTTACTAATTAAATTTTAATGTTGTTTAAGCCAAAAAAAAATGTATTTCACTGTTTGCTCCATGATGTTTATGGTAAGCCACTCCCACTAATATTTTATTATTACCTGTTGCTTGTTAACGAGTGCTATTGTAGGCCTGATGATGGCGGAAGCCGAAACTAGTTGCCAACTTCACATTTGAACTAATTTAACAAATATATTTCTGTGGTACTGGACTTTGTGTGTTTCTTTACTTATTGGTTGACCGCATTTTAGACATGGATAACCTGATGAATTTATTAAAATAATAGGTTATGTTATATTGAAAAGTGAAAAATAAAACGCTGTGACTAGCAGTACATCGGATATTAGTAATTTGTTTAACTAGGCAGAGAAGTAACAGATTTACTGCTGCGGTTAGCATTTCATTGCCTCGGCTTTGCCTCGGCAATGAAACTAGCAAAGGCAGTAAATCTGATTCTCTGCCGTGTGAAACAAATAATTTTTTCTCCGATTGTTTGTACAGTGTGATTCAAAAAGTCAAATTAAAATGAAAACTTATTTATAACGGATACAACTCACAATTTTTAATATTTGTTCTAATCGTATGTTATAGGTAATAATTAAATCGTATTTTCTAATTATTATTATCGACTAGACCTTAAATTGGATACATAATAATATCTACCGAAAAATTAAGACACCACTGCTACATTCAATTTGCTTCAATTTTCTTTATCAATTGATTGTCCATGAGATAGAGGTTAGTGGATTCCATGTGTCTGCTTAAATCACATTACCATTGCCGTTGCTAATTAAAGTCTGGGTTGTTATGTAAGTTTCTGAGTTGTTTAGTTGAAAATCGCCATTTTTTTAGGCATTAAAAATAATTTTTACTACCTGGGCAGTAAACTTGTTACTTCTATGATCGATAAATGTCACTAAAACTGACGTTTAATGTCAATCGGAGAAAAAAATGTTTTCTATTGGTTTACAATAAACCAAAAAAAAATCGGTTATGTCGCACCAAAACTTTCCCGACGAGTATCCAGAGGCGACTACTTTTTCAGATATCCAGATCAGTGTTGTTATGGAGGAACTTTTAACTGTGCTGACGTTGATCACAAAATAGTGCCTAATGGTGCCTCTCGACTTATCGGTAAAAAAGAGGCGTGGTGTATGACATCGGAAAAGAGCAGCTACCAGTTGATTAGGTTAGGCGATACTTGGATCAAGAAATATATTCAATAACGAAACAAAGCGTCATAGAACTAAATAGTGCTCGTTTTTGTCTATTTTTCAATACTGCGTGCTCTGGTACTACTCTAGAGCTGGAAGTGCCACTTTTGGCACGGCACAATTGTGCTACATTTGACAACACTGATCCAGATATCCAACAAGATTGCCGATGGTAACGTTTCTAAAAACGTAGCGTTTACTTTACTAGCTAAGATCGGCTTGAAGAATTTGGAGAATTAGGAGTAGAATGTGAGTATTTGGAGTGTGGTCTTAACCACAGTCTAAAGCGAATTTTTGTTAGTACCTGAACGGATAGATCAAGGATGGTGTAAAACGAGTGAAAAAATTAACTAAGCCGAACTCATCTACTAAAGGTGGCCATTGTTGCCAACATTTGCCTTTTGTCCGATTGTCTTAGATCATGTAGCATGTAGATTAGTTTATTTGGTAATGAAGGGGGAATAAGGTACCCGACGATCTCTTATTGGTTGATTTGAATACGCAAATTGCATTTGACAGAATTGACAGTTCTTTTCACATGGAAATATACGTAGGCGCGTTTCATAAATGTGTAACAGGATATATGAACTGTTTATTGCTAAAAAACTAATATAATGAATAAATAGACAGAAATAGCCAATTAATGGTAGATGACAAAATGTAAGTTCGTTTGAACATTTTTAAACATAAATTTGTCTGAATCACTGATCTATAATTAAAATGGATAAACATTACACATTACTGTCACTACTACAAATTGTGCCAAATTGAACTTTCTGATATCACAAATACGCATGTGCATATAACCCATTTTTGACGTTGTCATAAGTCATCGCGTCGCGTTTTATTTCAATTGAATAGGCGTAGGTGAAGAAAATAAGCTTATTATTTATTAATCTTATGGAATAGAAACATTTGTTACTTTTATTCGTCCTTTTTTTAGTTTTTGTTGTGTTGTATTAGCGTGTAATATTAAAGACAATATTAGTTGAGTGGAAAATACAATGAAGTGCTTTGTGGCTAATTGCAAAAGCGTTGCAATAAACTGTTCTGAAAAGATTACATTTCACAGGTAAGTTATTGTATTTTATCTTTTATATCAACTTAAAATTTTGTGCTATAGCAAAAAACAAACTGAAGAAAATAGAGGCTCAATAATTCGTGAACAATTAGGAAAAGTGATATTGTTTCAATAACATCAATTAAGCATCCAATACAAATATTAAACAGTACGAATTTAATATTTTATTTAAATGTTAAAATATTATACGTAGAGTAAATTATAATTTTTGTACATTTTATCTTTGATTTTAGCTTGTATTATGTTTTTTTTATTATATACTTATTTTATTTTTAACATTTCATTTATCCTTTCCTAAAACTTCTTGATACGCCCATGTTTTGTTCAATCTTCATATCTTATATAATGCGCATGTGTAGATAACCCATACTGTCAAAATTCAATTTTCAATTTGGCACAATTTCACTATATAGGATTGCTTATCCATAATAATTGTAGATCAGTGGTCTGAATATGAAAAATTAGAACCTTTTTAAAACGGCACGCTACTGATTCAGTGGCACGTATCATTTCACCTTACCTTGCCTTTTCCCGCAAAAACCAAACAAAATGTACAGAATTAAGTTTCAAACTTTAACACTTTTTTATCTTTGACAGGTGGCAGTTCAAAAAATGATTTTGACTGTTCTGAATAGAGATTTTCAATGGCTTTCAAATGACATATTGCTTCTATCATTTTTTGATAACCCAAACCCATCTACCAAATTTTAGCTCAATCGGATTAAACGTGTGGCCTCTATCGTGAAAGAATACAGAAAGACACACAGACAGACAGACAGACAGACTACCATCTAGAAATGGTCTTAATCATCTCAGGGGACCTCAAAATGGATATTTCCATCTTTGTCTTAAATTTTTTTTAGCTCGTTCACAATATTTTCCTTTCTCGGAGGTGGGTCGGGAAATTAAAAATGAATTACTTGTGTATAAATTAAAACATGTTTCAACTTAACTTCTTTCTCTTCTTTTTATTCCAATTAATATTTTTAAATACTATCCAAAAATCATTTTATTTCAATTATGGAAATATCCATTTTGAGGTCCCCTGAGATGATTAAGACCATTTCCAGATAGAAGTCTGTCTATCTGTCTGTCTGTCTGTGTGTCTGTCTGTCTGTATTCTTCCACTATAGAGGCCACACGTTTAATTCGATTGATCTGAAATTTGGAATATAGGTTGGGGTGATTCGTCAGAAGAACCTTTTAATTTTTGTATGACATCTGTCAAACGAAAGTGTCACTATCAACAAATGATAGAAGCAATATGTCACGAAATTTTATTGGCAACAAGTCACTTGAAAGCCCTTAAAAAACTCTATTCAGAACAGTCAAAATTATTTCTCCAACTATAACCTGTGAGAAATAAAAAAATGTCAAAGTTTTAACTTTTAACTTAACATTAAATTTCTGAAAAAGTACTTCATGGATTTCAACCAATTTCGGTTAATCCAGTTAGTTTTTGTCCGACATTTGTCAAACGAACAAGTGACTTTTAAAAACTGACAGAACCAATATGTCACAGAATTTGACTTGTAACATGTCATTTGAAAGCTGTTGAAAAAATCTATTCAGAACAGTCAAAATTACTTCTCCAACTGACACCTGTCAAAAATTAAAAAAAATGTCAGTTTTTAACTTTATCTGAAAAAGTACTTCATGGATTTCAACCAATTTCGATAAAGTGGGTTTCAGTTATTCGTTGGAAGAACCAGTTAGTTTTTGTCCGACATCTGTCAAACGGAAGTGTGACTGTCAAAAAATAAAAATTGACAGAAGCAATATGTCACGGAATTAGACTTGTAATATGTCATTTGAAAAAGTATATTCAGAATAGTCAAAATTATTTCTCCAACTGTCACCTGTCAAAAAAAATGTCCAAGTTTTAAACTTTAACATTATATATCTGAAAAAGTATTCATCTATGGATATTCTTCGGGAAAGTTTTGGGGCGATACAACCGATTTTTTTTTATCATAATTTACTAAATACTGGTATTATTACTACAACAATGGAAATAAAGAACTAATCATGTAAAATGATTGAATTCGTGATGTGACATCAGTATACCTTTCGTTGTGATGAGATGTCATCGAAATGAAAAATACAAAAATTAATTTGAAATCCATTTTTCGTCACCAGTTACATAAAATTTTACTTTATGTAATTATTTACGAAAAGTAATACGTTTGATAACGTCTGTCAGTTTTAAAAAGTGTCACTTTATATGTCAAAATTAGAAAAAAAATATTACATCAAATATGATATACATTTCGTGTAAAAATTCATAAAAAAAATGTTTTATTAAGTAACGAAGCAAAGCAGAGTTACTTGTTGACTTTACAATGTTCGTCTCTCTATCTTCCTGTATGTGTGTCTGTCTGTCTTACCGATAACACGAGAACGGTTTCGAATTTTGGAACTCTGTTTACGGCAATCGATAGCTGATCACCATAGATAAATAAAAATAGAGATATCATTGTTTACTAAATTCTGGATGCCAACAACACCTCACAGTCTAAACCACCGAGAGGTATAAAGTCACAATGATCGTTCATTGTTGCCAAAATTATTTTTAATTTTCAGTATTTACTAAAGTATAGTTCAATAAAGGATCAAAAAGACACTTTGTGTTGCTTAAATGATTGTTTTAAATTTATAAAAGTTTAATTTTTAAATTGATGATGCCAGTGACAAATTTAATAATCCATAACAGTAATACATTACTATGTTTAGTTTAGTTTGTCAATTCATATATAAAATTATTTTGCCATTTGGCAACTGTGTGCACCAGGATTTCATTCAAAATGACGGATTTGTAAATTTAATAATAAAATATTAAGCCCATCTTGCATTATATGTCAGTATATGTCATTTGGATTATTCGAATTTTTAGTGTTTTTGGAGTTGACTTGTGATTTATAGACTTTACGTTAGATGAATATGGTTAAACAGGTCAAGTGAGTAAAAAATTGGACTATTTAAATAAATTTTTGTCGTTTCACAAGTAAATTTATTTAAGGTTACATTTCTGAACCATGGGCGTTCGTACATGTCTTTGAGAAAAAAAAAATTATTATTTATTTCTCACTGAAAATGCCCCGTCAATTAATATCTTATGGAAACAGGGAAAGAGCAAAGTTAATGTTAAGTTAAACTTAATATAACTTGATAAAAAAAGACGAATATTAGCTATATGTATATAATGTTCTTTCAGATTTCCCGTAAATACTGATGTTAGAAATGTGTGATTATTCCCTCTTAGGCAGTGGCGGATTAAGATATTTGTCGCCCAAGGACTGATTGTACATTGCCCCCCCCCCCCAACAATATGCACATTATAAGCCTCCGGTAAACCGGGATAACTCCACTGTCTAATCCAAATACACCCCGAAAACGCACGGGAAAGCAACAATTAGGTCATATCTCTGTCGGAAATCATTTGGAGGCGAATCTGATTCTCTTTCGACATAACTGGCACACAACAAGGTTATTCGTTCATCAAACAGACCAACAACAACTTAAATCAACACTTCATCTATACTTTACAACAAAAACAGTAAACAACTTAGATCATATACGCTACGCTAGATGCGGCATGTAGGTTACTTGTTTAGTAGGTCCGGGGGGGGGTCTAGCGTGCTCAGTCAGGGATTGCTCAAATTTCGACATAGTTTGACCAATGAGAAATCAGTATCGACGTATTTTGACCAATGACAAATCAGTACCCGACTCAATGCTGTCAACATTACACCACTCTTCTACCAACAAAATACTATATAATGCCGTATCTAGCGCAGCATATATGATCCAAGGTAAACACCACCACCATCAAACAAAACCTTACGATCTTGCGAATGACGTTTTGACAGTGATTAAAACAGTAGTGCCAACTGCGCATAGTAGGACCGCGAGAACTGCGTAGTGGCGGTCCATTCCCACGATCTAGAGTAAATTGTAACTCACTTTAAAAACACAACGTATTTTTTTATTACTTTTTATGTAATTTCCTTTTTATTCTCTAGAAAGAGATTAATTTTTCATTGTCTGTAATTTTAAGTATTAATTTTCGCCATATTGAAGAAATTTACCCTTTACCGTTACGCCTATGTATATACTTTTAAATGCGACGTCATACTCACTCCAGCACATCCCCACTCCTACCTTCTCCTTTCCTCTCACCTCAATTGGCCAAGTTTAATGTTGGCGTTTAAACAAATAGTAAGTTATGAATGTGACCTAAGTCAACTTTACAACTGCCTGTTTGTCCGTCTCTCCATAGCTGAGCTACATGAATACTGTTACGGTAAGCGCTAACTAAGAAGATATATTGGAAGGAGTACGACGGAACCTGCGGAACCTCGGCATCGTAGCTAGAATGAGGCAAAGCCGTGTATTATGTGCGAAGTACGAGGAATTTCAGGATCTACGCAATCTTTTCGTATTTGACGCATTCTACAGCTTGCTGGGTTTATTAGTATATTAAAATGTAAGTTTCATAAGACATTAATTTAGTTCACGCGCCAATATTTAGAAAACGAGTCGGTTACGTCCCTATTTCCATATGAACCGTGTATTTTATACCATTTTACTACGACTTGCCCACACTTCATCTTTGGCGAAGTGGGGTCAAAAATCTCAAATTTTTTTTTGCTAAAAATAAGTTAAACTGTCATGAATCGTGGAGAAAATTGATTTTCCGCGAAAAAAAGTCTGTCTGTGTAGATGTGTGAATGTCTGTGCGCACGATAACTCGAGAACGATACGGCTGATCCGGAAAATTCTTTCGGTTATCGGTTTTTATTAAAAAAAGGAAGGCTGTATCAGAAGATGAGCTATTCCGGGTCCGATGATCCTGGGCCCGCCATACAAAATGAAACTTCTATTCGGGATATCTCGATAAGGAAAGGACATTTGTCAACACCGATTTCTTTTAAGGTATTGTGAATGTCAAGATGCGGCTATTGATATCCATTTCGCATGAGGCTCGTTCAAAAAACGTTAATGGAAAAATTCCCTCTTTGGGAAACGGAGTTTCTTCCGCTGACTAAACGGGCCGTAGTCTTGAAAAATCGCTCAGAGATTATTCATTTTACTAGTTTTTTGTTCTTATCTATGTGAAAATAACAAAAATTGCTTTGTTTTTATATTTAAAAATTCAGAAATAAATTAAAATTTTTGATATTGGTTCCTATATTCCAATTCTAGGTAGTTTTGTTGGACTCCATTTTTATAAGTAAGACAATTCCACTTCAATAATTTAATTTTTTTAAAAGTGCTTAGTGCTTAGAGCTCGAGAATTTAAAGTGCTTAATGCTCGCGAGCACTTTCCTGTGCTCGTACTTTTTAAGCACTTTTTTTGAGTGCTCATTGCTCGCGAGCACTTTTTGTCATTGCTCGTTACAGCTCTGATTCTTCTAACATTGTTTACTTAAATGGTAAAGCAGAATCGCAGTTAATAACGCACAAATTGGAAGACGATTATAAAAAAAAATCCAGCAAGTTCGTCAAATTTATGGAAAAGCAAACGGTATTAATTTGAACACCATTTACTTTTATATAAAATACCGAAGTTTTAATATTTCAAACAAGACTAACTGTGCTTTTAACTTTAATTTAAAAAATTAAAATTGTTAAATACTTTAATAAAGCTTACCATGGTAACTTGAAAACACGCGCGTTTGTTAAAGTTCGATTTAAATACGCTGGAGAGTGCATTAAATAAGTAAAATAGGGTACCAATAAAATAATAAATAACAATTTCGTTTATCATTTTCAAATATTTCTTTTACGTCAAATACGTGATAGTTAAGATAAGAGTTCAGCTAATTCAACAGAAGACAATAGCGCAAAGTTCAAGGTTGTATTCTCACGGCAAAATCTCCGAGAAAATAAAAACATATTATTTTATAGTTTACTTCTATTCTGTTTCTTGCATTGATAGTTAGATTTAAAATTAAAGCTATTTTAAATTCTTGTTTTTTAAAAAGTTATATTGGAGATAACCATATTTATTTGGCGCAGTCAGTACGACTTAAAAACGGAATCGATAAAAATCGCGAAACCGGTCCATATCTACGGTTTATTTGCAACCCAAAATTAGTAGCTCCAGAAAATACTTGTGCCAAACTTTTGGAAGCTGTACAAGGAAAAGAGACTACATCGTCCTTTTTTTTTGGAGAGAATAATGAACATTTCCTTCATAGTATTTTTTACATTTATTTTAAATCTAATTTTTGCATATCACTGGGAATTGACATTATTTCTTGCAAATCTTTTACAGTTAATGAGCAACGATAGTATTATAGAAAGTTTAATAGATTTACTTCAAACAGTTAGCATTCAAGAAAATCGTTTAATTGAAACAAATACAATGACTTATAATACTAATAATACTAATTAAAAATTACTTAATTATATATAGATATTATTCCTCAATATGATAAGAATGTTCATACATTAAATATTTTTATTGGTAATTGCGAAATATTAATTCTATGAAGCAAATAATGCACAACTAAATAACTTTTTGTTGCGTGAATTAAGGGGAAAATTATTAGATATAGCATTAATGGTTTTAAGTTCAAGGACTCAATTAAGAACTTGGGCTGACATTAAAGAAACACTTAATTTAAGTTTCGGTGATCAAAGGAACATAGATTGCTTGGTCCACGATTTAATTGTTTTACATCCAAATAAAAATAAACCGCCATATAACTTTGGCATGCGTTGTCAAGAAGCGCGTAGTTTTGTTATAGCCAGTTGAATTTAGGAAACGATATTGTCGAGGAAAACGCAATAAAAATCAGAATTTACGAAGATTTAGCTCTTAAGACTTTTATTAGAGGTAACAGGTCAATTACAAAATAATATACGTTTAAGAAACCCAGATGGGTTAGAAAAAGCTATGCCGTTAGTAATAGAGGAAGAAAACTTTTTATACAGGGTGTCCCATGACTAATTGGCAGGGTATAGCTTGAGCTAAAATAATGTTAGTACTTCATATAAACTTTTTTAACACGGGCCCTCGTTTTCGAATTATGGGCCTTCAAAATTGGATTTTTAAATTCATTTTTTATTTTTTATTTTCGTACTGTTTATTCGGTCTTTATAGAACTTTCTGTATGGTTATAGTGTACGTTTATGCTTATTTTAGACGTTCAAACAGATTTCCAGTATTGCCTTAAAGACAAGGACGTACTAGTCGTAATGGTTAGGGATCCAAAAATTTTGTATCGATGACATACCCTGTATAAAAATTTTAAAAATTGCTTTCTCATACCTTAAGCTAACGTAAAGATACTCTTGTTGGAATTCGATAAAATTAGCCGTTTGGCTGATATTTGCATTTTATTAATGCTCTGCATACCAATTTACGCATTCGCCATTTTTTGTAAGGATAATCCCAGATAACGGAGTAAAACTAATTTAATAATGCAATGCCCAAGATTCACCTAATGTTGTAGAAATGCAGATATGCATTTAATGCACGTATTGGCTTCTTGAAACTATTTAGAGGCTAGAAGGCTTTAGCTGAAAATTTTCCAAATGGACCATAAGAGTAGGTAAATTAATTTATTTTGCATGTTGTACAAAATCAAATTTATAACTTTAGGAAGTTTATTGGCAAAAAGAGGTGGCGAAGGTCCAGTACGAAATGTACGTACTCTGGCAGTTGAAGAAGCCGTATTAAATGCAGTTGATAATAGAGAGTTAAAGCCAACACACAACGTAAACGCATCTCAATCACGTATACCTTAACGTATCCCGTTATAACTTAGAAAAATTGTACCATTAAAAAGACTTAAAGAACGACTTCTTTTACAACGTAACGTAACGTCAATATTGCACAGTGATTTCTAACCAAATTTTTCGTTGATGAAATGATTTTAAATCTTATTTTGCAAGATTAAGTACTTCTAGGTAATAGAGCAGCCCTATACGGGGCTTTTGTCCTCAATGCCCTAAGTGATACCCAGTGCTTATCTTGATTTCGGTTTAAAAAAGTACATTTACTACCTCTGAGAATAGGCCTAGGGTTGCCTGAACAAATTTTTTTTAATAAAAAAGTTTATTTTTTTGGAAACTATTTGGAATAGTGAAAACACTGAATTTTTGTAAACACTTGTAGGATATACTGCACTGTGCATGCCGCAAAGACGTTTAGTGAGGTTAGGTTTTCATTTTGTATGATTTCCTTCAATATTTTGACAACGAAATGCGTCATGCGTTAAAGAGATACGTAAACGCAGAAATCCGTAGAGTTACGTTCGACGTAACACTTAAACCTATCCGTATCCTCTGTGCGCAGTCGCAGATCGATACGGATAGGTATACGTGTTGGAAGCTGGTCGTGCTTTAACTCTCTAATGATCCGTCAACGAGTGTACGAAAACTGTCAAAAGTCTGAACGTATCAAAATCAGTTGTGAATTTCACGTACAAAAAGTACATAGTATGACAGCAGCTGATTATCCCGCACTACTTGAGTATGCTCAGTGGTTCCTGCAACAACAACAGGTAGACAATACATTTATCAGTAATTTTATTTTCAAGGACGAATCCTCATAATTTGCACTTATGGGATGATGAGAACACACATGGCATTATCCAAACAAAGAACCAATATAGATTTATAGTAAATGTTTGGGCAGGAGCAGTAGGAAATCATTTAATAAGGCCATACTTTATTGACAGTACTCTGACTGGCCAGAAATATTTAGATTGTTTGTCAAAATGAGTTTTGGAAGCTGTTTGATGATGTTCCACTACAAACTCGTAGCAATTTATGGTTGATGCATGATTGTGCCCTTCCTAATTTTAATTTAGTTGTGCGGCAATATTTAAATACAAGGTTTCCTAATAAATGGATTGGTCGGGGAGGCCCGTTTCGATGGCCACCGCGATCACCAGACGTCAATCCTATGGATTCCTTTTTGTGGGGTTATCTTAAAGATTTATTGTGTACAACACCTGTGCAAACAAGACAAGATGTAATAGAGAGAATTGTTTTTCACTGCAGTGCTATTCGCAATAATCCGGGATTGCTTTTTCAGATGCAAAGAAACAACATTGCGTGGACTTGGAAGGAGCTCATATTGAACATTTATTATAATAATTTTACTATTTTGTTGATTAGAAATTAGTTTTAGTTTTATGACATGTATTTTTTGACGTTTTAATTGATTTTCATTGAAAGCAACTAATTACGTTGTTTGTATATCTGAACTTGCATTAAATGTAGTCTTAATGTTGTTACCTTCTACTATCGTTAAATTGTTTAATTTTACTTTATTAGGTGAATCTTTGACAATGGCGAATTCGCGAATTTGTATGTAGTGCATTAATAAAATGCAAATGTTAGCCAAACGATTAATTTTATCAAATTCCAACAAAAGTATCTTTTCGTTAGCTATTTTTAAAATTTTTATACAGGGTGTGTCATCGATACAAGTACCCGTTTGAGAAAGCTACTATGTTAGCGAAACGCCCCACGGTTCTATATTGAACTTAGTATAAATATTATGAAGATTTAAACAAATTAAATTATTTTATTTCATCGTACTTCAAAAGTCTTGACTCTATGTGAACTGCTTGTGACAGAAGACAAACTGAAAAGTTTTACTGGTGTCAATAACATTTTTGACTCCATTGTGACAGTATTTGAGACATATTATAGAGATCGAAGAGCTTATCGTCTAACTTCTCGACAAAGGGTTATGTTGGTATTAACTAAACTCAAGACTTATGTAACCCTATGTGCTCTTTTCACTGTATCTCCAGAAATGCACAAATTTTACATTACGGAAATGATACCAATGTTATCTTCAGTTCTGAGGCTACTTATAGATTTCCCTAAAAACTGAAATAATTCAACATATGTTTGAAGAATTTAAAAATGGAAGGGTAGTTTTGGATTGCACAGAAATTTTTGTACACGCTCCCAAATGTCTGTGCTGTAGAATTCGGTTTTACTAATATAAATCACATATGACCGTAAAATTTATGACGGAGTATCACAAGGTGGTCTAATTACGTTCTTGGACAAACCATATGGGAGCAGGGCCTCTGATAAAATAATTTTTGAGGAAAGTAATATTATTTCTTTATTAGATTTAGGTAGAGATACTGTTATGGCCGACAATGAAATAAACAGAATAAAATTATTTAGGCCACCATTTCTCAAAAAGCAGAAATAGCCAAAATCTGAAAATATTTAATATATTTTCTGTAAAATTGAATTGGAATTTGGTTCCATTAATTGAAGACATTGTTATTATTATAAGTGCACCCATTTTAGCAGAGGGTAGATTATTAGAAAATAACTAGATTCTTATATTTGACGATTATGTAATACTCACAGCCATTATTTGAGTCATTTATTAGTTAATTACATTTTACTGAAAACGTATGAAATATATACTATTTATTTCTTACCACCATATTTTTATTAAGTTTCTGTAATTTTATTGTTCAACAATTTGGTAGTTCACTGATAACAACTATTTTACCAATCGCATGTTTAATTTTTATATTAATAATCAACTACAATAATCATTTATTTTTTAGAAAATACCAAAATAATTACATAATTATGTAACTAGCATTATCTTAAATCATTTTCGATTCCTGATTAATTTTTTAATTTAAAAATAATGCATTTATATTAACTTTGGTTCTTACAGAGAGCACATTTTGTTGAAATAGTTTCGTTTAATTACAGATAACATAATTCTTGAAAATTCGTAATCAAATTCTACTTCCATCACCAAAATATTGTCATCGAAGGAAGCATATATGACAAAAAATGTTTTAGCTAAATTAAGTACATTCATTCCCATTTGTATCTGCCCATAATACTTATGACGTTTTTTCAATTTGAATTCTTCATTATCTTGAATCACATAAGTTAGTTTTTGCAGAGCTTCTGTTATAGTCATTTTACTTCCTGAAAATGTATTTTCTGAATGATAAATATGAATATTGGATCATAATTTGTTGAATAGTTTCAATTCTTTACTTTCAAAAAAACATTTTATTTCCAGAAGGTACGCTCGATTTCCTTCTGAAAATATTATTCGATCAGGGAAATATCCAAGCCATTAATTTGAATGGAAAATTACCATCCCACATTAATAATATGTATCACTGTACTCTTCTGAAATATTTCTCGTACACGATGCTCAAATTTCAAAACATGCTTCACGTATTTATTGTGTAAATGATTTGGATAATAATACTTGAGATTTTTAGTATCCTATTCATTTTTAGCATCTGAAAATTACTCATTTCTGTTTTTGTATTTCAACGGATGCTAAAATACATCATGCAAGCTGATTGACAGACGTAGTTGAGGATTACTTAATCGTAATTCTGATTATATTGGGATTGTTACGTTTTTTTTTGTGCCACCCTGTATTTTCATTATTCCTCTACTCAGTATATTTTATAATTTTATACTTGCTTGATGTTCCCCTTCTTATTTCCTCGCGTCATGTCCCTTTCTTCTTTTGGTATTCCTATAAAATGCCTTACACATGGTAATAACCTTCTTTTTCTTTATCTATTGAGTACAATCAATTAACTTTGTATCTTTATATCGCCTGTGTTATCTACTGAAGATTTTTTTCTCTCCCCCTTTTTCTATAGGGGTGTTTTGATTTTTTTCCTGGTTCTCACGTCTGAGACGGTTGTTTTTCTTCTGGACGGTCAAGTTTGCCGGGTCCAAGAAGTCCTTTTTCTGGACAACTGGGAACGTAACAGCTTGGAACGGGACAGCTTACCACAGGAAGCTTTCGCCTATAACAACCAGACCCTCTACCTTAAAGAAGTTAAAGAAGCTAAGTTTTTTTTTTATTGAAAAAAAAGGAAAAGCTCTGACACTATCGTTAAATAAACAAATATAACGTTTCATTTGAGTTTAATTTCCTTAATCCCAAAAAAAAGAAAGGACGGATTTTGAAATATATCATAGTTTTTTTGTCAATTGTTTCTAATCACATCAAAGAATCAATTGACTGGCGTCCAAATTTTTTTTTTTATTTAATACTTTACTTCTGATATATTTCAAATTCTATTCGGGAAACCAACCCACCAACTTGAAAAATAAATGAAAATAAATGAAAAGCGGACGGTAAAGTCAATTTTTTTTAAAGTTACATCAATACAGTTATAATATATTTATTAATAAACGATCATGCATAAAATTTTGTATGTATTTCTAGCACAAACAGCGTTTATAGACCTTACGTGTTAATAGCCCTCGTCTAGCGGCCGAGCTCTTACTTACATGTTGCGGTTCATAAATGCTTATTTAACAGCCTTGATACATAAATAACTATTATACCTTTCTTAGTAAATATATAGACGTAAAAAATGAAAACTGTCCTAGAGACACAATAACCCTATTATACAATCCAATTTTAACTTAGTTCGTTTGTGCTCCAAATGACGTTATGCGTAAACTTAGATGAATTTGGGACACCTGAGTGTCTGACCTTTGCAATTTTTAAATCATGGGCTTATATATTCCCTTGAAGTACGCAGTCAATACTTTGAAACCCCGCCCCTAACAATATAGGGATATAAATTTGACTAGAATAAAAAGCATTTTTCTACAACCACTATGCAAAATACGTTTTTCTACAAAAAAATTTATACGCAAAGCAGGCCTTTTCACAATTCCTTTGATATCGGTTGGAATAGTAATAATTTATAGTGTGGTACTTATGTCCACAGAAATGTCAAAAACTGCTATGACCTGTCAACATTTTTTGACAAGTGACTGTTTTTCTTTCATTATGAAAAGCACTTTTCCCACTCGTTAGATTTGCGGAATTCGCCTTACTGACCTCATGGAAAATTTGACGCTTTGCACACTTGTTGTACAATAGTATATTGTTTAACAAGTGTTGAAAATAGCACTTTTCACATGCATGTGACGGTTTGTGGCACGAGCCTGAGGCGAGTGTCACAAGTCACAAAGTGTGAAAAGTGCTTTTTCACACTATACTTTTCCTACGGCTGCCACTTTATTTTCTAAAGTTGCAATAAATTTGAATTTATTTTAATGAGAAATGAGAACTGTCAGTAGTGACAGTGCGCATGCTAGATTTTATTTCAATTCATTGATATATGTTATGTTATTAGGAGTAGTTGTATTGTCATTTTACTTTGCACACGCTTTTTGAAATTGACGTTTTTCAAGGCAAGTTGACAGTGCGTTTCTGTGTTATTTTCTAAGCAGACGTAGGAAAACTACTATTTTATCTATACGATTGGAAGAAAAGTTTTAGAAATGGAAAGGTACCCTCTACACTAAAAGTAAATAAAGAGAAGCAATACCACCCAAATTTTCGATGACTTTTAGTATAAAGTTGTTAAATACATTCTCAATTATATGAATTTTATAAAATTATCAGCAAAATCAGTGTTTAAAATTTAATTATTTTTTTTACAATATTTATTTATTTTTTTAATTTTATTATTAAAAATCACATATTCTACCTCTTAAATGCGAATTATTTCACTTAAATATACTTTTTTTAATCAAAATATTATTAATGAGGGTTCCTGTACTAAAATAATTTATTTACACTTTAACCTATTCAATAGGCACTAATATTTAAACAAATAATACTTATGCTATTGCAAAATTGAATATGGCAATTAGCTCGTATAAACACATGTAATTTCAGTTCTTACGTTCGTACAAAATAATTGCGCAATTTCGTTTGTGATTTCTACAAAATCATCATTAAATTTTGCATTGATATTTCATCTTTTAGGAATATTCTGATTTCACATTTAAAATTAATAGTTATTGATGTTTTTGAGGCCGATAGGCGATTCACGATAATTACACATGATTTTTAGAATTATTTAACACAATTAAGACGGCATTATTGGATTTCTGAAGAATTTTAAATAAAACAATACATTAGTTATAATTGTCCTTGATTACGCTCATCTAAGGTTTGATTTGCCTTTTATAAGTTTTATTATACGACGGTCCAAACTATGCACCTATCATTTATGGCAAAAATTATTTTTTTTCACACGATTCATTATTCATGGAAATTTTTCCTTACTACGTTAATTACACTAGTGAATGTTAGTTTTTTTTTGTATTGAAAATATGATTGTAAACATAGATACATAGACCTTGATTATTTTTACTACATTTTAATTTCACTAGAAAATATTGGTTTTTTTCTATTGAAATTCTATTGATATATTATGTTCACTTATAGACCTGATTATTTTTACTACATTTTTTGATAATAGTACTCTTTGGATAAGATTTTGAATTTTTTAAGATTATCATTACTAATATAAAAAATAAAATCGTTATTTTACTGCCGTGTGTAAATTACTAACTTTACACATACTTTGTCGTGCGTAAAGTTCAACTTTACGCACTAGTGCGTAAAATAAAATACTAGTAAAGTAGGTAATAAAATTCGATAGGACCCTTACGGAAATGAAAATGGAAATTAAATTCCGTTTTTTGAAAAAAAAACCTAAAAATGCTGGTACCTATCAGTAATTCAAAAAACTATTTTCTTCTCTACAGGCAAGTTTATAACGTTAATAATAATTTCCATAGCCTACACTAATACACACACATATGCACGCACTCAAGCACACGCACGCATTCACGCACGCACCCAAGCACGCACTCACACACACCCACGCAGGTAGGCGGAAAGATATTGGCAGACAGTTTGCTAGGGGCTAACATGCTGGCAGAGCGATCCAAAGGGGCGTAAAAGGTAATAAAAAAAATATCACGAGGTTCATCAATTATTATTATTTTGTTTTAATGTTTAATCATAAAAAAACATTTAAGCTATGGCACACAAAAAGGTGGGGGCTAAAGTCGTGGCAGACGTCAGATATCTTATTTATATTATAAACCACTTGCCACAAGATCTTCGAAACCGTCGTACCGATTGACTTGAAATTTGAGATGATTTTTCTGACGCAGAAAGATTTTATTACATCTCAAAAATCGTACATCCGAACATGTTACAGAGTTGAAAATTGGTATTTGCACAAATAGGAAAAAATAGGAAAATGGAGAAAAACAGGAAAAAAATTGGATAATTTGGAAAAAATAGGAAAAAAGCCGGAAAAAAATAGGAAAAACAGGAAAAAATTGGAAAATTAGGAAACAATTTCAAAAACAGTAAAAAACCGGGAAAATAAGAAACAATAGTTAAAAATATGATAAATGTGGAAAAACGGAGAAATATAAGACAAAATCGAAAAAAAAATAGAAAAAAGAGAAAAAAAAGAAAAAAAGGAAAAATAAAAAAAAAAACAGGAAAAAAACAGGAAAAATAGGAAATAATGAGAAACATTTGGTCGTTCAGATATTAATCTTAAGGGGGGGTTTAGGAGGGATATTACATATTATATACACTGTAGTGTAAAACATGTTCAACTTACTTCGCACGGGGTAAACAAAAACAAACCAAATGTATTGAAATTTAAATTCAAATGTGTTTATAAAGGTTAATTGGTCATTTTTAATTAAATTCTTTTAGAAATAAAATCACAAATAAATCTAAAAAAATCGTGTAATCCTACTATTAAGTTGAACATGAATTATATTATAGTTTACATAATGTTATTTCCCTCCTAAACCCCTACAGATTAATATCTGAACGACCGAATTTTGCTTGTTTTCTGCTATTTTTTCTCTATTTTTTCCTGTTTTTTGTTCCAATTTTTTCTTTTTTTTTCCTTGTTTTTGTATATTTTGTATTATTTTTCGCCGTTTTCCACATTTTTTATATTTTTCCCTATTGTTTCTTATTTTCTATATTTTTTATGTTTTCTATTTTATTCTAATTTTCCTATTTTTTTCATGCTTTTTTTCCTATTTTCCCCCATTTTTCAATATTATTTGTGTTGTTTTTCAGAATTGCCTATACGCGTCGGTCCTTATATAGAAAACGGTAGGATTTTAATAAAAAAAAATAATGCAGATATATACATGGATTTATATGAATACACTTGAAAATTATTTTTATTAATTAAAAGATCTGCACCACAGTTATATTTCTTTAAATGGAACACACTATATTCTTTTACACTTTTAGATTCGTCCTGAGAAGCTCATTTCAAAAACCTATTACACTTATGACATAAGCTTATTAGTCTTGGACTTATAGACAATTGAAAATCGCATTTTTTCAACTTTTAGTGATTGCCCCGGCCAAACGCCGTAAAATCGGATAAAACGATTTACGTGTCCATGTCTTAACGTTTTGACTTTTATTTGGTACCATAAGAACTATACAGGATGATCAAAATATGCGTACTTTTAATAACCTTGTATACATTTTTTCATATACTACCAACTTGAATTGGGAATTTGGAAGCTTTGGTTTTCAACAATGTTGAATAATATCGTCACCACTAACCAAAACTACACTTTTTAAAACAGTCTAAGTACATTTCGCTGACTACGTTAGCAATCAGGAGTCGATGATAAACTAAATATTAAACCTACGATCTAGATATTTATATCTACCACCTTCACGCATGAATGCGATTCGGCTTTCTCCAATCATTTGGAAAAAACCCGCCAACCTTATATAATTAAACTGTATAGTGGACTAAATGGAATAGGTCGTTTGCCTTTATTTAAACTATTTTTACATTTAATTATTTCAACACTTTCAAATGCATCCAACAACCTTTTGTTGGGTACATTTTTAAGCAATTTTACATTATCCACACTAATTTTATGATTATGACACAAAGCATGTTCAGCAACAGATGATTTCTCTGTGCGACCGTATTTCAAATGTGCCATGTGCTCTTTAAATGTAGTTTGTATAGATCTTCTAGTTTGTCCAACATACTTTTTGTCACAATCAGAACAATTTACTTCGTAGATTCCATTTTTTTCCAAATGACTTGTTTTATCTTTTGGGTTGTTTAATATACTTTTCAAAGTGTTGTTTGATTGAAAAACTACTCTCAAGCCTGATTTGTGAAAGATCGTTTGCAACCCTTTAGTGAGGTATGGGTTATATGGCAGAGGAACAAATTTCTCAGCCTGTTTCTCATGTTGGTATCCTTGAAGTTTTTCTTAAATGTATGGCGATTAATTAACTTAGCGCCGAATCGCATTCATGTGTAAAGGTGGTAGGTATAAATAGCTAGATCGTAGGTTTAATATTTAGTTCATCATCGACTCCTGATGATACTAACGTAGTTAGCGAAACGTACGTAGAGTGTTTTAAAAAGTGTAGTTTTGGTTAGTGGTGACGATATTCTTCAACATATACTAACAAGTAGTACTTAAGAAGATAGGGACATGTAAACCGTTTTGTCCCATTTTATATCTTTTGGCCCGAGCAATCACTAAAAGTTGAAAAAATGCGATTTTCAATTGTCTATAACTTTAACTAATAAGTTTACATTTTTAGTGTAATAGGTTTTCTGAAATTAGCTTCTCAGGGTGAATCTAAAAATGTAAAAAAATACAGAGTGTTCCATTAAAAAAAATATAACTATATATTAAAGACCAATTTTCATATTTTTAACATGTTCAGTGTATGAGATGTAGGTAGCACTATAAAAAAGCCCCTCCGTTTTTGCCCACCCTCTGGAAAATGGTGATACAGGTATTTAAAAAAAATAGCTCAATTAGTAATTTTCAAGTATTTAACATGTTTGCTGATATAAGTATCATTATAAAAAGCCCCACGCTTCACCCCATAACTGAATTTATGGTAATAGTAAAAACGTATTTCTTTATTTTTTAAGAATTAACCAAAATACGAATGTTCAACTCTGTAACATGTTCGGTTGTACGATTTTTGAGATGTAACAAATAAAGTTCCCAAAAAAAGACCCAACCCTCGTTATGCCCAGTAACTGGAGTTTTGAAAAATGATAAAACACGTGTTTGTTTATCTTTAAAAAATAGCTTCCATTACCAATTTTCAAGGCTGTAACACCCTTGGTGTGTGAGATACAGGTATTCTCATAAAAAAGTTTTTCGTCTTTTCCCTACCTTAGGGTTGCAATTTCCAAAAATTCTTTCTTATTGGCCGTCTACGTCAGGGAAATAGTATTATAAGGGACGAGATATTTGAGATAAAAATTGAAGATTCTGTAAGTAAAAATTATCAGTTGTCAATGGATTATGACACCGCGCTGTATGTTAGGCTTCGTCCGACTGTTAATAATTCATTATGTAAATAAAATAAATGGATTTCCACAAATTATTAATATAGTATTTTGGAAAATAAGAACGTAAAGAACAACAATCATGAATTAGTACTTAAAAATAACCAAGAAAGAACCAGATCAAGGAATAACGATGTTTATTTATGGCGCCTTAAATATTATAAAAAATCGGTTGTGTAGCCCCAAAACTTTTCCGACGAGTATCCACGAATACTTTTTCAGATATTTAATGTCAAAGTTTCAACTTTTGACATTTTTTTATTTTTGACAGGTGACAGTTGTAGAAATAATTTTGACTGTTCTGAATAGGGTTTTTCAAGGGCTTTCACACGAAATATTGCAGATCCAATTCCGTGACATATTGCATCTGTCATTTTTTGATAGTGATACTTCCGTTTAACAGATCTTGTACAAAAACTAATGGGTTCTTCCGACAGATCACCCAAACCCATATACCAAATTTCAGCTCAATTGGATTAATGCTTCTTCAGATATTTAATGCTGAATTTTCAAATTTTGACATTTTTTTATTTTTGACAGGTGACAGTTGGAGACATTATTTTGACTGTACTGGATAGAGTTTTTCTAGGGCTTTCAAATGACATATTGCATGTCCAATTCGGTGACATATTGCATCTGTCATTTTTTGATAGTGGTACTTCCGTTTGACAGATGTCGTACAAAAACTAATGGGTTCTTCCGACGGGTAACCCAAACCCCTATACCAAATTTCAGCTCAATTGGATTAAACGTGTGGAAGAATACGCACACACAATACACACACATACACACACAGACCGACAGACAGACTTCCATCTTGAAATGGTCTTAATCGTCTCAGGGCACCCGAAAATGGATATTTCCGTTTTTATCTCGAAATTTTTTTTTGCTCGTTCACAATACTTTCCCTTCTAGGAGGTGGGTCGGGAAAGTAAAAATAAATTGTGATATGTTAAAGCGACCGCATTGCAGCAGCCTATAGTCAAAAAAAATATTTACAATAATACTCGCAGAAATTTTTTGTTTAACTAACACATAAGAATTATTCTTTATAGTCACAAACAATATTAAATTATATGTACACACCTATTCTAATTCACATTCATCTTCAGATTTAGAGTCGGTATCATTTAAATTAATTATAATTTTTCGCAAACTTGGAACATTCTTCATGTATTCTTTCTCGATTTTTATTACATGATTGATTGCGTTTTTCCAGTTATCAGCGCTAATATTCTTGAATTCCTTTTGGATTTGAGTTACAACACTTTCAGCACTTTTTGGAGAAGTGTTTTGTTTTGTAATAATTCTATTGGATTTAGTACACAATAATATGGTGGCAAACGAAGGGCGGAATGACCAATTTTAAGTGATGTTTCATCTACAAAATATTTTTTTGTTATTATTTTTACGTTTAATACTTCTATTAGTTAAGCTTTTGTATAGTGTTCCTCATAGTATATGTCTTCTGCTTCTAAAAATTCTTGAATGGTGGCCTTATTAGAATATTTAGAAGGTATTTTTCTAGTCTGTCTAGAATGATACGACGCGTTATCTAATACTATTACACTGTTTGGCTTTATTTTTGGAATCAACGATTCTTCAAACCAGGATTGAGAAATAGTGTGCTTTCAATAGGTATCTTGATGATAGTCTATACTGCTGTCCTTAATATTTCTTGACGTTAACAACAAGGCCTCATCTACCCATGCGTTTGTTCTACCACAGTGCAATATGCAAATTCGTTTACCCGTATTGTGTGGAACATTAGCTCTACTTTGAGTTATCTGTCCAAGCTCTCCGAATTGTATCATGGCTATCAAACCACGTTTCATCTAAATAATATATTTCTTTGCAATGACTTCGACAATCCGTAATTTTTTCAATATATTCATTCCTCCACTTTATCAACCGTGTACTCTCCATTATTGTTTGCCTTTTAATAACAATTTTATATCTGAAGCCATGCTCTTTTAAAAATCTTCCCAATGTTTTGGTTGAACAGTCTTCGATTATAAACTTTTCTTTCAATGTGGCTAATAAATTGTCCAAATTGGGCATTATATTGGATGCAAACATTTGGTATATAACGTCATTTATAGGTCTTAAAAGGTGAGATTCAATCTTTTTAAAACTACCAGAGTCTTTTCTTGTTTTTCTATTTTTCACGCCAGTTTTTATAAGCCTATATACTGTTGATCGAGAAACTTTTGTTAAAAAAACAGTTTGATCAAGTGCTTTTTCATTTGCGTACAGAGACCTTCGAATACGTTAAGCACTAGATTTTGGCATTCTTCTTTAAATGTTTTTTATTAGAAACGTAACGTTCATTACTTGGTCCTGGAATAGGTTCAATTACAAAATGAATCGGCAATCTTTCCTCTTCTTCATTATCGTCTGTTTCGTTTATATTCTCCCACGGATGTCACATTTTCACGTTAACAGATATAGTTATTTACAATATTTCACTAGTATACCCTATCAATGCTAAAAGCAAACGTATAATACATACCATAATAATGTCATAAAATTAAAGGTAAGGTTTTGTTTATACAGTCGATCATAATATAATTTTCTCCACGACCATTACTGAATGTATGAATTCTGAAATCATTTTTAATAATAGAATGTAAACATTCACCCTCTAGAGTCTGAATATTTATTCTATAATACTTGCCTCTTATGCATTTTGCATGTATTTTCATTCTTTATCAAGGTAAAGAATGGATTTTCTGTAATCGAAATAAACGATATGGGATTGCCCTGGATTTCAAAAGTGTCACTGTCAGATATAAAATGGCGACGGTAATAATTATTTTCAAACAAGTTTTAATTTAAACAAAATAATGAGTGAAAAATCAAGTGAAGTAGATATAGAATTTAATAATATCTGAAATTGCAAATTATGAAAAAACACCAATGCACCAGATTTCAATATCGGTAAGTGTACCACAGCACTATAAATATTAATACAATGTAATACAAATATGTTAACAAATAACTTGTGTTCAGATTTAATTTAATTTTGATTTATACTTTTTGATCGTGGAGAAAATTTAGTCTGTTACTCGGTCAGAATGAAAAATTCGACACTCGTGGTTCCTCACACTCGCTTTCGCTCGCGTTCGGAATTTTCCACTCTTGTCGAATTTTTCATTCTAACCTTGTTACAGAATCTACTATTACATGTTCCTATTTGACCTATCTATTTGTCATCCACTTGTTCAACACAAACTATAACGGAGCCAACCCTGCACTATTTGTTTATGATTGCAACTGATTGTAGATTATTTTCTGATAAAGAGGCTTCAAATATCTTGTCCCTTAAAATAACTATGCCTAATTTTCAAGTCAATTGGAACGATAGTTTCAGAGATCTCGTGGCAAGTGTTATATAATATAGATAAGATATCTGACATCTGTCAAGGCTTTAGCCTCCACTTTTTTGTCTGCCATAGCTTAAATTCTTTGGATCGCTCTGCCAGCATGTTAGCCCCTAGCAAACTGTCTACCAATATCTTTTCCCGTTTCTTGAATATAAAAACTACTTTTTTCGTAATCAGAATCCGTGTACTTGATAAGTTTTTTTGTACCTAAATTTGACATATTTAAACGCACGCCCCCGATTTAGGTCCCAGCCTCTCGATGGCAGACAAGCAAATTTATGTTCGGCTACACCAAAGGTTTATTTTTCAATACAAATTAACCGTGTACCTTATGGATACATTTTTATGTAGCCATAATTATATCCTCGGACAAGCTCCGAAAATTATAATTAATCATCGTTAAGTCGATTAATTTTTTAATTTTCTTTATGTTTATTCTGTAACAATAAATTTAAGTTAGTCTGTGTTTTTGTATTTTGAAGTTCTATATGGAGTAATTTGCAAAATACTTTAGACCTTAATTTTTAAATTCCGTGGCACTGTCTATTGTAATTTTTGGGGTAATGGTAATAAAATTTAAATGTTATCTACTACATTTTTATGAAAAATGATTCAAAAATTGTTAAACTGCTGATATTTTTATTTTGAATACATCCATATTACGTTCAAAAAATGGTTGACCAGTAATAGTTATTTGTTAAACCAATGTTTACTTAATTAATGCCTCTATGTCCTAATTTATGTACATAAAAATATTCGATTTCTAATTGTTGCTCGTTTAGATAAAACGTATGTTGAAAACTTAGTACCATATGTACGAATTTAAATGCTGTATTTTAAAAGTTCTTTGAACTGTTGTAACAGAAACTTCTGGTAGATAATTATTTTTTAAATACAATGCGAATATTTGCTAGGGGTCAACATAATTTTTTATATACTTTATTATGTGTTCCAAATTTATTTTTGGTTGTGTTACGTATTGTTTTCTATTTTAATAGTTATTTGTTTAACTAGGCAGAGAAGTAACAGATTTACTGCTGCGGTTAGCATTTCATTGCCTCGGCTTTGCCTCGGCAATGAAACTAGCAAAGGCAGTAAATCTGATTCTCTGCCGCGTGAAACATATAATTTTTTTCTCCGATTGCTTGTACAGTGTGATTAAAAAAATCAAATTAAAATGAAAACTTTTTTATAACGGATAAAACTCACAATTTTTAATTTTTTTTCTAATCGTATGTTAAATTGTATACATAATAATATCTACCGAAAAATAAGATCCCACTGTTACATTCAATTTGCTTCAATTTTCTTTATCAATTGATTGTCCATGAGATAGATGTTAGTGGATTCCATGTGCCTGCTTAAATCACATAACCATTGCCGTTGCTAAGAAAAGTATGTACCTTTTCTGAATTGTTTAGTTGAAAATCGCCATTTTTATCTTAACATTAAGTTGGTTGGAGAAGAGATGAATCTGTGTTTAGAGGTATTTTCTAAAATAATGGAAAGTTATGAAGAAATGTTAACACCTCCCGAAGTTAAAGAATTGGCAAAAATGCAGAATATAATTTGTTTCGTACAAAATCCAGAAACAGTATGAAATATGTTATAAAAAATTTATGGATTATCGCAATAACAAGAAAATTGAATCATTTTCAGAAAACGTTTTACTGGCGTACTTTGCAGAATTAGCCAAGAAATTGAAATCTTCGACTTTATGGTCTACATATTCTATGCTGAAGACTATATTGCATATTAACAATACTATAGATGTATCCAAATATTTAAAACTGCGAGCCTTTTTAAAGCGTCAATGAGATGAATATCGTGCTAAAAAATCCCGAGTACTGCAGAAATCACAAATTCAGGAATTTTTATTTGAATCTCCAGATAATATATACCTATCAACGAAGGTAAGAATTTGGAAATGATAAATTTTTAATTTAGTATTAAATAAACGATTTTTTTATTTTAGGTTGCTTAATTTTTGGCATAGCGAGAGCATGCAGAAGTGATGAGCTATACCGAAAGGAAAAAGTTCAAATTGAAGATATGGGGGAAAAATTATTTATAACTCTTTCTGACACGAAGACAAAAAAATTACTCTCATTTATTGTAGTGGAACATTTAAACTTCTACAGAAAATATGAAGATTGTAGACCACCGGGCTGGCTACCTATTTTTTTAAATACAATAATGGTAAGCCATACAAACAACCGCTTGGTATCCATACATTTGGAAAAATGCCAGAAGAAATTGCAAAATTTTTAAAATTACCGAACCCACAAGAATTTACTGGGCATCGTGTTCGCAGAAGTACTGCAACATTGTTGGTGGACTCTGGGGCAGATATAACCACGTTAAAAAGACATGGGGTTGGAGATCATAAACAATAGCCTAAGGATATATTGAAGACTCGATAGCTGCAAAAACAAATGTTAGTAAAAGACTTTTTTTGGATCCGAAAGAAGAAAATATCGTCGGTTGCAGCACTAGTTCACAAATAAATAAAAATAATTATACTATGATTACAAAAGGAAAAACGGATTATCAAGCCAGTGGAGTAATGTTGGAAAATTGTTCACAAATTACTGTAAATATTCACAATAATCATTAATATGTATTATACAGGGTGTTTCATTGGGAAACGGAAATACTTAAAACGCGAATAGAGATCACAGAGGTGGTTCTAGATATACCACATTTATTGGTTCTGGCGGCCTTTGTAACCGAGATACAGGGTGTTTTATCGATTTTGCTAATTTCTTCCTGGGGCCATAACTGTCGAATCACCCCATAGATTTCTTTGATATTTGGTACACATGTTACTTATTTAGAAACCAAATGAGCCAGTTACTAATCACAAGAAAAATCCAGGTCCGGATTAACAAAAATATAGAAAGCAATTGTGACCTTGAAACAACACCCTGATATTTTCAAAATCTATTTGCATATTTGAAAAGAGCGCAAAACACTAAATTGAAAAGTGCGCTTTAAATTTTTGCGCAGACAATTTAACTACCTAAATTTTGAACTTAAAGTGAAGTTTTTAAGAACTTAAGACACTAAAAAGTGGTTATTATTAACTTTTAATAATAAATTATTAAAACTGTTAAAATGAGTATGTACATTTTAAAATTACTAAATAATTATTCACTACGTTGATTTCCCTTTTTATAGCTGTAGATAAATCCAGTTTGTATTTTCCAGGTCCCTAATTGTCTCTTTTGAAAAGTTTTTTAAACGCCCTCTATGCATGTATTAAAAATTAAGAAGAATTAAATCAAAATTTAACAAAACCAAGATAATAAATTAAAATATTTCGGAGTGACTTTCGGATTAAATTTGGATTTTTTCTCTGTATTTCCCGCATGCTTCTTCTATAGACCAAAATGTAGGACATTTTAAGCAATTGTTAATAGTTTGTATCTTTTTAATTTAGTATAATAGTTTTGTTAAATTGTTGTATTTTAAAACAATGAAATTATTTTAGCTGAAATGAAATCGGCTTAATTTTTCTCAATTCTTTTACTAAAACATTAAAAAAAACAACACAATACCAATTTTTAATACATGCATACAGGGCGTTTAAAAAACTGTTCAAAAATAACAAGTAGAGACCTGGAAAATTTAAATTGGATTGATCTACAGCTATAAAAAGGGAAACTAACGTAGTTAATAATTATTTAGTAATTTTAAATTGTGTATGGATTCAATAGTTTTAATAATGTATTATTAAAAGTTAATAATAACCACTTTTTAGTCTCTAAGTTCTTTAAAACTTCAGTTCAAAATTTGAGTAGTTAAATTGTCTGCGCAAAAATTTAAAGCGCACTTTTTAATTTAGTTTTTTACGCTCTTTTCATATATGAAAATAGATTTTGAAAATTTTAATATACAGGGCGTTGTTTCAAGGTCACAATTGCTTTCTATTTTTTTGTTGATCCGGACCTGGATTTTTCCTGTGATTGGTGACTCGCTCATTTGGTTTCTGCATAAGTAACATGTGTACCAAATATCAAAGAAATGTACGGGGTGATTCGACAGTTATGGCAAAATCGATAAAACACCCTGTATCTCGGTACGGGGTGATTCGACAGTTATGGCAAAATCGATAAAACACCCTGTATCTCGGTTACAAAGGCCGCCAGAACCAATAAATGTGGTATATCTAGAACCGCCTCGATGACCTCTATCCGCGTTTTAAGTATTTCCGTTTCCCAATGAAACACCCTGTATGTAGAATTTCATCTACTTACGTTTTTGTTATGTTCTGTTTTATATTCTGTTTTGATTTAATTGTGAAAGTTACAGTTAAAATTATAATAAAATTCTGAATTTTGTCTTTCTTTTTATAACTATTTACTTATTTTGAACCAGTAAAAGTCATCGCTAATAACGAGACAATTATCATTATTTTTTAACTTATTTTTAACCGGTCCAGAATGTCCCTAATATAATTAATTTATTATACAGTGACTAAATTTACTAGAGTAACTTTTTTGGTTGGATACTCATGCAGAGCAAGATTTAAAAAAAAGAAAAAAAATTATTTTTTAATTCCTAGGCATTAAAAATCATTTTTACTGCCTAGGCAGTAAAAGAGTTACTTCTATGATCGATAAATGTCACTAGAACTGACGTTTAATGTCAATCGGAGAAAAAATAACTTTTTTTTACAATCACTAGAAATAGACACGGCTTATTTGCTTTCAAAGTTACTAATTCCCTACAAGGCGAAAAACTATTATACTAAATTTCCCACGTTCATATCGTAGGATGCTGCGTTTGTTGATAGCTCGTTTGACGTTTGCTATTTAAAACAAGCATGGGTACGTGATTACCTAAAAAGGGAATGAGAAGAAAACAAAAATAGGAAAATCAATACATCATCCTATTTCTCCTATCTTTTCCTATTTGTTCTTATTTTTTCCTATTTTTCTATATTTTCCGCAATATTTTTCCCATATTTCCCTCTTTTTAACATTTCCCCCATTTTTCCTAGTTTTCTTTATTTTTCCCATTTTTTTTTCGTACTTTTCCATATTTTCTCCTTTTTTTTAATTTTGTGAAGAAAGTTAGAAATTATATATTCTTGGAAAATATTGACATTGGAACAAATTAATAAATCGTTGCATTTCTCTGTAACAGGAGAAAGGTTTAAAACCCTCTTGAACAAGAAAGACTCGGCAAGTTAAGGCCAAGTCCAGAGGGCGTCAATGTTGATAACAGAAAAATCGTCTAAAAATAAGGGTATTGTACATTTTTAATGGTCACAATTTTACGAAATTTTGATGTGTTGTAGAAATTGACCTATTGGCCAGAGCACTAAGGTTAACATTTTTTGTTTTACAAAGTGTCCAAAATCACTATTTCGTAATTGCACAATATCATAAAATGCATGTTTTTCATAATATTAGTATAAAAAATTTTTGAAAACTTTTTTTCGTAGAACCAACTACAACTCTCTTTGATTTCATAATTTTTGTACATACAACTGATATACACAAATTGTGTAAATAAATATGTGGTTCTTAAGTGGTAATGTTTAATTTAAAAGGAAGAACACATTAAGGTGCAGGTGATGGTTGTGTATGTGAAAATTAAAAGGATATGATGGATTGAGGTAAATGAGCTGTTGGTAGGTATAAATAAGGGTAAACTAATGGCCACGTGTTGGGCCCGTAATGGGAAGACCTTAGGAAAAAGATGCAACTTAAGCAAATTATAGGTATTTACACAAATTAACAATAACATTACCCAGATGAGGGCTAATGATAAAACAAAGAAGTACTTGTAATCAAGAAAATTAATTGATACTGTAACAAAGTTACTTTTTTCCGTATTATTTAAAATATATAAATTAAATCGCGCACGGCACTGGAGTAAAATTAACTTAAAATTGTGAATAAAAGACCAGTCGTACCAGTTGAACCGTCGCCAGGCAGATGGAGACACTCTCGTCTCTGCTTCTTAGACGCCGAAGTTTGTATCGAGTAGTGCAATTCATACCGTTGTCGGCAGCTGCAGAGGCAGCCAGACGTCCGACTTGCTGTGGCCGTCCCAATTGGAGCAGCAGTGCAGTCCGTCGACCTTTAGAGATAGGTCAAGCTGAAGCCAAGTTCAAGTTGTACCGGAGTCCAGAACCGTCAGTCCGACTACACCACGCCGCCAAGCCAATCGTCCGTTACACACCTTTTCTCCGCCGGATTTTATTGGTAATAATAAAAGTTTTATTTATTAATATTTGTTTTAACATCCCAGCAGCTAATACCCAGGTATTTAAACCCAGTAGGGCAAGTAAAGACCGCCCTTCTGGCCGCCAGTGATTTTGGTCGATACCATAACGACCCCTGGAGTATTTCTTTCTCCACTGACGCTGCCCGTGCAGTGGCCTTCACACTCTAAACGGAAGGTGGCGCCCGAGGCAATCCGAAACCTGAACCAAGGCGCCAAAGTGACCCGTAACGACCGAAGTGTCGTTGCAATACAATATCCATAATAAGATGGAGTAAACATGAAAAATTGATAAGTCACAGTTAAGCCATGAATACAGTGTAGCAAAAGTTACGCTAGTCGCAACTCAAAAAAAATGAAAATTGCCTGAATGGTGTTGTTACTGGAGCACAATATGATTTGATATAAGAACATTAACAAATTTTACAACATACATTTATAAAATAATAATTACTAAAGGTGAGATTAAGTGCAAGACATGAGAAAAGAAACAACAAAATTTTTAACGTAAGAACAGATTATTAATTAACTAAAAAAATAATAAATAGAAAGGAAAAGAAGAGGAAAAGAAGAATTTACAAAAGTGAAGTATGAATTGACAAATGAAAGGAAAAGAAAAGCAAGAGAAGAATTACAAAAGTGAAGTATGAATTGACAAATTACTGTAATGTTATGAATATTTTTGAAAATAGACTACAGAAAGAAAAGTTCAAATATAACATGCAAATTTAAGAGTAGATGATAATTAGATCAACTCTTTGAAATACTGGATAAAAGGACGTGGTTGTCTTTAGGTCTCAGTTGTTCACTAGGGCAAATTACAATGTTGTTGTGTAAGCTGTAACGAAGTTAGCGTGATAATTAAAATATTTAAATTCAATCGCGCACGGCACTGGATTTACAACTAGCTTAAAATTATGGGTGACACCAGCCATACCAGTTGAACCCCTCCGCCCAACAGATGACGACACTCGCGTCCGTGCTTCTTAGACTCCGAAATTCTTATCAAGTAGGACGAATCAATCGGTCGTCGGTAGTTGCTGTAGCCGTCCCAATGTGAGTATCACTGGTAGTCTGAGTTCTAGTGGAAGTCCCAGTCCGTTCACCTCTGCGATTCTGCGACCTTTAGAGAATAGGGTCGTTCGGTGAAATTTCGTCAACCACGTTTTTTACATTTTTTATCAAATATTAGAGCTCAATTATTTTGAGATGAGTACATTTCGTCATAATGTGCAGAAACCAATTTGAGTTTGTAGGCGTGGTCAGAGAGCTTTAACTGTGGTCCGAGTCGCCTGTCGCTCATGAAATTTGGATTCAGTAGCGTAGTGTTACTTATTTGTACTTGTTGCATTTATTTAGCTATTTTGAGTTTTCATGTGTTTTTGTACTTCGATTTGTGTCTATATAAACTTTAAATTAATTCATTTTATGTGTATTTTGGTAAGTACATTTAAATACAACTAAATAATAATCTAAGACGAAACCGTACATTCTGAAATATTTTAAATCCGTTCTGAGCCTTTTATTTGTATCCTATTTTTATGCTAATGAAACCTAAATTTTTTGCTTTTTGTTCGAAATGGAACAAAAAAAAATTAGCCAAGGAAATAATTTCACGCCTGTTAAACTTTATGAAAAACGAGGCTAAAGATGGTTCATTAAAAACCATATTCCGTATGATGCTAAAATGACCAAACCAGAACTGTACACATTAATTAAAGCTGACAGACCCGCGCCGAATTTTCTTTTAGATGATCTTCTTGAAGAAAATGGTCACAAAGTATTACGGTTGCCTCCGTATCAACCTGAACTAAATCCCATCGAAAAAATATGGGCCACCGTAAAAAATTCTGTGAGTCAACATAATACAACATTTAAGTTGGATGATGTTGAAAAGTTAGCAAGAAAAAATTTGAAAGCAGAATATCGGAAGGATGGACAAACTTGGTGGACCATTCCGCAAAATATGAGGATGCATATATTCAAAAAGAACATATTTTGCGTCAATACGGGGTCATCCGATTAGTTTGATTCCGCCCTTTCGGACTGCGAAGATAGTGATGGAAACAGTTAAAATTAAACATTTCAATAAAATATAAATTATTTATTTAAACTTTCAGTTGTTTTATTACTTTTATTACTTTAAAGTTTAACAGCAATTTAACTAACTAGTTGAAATTTTAAATGCTACTTTATATTTTAAATTTAAAATATTTTATTAATGTACACACGCCACTGCTAAAATATCAGATACCCCTACCGCAGCAGATCTGAACTTAGCGCCATAAAATAAGGTCCACAAAGTTTATGACGTGCTGCGCCAACTGGGGCGTGGCCAAAACTAAATGTACTCATCTCAAAATAATCGAGCTCTACTTACATATACCACATAAAAAAATTTCAGCTTAATTGAACAAAAATTAAAAAAGTTAACATTTATTATCAGTTGCAGTTGCATTTCAAAATAAATTAGTTTATTATTTAGTGTTATTTTTTTTGATAGTTTTTTAAATCTATATAATATAAAAAATGTGTGATGCGGATTATATTAATTCCGATTCCTCCAATAATATGCCGGAAGTTGACGTTATTATTGTAATAGACTATTTTAATAGAAGTCGAGATTTCATGAGTGCAGAAATGAGAGGTGTTAAAATGCAGCAGTAAGTATTTCATGTATATTAATAATTATATTAAATATAGTAATAGGTATATTACGATTATTATAATGTAAAAAAATAAACGCTCGGCGTAGATTAGAACACAATGTTTAAATCGTATTTTCAAACTTTTTGTTTTATATTATTTCTTGGTTTAGATTTTTTAAGAAGATGTAATAAATATTGCTATAAATCAATTATACGTAACTATCGAAATCAATTGCTCAATTGCAATTAAAGTAATTTCAAGACAAATTGTGAACTATTTTTTTTTAATTTTAATTAACATATACAGACAGGATGAAATAAAATATTATACGATACACGTCCGTTAGGTGTTACTACAGTTATCGTACTGTAATACGTTACTTACCGGACTTGTAACGTAAAATACTAATAATATCTACTTTCTAATAATATTATTATGTTTACTTTTTTAACTTGTAAGTATAAGTTGTTTTTATATTGTTTAAGGTCTGTCCATAAACATTATGAAGACAATGCTGTGGGTTATGTTCAGCTCAAGCGCACCAATAATATATGCTACTTAAAAGCGAAGGTCACTCCAGAACACAAAATAAAATTAAAAAACTATCAAGTATCTTGTGACGTAAATTGTCATGATTGTGCGACATCGAAAGGAGGTTGAAATATGCGGTGGTATTTTTAATGTGGGTACACCGTAGAAGCAAAAAGCCATCTCCAACCGGTAACTCCAACCGGTAAAGTATGTTCAAAGATTAGGTATAATATAATATCTTTGGTATGTTATTGGAAGAGATCAGTTTTAGAGTTTCAAGTACAAAAAAATTATAACCAGCGAAGAGTTTTACGGCAAACCATCTATATCTTCAAATGATTCTTTTTAAACGATTATATTCTTGAAGCAAAGAAAAGAAAAATTTAAAATAGCATCTTCCATCAAAATTAGATTGTCTCTTCATAAAAAAATCTGATGTGGCCAGCTCATGACCTCTCGCCATTTTTTTATCAAAAATTTACACATTAATACAAAATAGTATGAAAAAATGGACTTTTTTGTAAATCTGACAACAATGGCACAATTTTTGAAAATTTTAATGATACGAAAATAAACTATAGTGTATTCAAAATATATGTGTAAAATTTTATTGTTTGGTAATGACGTCATCATTCATAGTAACTGCTACTTCCGGTTGTCCGATTGCCACCAAAATCTATTCACATCTTATCTTGCGTATCAGTATGCTGTAAGCAAAATTTCATATTTTTCAATTCTGTAATTCTGTTATACACACACACACGACGCACACCCACACGCACACGCAAAAAATAGTTAATTAACAATAGGCTAGATTTTTGAAAAATAAATTTATTTAAAAATTTTTTTCCAACAGAACTTTCTTCATCAAGTATTGAAATGATTCCATATTTTTTTAAAATTTTTAAATCAATATTTAGTATTTTAAAAAAAATATTTTAGATGCGGTATTTACTATAGAGGCACCGTATACTCATCCCGAAACGGCCGCGCGGAGACCAATTTTCAGCAAAAAATTAAAATTATAATTATTAGAGCTAGAGGTCCAGCAGTTAGAAGTTTTTTTTGGAAATTTCCTCCTCTTTAGGGATCTTTTTTGCAATTCCCGCTATCTTGTATAGTTTTTGAGTTATCATTAAAAAATAAAATGCTTTTTTTTTCGTTTTTTTTTAACAACAATTACAATTTTTATTTGCAGAAAAAATCGACATGACACATTTCTCAGAATTACAATCCGCTTCGCTCATATTTTTCTTACCCTTCTAACTATTTTTCGCAGAAAACTCACTTCTCGACTAGACTATATCATATACAAATGCAGATTCATCTTTCAAACAAAAAAAAAATATTTATGTTGTAGCAAGCCCTGATTTTAAAGAAAATAACAAAATAACTTACAAATGATAGAAAAATTATTGGTACAATGTTGAATAAATTAATAAATGGACCCCTCACATCTCTTATGGAAAATGGCTTTCGGCCTATTTTTTTTTTAAATTTCATTATGTTGTAGATCTTGACGTTCTGATTAAATGTCTCTATGGGCCCAACTCAATCCTATGACCAGTTTTCGAGATATTGATGGTCAAATTTCAATAATTGAGTATTGATGTAATTTTGTTTTAATTTCAATTTCTTAAACTTTTAAGAAAACTAATTAGCTTATCCTAAATTTGTTTATGGGAAAATTTAGTCGAATGAATGGTCTTTAAAAAATATAATAATTATATATAAAGGGTTTACCAAAAAGTCAGTAGAGCTACTTTATTTTTATAATGACTATGATATTGAAAATCATTAAACCTCAATTTTGATAAATCCCTAATAACTTTAAAACAAACGGCCAGATTTCCTTAAAAAGATTATATACTTTACAGGTCAGTAGTCAAAGGAAAATTGCACTTTGTAAAGTTTGAAAAATTACATGCGGACCCGAATGTAGGTCTTTCAAACCTGATTTTTTCCAAAATCGCCTCAAATATGCTGCTTTAGCAATACAGTTGTAACAGATTTGCAGCTAAAATAGTAACGCATTTACTATTACAACAGCGAGAAACATTGTTTTTTATATGTCTACAGGGTGTTTCAAATATTAGATAACTGCGAGCTATACCGGGTGACACAGGGGTATTTATTAGCCGATTTTTATGAATGTTTAACTGAGTATAGTAATAGTAATTTCTGATTTTCTAACGTATATATTCAAGATGACCGACTGGCGGTTTCGCCGGAAATGGACAACACTTTTGGTTTTAAATGGAACGTAATGTATATTTTGATAAATTTGAATTCTACGAATCAAAATATATGCAATCCACCAGCCAAATGCCAATTTGACAGAACTTTCATTTTTTTAAATAAAATAATTTTATCAGTGTACTTTGCTAAAATTTTACAATATCAATTAAAGCTGAAAGAGAACTTTACAAAAAATGTTATTTCCTTTAAAAACCAATTTTTGTCTGATTTATTATAATTTTCTTAAAATAGCAACCGTTTTTTTACCTAAACTTATTTTTTTTTAATGTAATTATAGCACCTTAGCAAAGTACACTGAGAAAAATATTTTTCTTCAAAAATGAAAGTTGCATGTTTTTTGATCCGTAGAATCCAAATTTATCAAAATATACATTGTGTTTCAATTAAAAAATAAAATCGTTGTCCATTTCCGGCGAAACCGGAAGTCCGCCATCTTGAATAAATAAGTCAGAAAATCAGATATTACTATTACTGTAATCATTTAGACTTTCATACAAATCGGCTAATTAATAAAAAACTTTAAAGGGGTGATCCACATACCCCTGTGACACCCGGTATAGCTTGCAGTTACCTAATATTTGAAACACCCTATAGACATATAAAAAACAATGTTTCTCGCTGTTGTAATAGTAAATAAGTTACTATGTTAGCTACAAATCTGTTCCAACTGTATTGCTAAAGCAGCATAGTTTTAAACCTGTTGCATTGAGCGAATATTGTTTTGAACTATTTAGATATTAAGGCTATCGCTTATATAATAACATGAACTATGTCTACGTGTAGCAATTGTAATGAAATATTTGATCGTCGTAAATCGACCTGTTTAACCTGCTCAGGTTTCTGTGGTAAGTCTTATCACGCTAAGTGCTGTGGAGTCTCATCCGATGTTTTGCCGCATTTAAAAACACCTGGTTTCTGTTGGTTTTGTCCTGATTGTTTTATAATTAGGAATAAGTATGAATCGTATATGAAGAATTCCTTTGACACAAAGTTGTCTAATCTTATTGGTGAATTTGAAAATATGTTTGGCGACCTAAAGGATAAAATCCTAAAGACAGCAGAAGATACTTTCAACCAAATGTCGTTGCCAAAGAAAGATCATCATGTTCAACCTACCTGCTCATATTCCAAAATAGTGAGTAGCAAATCTACAATTCTTATTAAGCCGAAAGATTCTAGTCAAACAAATGCTAAAACTAAACCTGATATTAAAGAAAACATTAATCCTCTTGACAGCAACGTTAAATTTTCTGCTGTCAGACAAATTAAGAATGGTGGCATAATGATTAGCTGTGACGACCCACTGGATTCCAGCAATTTTAAGAAGGCTGCTACTGAAAAATTGTCTTCCCAATACAAAATTTCTGAAGTGAAGAAATTTCACCCAAAGGTTAGAATTGTTGGCCTAATGGAGCATTATTCTACTGATGATTTGGAAAAATTTCTTAGAGGTCAAAATGATGTTATTACTGAAAATTCATATATCAAAGTTTTGAAAATATGGGCTACGAAAAATGATTCGAAGGTATTTCAAGCATTAGTACAATTGGATGCTCCTACTTTTGGTGTAATAATGGATCGAGGCAGAGTATTTATTGATTATGATATATGTTCTATTTTTGACGCAACTGACATCTTAGTTTGTTTTAAATGTAGTGGGTTCAACCATGGCCAATCTAAATTTTCAGCTTCAAGAAAATATGTCCAAAGTGTTCCGGAGATCACGTTCTAAATGACTGCGTAAATTCTTTCACTAAATGTATAAATTGTAAAAATTCTAACTATGACGATTATAATCATACTGTTTGGGATGCAGACAAATGTCCTATTTATAAAAAGAAATTGAGTCACCTCAAATCTGCAACGTTTATTTCCCAATAGCAATTAGCTTCTCCTGAAAGACATTCCTCTGCAACCATTAGTAATTATCAGCTAAAATGTTACTATCAGAATGTTAGGGGCTTAAGATCAAAGACGCATTGCATTTACAACGCGATAATTGAAAGTAACTTAGATGTAATTGCTCTTACGGAGACTTGGTTGGACTCTGATATATTTGACTCTGAAATTGTTACATCCGACTTTATTTTATATCGGAAAGATAGAAGTTTTGATCTCATTGCCCCTAACAAAGGTGGCGGTGTTTTAGTTGCCGTGAAGTCTCACCTTCACTCTTGTTACCTAGACCTTCATTCTATAAGAGAATTATTGCCCTCAGTTGATATGTTGGTGTTAAAATAAGCTTCAAAAATATTTGTTTACATGTTATCAATATTTATATCCCTCCAAGCGCACCCGTAACATTGTATGAAGATACTTTTGAGGCTATCTGCAGTCTTGGCTAGTTTCTCGATGATGAAAACCAGTTGATAATCGTTGGTGACTTTAATTTGCCAGGTTATGTTGCTAATATCGAAATGAAAAGTATTCAATCAAGATCATTGTCATCTTTGAAAAACTTTATGAACCTCCTGGGGCTGACTCAATACAACACAGTACTCAACAACTGTGGAAGAATTTTGGACCTTATTATGAGTAGATCTGTTATCCAAGTAAATGAGTCATTTTCTACACTAGTGCCGATTGATAACTATCATCCACCGTTAGAAATTATGATAAATGTAGATGAAATTAGTAAACAATTCAGCAGCAATAAAACAGAAAGATTCCATTTCAGGAAAGCAGACTTTCGTCTTTTATATAATAATATATTTAATACAGATTGGTGCTTTTTAAATAACTGTGAAAATGTTAATGATGCCTGTAACAGATTCTATGAAAACTTAAATAGTATATTCGATGTAAATTCTTCATATCCGTTGTGGTTTAACAGAAGTATTATTAGGCAATTAAAAGAGAAAAATAAACTGCGTAGAGCATATAAAAGAACAGGCAATATTCATCTCTTTGAAGACTATAGAACTCTTCGGAAAAAAATTAAACAAAATATATCGATATCATATACAAACTTTGTGAGTAAGACGGAACAAGATTTACAAAATAGTCCTGCCCAGTTTTGGACATATTTAAATAATATGCGCAAAACATCGTCTATCCCGAGTTCTATGAATGTTGAAGAAACTCAATTGAATGACCCGCAACAGATTGTCAACGCATTTGCGTCCTTCTTCAACTCTGCTTTCATAAAGTCAACTGATTTTAATCCCAAAGAAATTCCTATGACAAGTGCTCCCTTGTTTACACATAGGGTTGTAAGTGAGGAAGACGTTATAAAAGCATTAAAACAATGTAAATCGAAAATGACAACTGGTCCTGATGGTATTCCATCATTTTTGTTGAAAGACTGTGCTTTTGTGTTAGCTAAACCACTAACAATTGTTTTTAACATGTCTTTAAAAAGTCTCTGCTTTCCGTATATTTGGAAAGAAGCTAAAATTTGAACTATATTTAAAAAAGATGATAGATCGGTTATTGATAACTACAGACCAATAACAATTCTATCTAATTTTAGTAAAGTTTTTGAAAGTGTTATATACGATCAAATATACGCGCATATAAGATCCCAAGTCACTGAGCACCAACACGGGTTTGTCAAGGGTAGATCCACAATTAGTAATCTAACTTGCATAACACAATTCATTTCTCATGCTCTTGATTGTAGATCTCAGGTAGATGTCATTTATACCGACTTTTCCAAAGCTTCTGATAGACTTGATCATGGTATTTTGACTAAGAAGCTACACACTTTTGGATTGCTTGATAACTTTATCCTTTTTCTTAGGTCTTACCTATGTGACAGGCGCCTAAAGGTTCAATACCATGGTTTTACTTCGTTTGAAATAGTAGCAACCTCAGGTGTACCTCAAGGGTCTATCTTCTGTCCATTATTATTTATAATTTTTATAAATGACATCGATCGGATAATTGAATCTGAGAAATTAATATTTGCTGAGGATTTCAAGCTTTTCCGCCGAATAAATAGCCCAGAGGACTGCTTGTTGCTTCATGATGACCTAGCCAGATTAAATATATGGTGCAAAGAAAACATGTTACCACTCAATATAAAAAAATGTAATCAAGTATCTTAGGAGACCTATCTCATTGACAACGTACAATTAAATAGACTAAGTGAATTTAATGATCTCGGAGTTATATTTGATTCTAAATTAACTTTTAGCAGCCATATCAACAATATAGTTTTAAAGGGCTATAAAATGCTTGGTTTCATTATTAGAAATTCTAAATAGTTTACGGCAACTGATACAATGAAAATTCTCTTTAATTCACTTGTGAGGTCAAAATTGGAATATGCTTCTCTTATATGGAATCCTGGATATAAACTATACTCAGATAACTTAGAGAACGTTCAGAGGCGTTTTTTAAAGGTCTTATGTTACCGTATAGACGGAGTGTATCCATCTCTGGGTATTGATTACAACGTTTTAATTAACAGATTTCAGGTCCAGCGTTTAGATACTCGTAGACGCTATCTAGATATTCTCTTTTTGCACAAGTTATTAAACGATGTCATTGATTGCCCGTCTTTACTTGCTCAGATAAACCTGTACGTTCCTAGATTACCTGTACGTTATATTAACATGTTTTACCTTCACACGGCAAATTCCAATGTTCTTTCATTTTCCCCATTGTATCGGATTTGTACAGACTTTAGTGTTATTCAGAATAAAGTCGATATATGGAACTCTAAAGTGGTAGATATTAAGCTTAAATACTGAGATGGTAACTGATTGCTGTTTTTCTGTGTATAGTCTTTTTTTTCTCTTGTAGTTTTTTTTTGTAGATCATACACAAAATTACGGTTAATCTATTAATCTAAAATTTTTTTTCTCCTATTTTGTCAATAATACTTAAGTTATCTGTGTAATGTGTCTAAATGTGTGTTTGAATATTTATTCTAGTATTATAATGTACAATATTTTGTATTTCTATTTCCATCCTGTAAGTGGCAATTTGCCGTTGGATGATGTACCAAATAAATAAAATAAATAAATAAATATTTGAGGCGATTTTGGAAAAAATCAGGTTTGAAAGCCATTCGGGTCCGTATGTAATTTTTCAAACTTTACATAGTGAAGTTTTTCTTTGACTACTGACCTGTAAGGTATATCATTTTTTTAAATAAATCTGGCCGTTTGTTTTAAATTTATTAGGAATTTATCAAAACTGAGGTTTAAAGGTTTTCAATATAATACTCATTTTAAAAATAAAGTAGCTACGCTAACTTTTTCGTTAAGCCTGTATAGGTATGTATATAATTATTATATTTTTTAAAAGACTTTGACTAAATTTTCCCCTAAACAAATTCAAGATAAGCTGATCAGTTTTCTTAAAAATTGAAGAAATTGAAATTAAAACAAAATTACATAAATACTCAATTATTGAACTTTGACTATCAATATCTCGAAAACTGGAAATAGGATTGAGTTTTGCCCATGGAGACATTTAACCGTAACGTCAAGATCTATAACATACTAAAATTTAAAAAAAATAGCCGAAAGCCATTTTCCATAAGAGAAGTGAGGGGTCTATTAGATGTAGTCTTTTTACAATAAAATTTAAAAAAATATTTTATTGTTTTATTTTAATAAATAATCTTGCAAATTTATTAAAGCACATTAGATATTATTATTATTAGATATTTCATAGTATTGTCTTTTGATATTCGGACCAAGAAAATGACTGCAGGATTGGGTTTCTTGGTTTTTGAATAGAAATTTCGAAGCAATCAATATTACACTGTACATTTTTGAATCTTATTTGGAAAGGTATATACAATATTGTACTTCTGAGAAACAATCAAATTATTCAATAGAAAAACATCCACTTCCACTGAATACAAATCTAAACGTAAAACTTCTTAAAACAATGCCCGTATTATAGGCGAAGCGAGTGGCCAGCACAACGACAAGCGACCGGAGAAATGGAGTGCAAAACTATTAAACTCAATGTGCTCTTTTTAGAATATGCGATAAAAAAATGTGCTGAACGAGCGTGTTGGAGCCAAGTCCAATTATAACCGAAATTCGAAACCGTTAATCCGACCACGCCACACTACGCCAACCAGATAGACGTGCCTATCCCAAAGATTAGGTAGAGCTCGATTATTTTGAGATGAGTACATTTACACCCGTATGCATAGTCGTTCGCTCGCGATACGCCGACGGCTTATCCCAGCGAGTGCTCCAGCGACGCGCTGGCCAAAGTACGACGCATGGTTTACTATGCATAGTCGATCTCTCTCCGGTCTCCTCTCTGGCAAAGCTCCTACGAGTCTCCGACCGTCCTTGGGTGCTTAAGCATGCGTAATTCATCTGTTTACAGTAAACACGTGGGTATTACTACGTGCATTTGAGGAATTTAGATGACACGGTGCATTTTTTTCTTATTGAAAAGTTCAAATTCGGTGGTTCGGTTGCGGTTGAAGACTATTAAATTAAAAATGGCAGTGAAGTATTCAGCGGACGAGAAAGAAATATTATTACAGATTTTTGGACGATATCCTGTTATTGAAAATAGAACGGATGATAATATAGAAAAAAAAAGAAAGCATGGAAAAAATTTGTAGCCGAATTTAATGTGGCAACGAATACGCAGGTAATTATAATAACGATGGATTAATAACGAAAAAAAAAATTACATGTAGTATCGTTTTTGTATATCGTCTGTTATACTAAATGCAGTTTTTTTTTCATAGATAAAAGCCGTCCAAAAATTTACGCATGTACGTCCAACGTAAATATTGAAGGAGACACAGTGGTGGAAACGATATTGAATTCGGAAAAAGGTAATTTTTTTTTTTAATAATTTACAAGTTCTTAAAAAGATATGGTGTATTTTTATAAAAATTGTTACAAAAAAAGGTTTCCCTTTTATTTTAAACACACCTTCAACTTCTCTGTCACCTCTGAAGCACGGGTAAATGAAGTAGTACTCCCAGTAATAGGTACATATTATTTTTTTTAATTATTTACGTTTAAATCGTAAAACGTGTCAACAAAAGAATTAAATTTGTACTTTTCAAATTATGTATTTTTTATGAATATGTGCTACTTCATACATCATGTGAAAATTGTACTGAAAAGTATAATTTCTTTTTGTTCTTGTTCGTACTGTAATGTCCAACATTTTTTATTTATTTCAGCTAAACCATCTAATCTAGTGTGTCTTCTTAAAAAAAATAAAAATTGCAAAAAAGTCACCTAGACGAAATAACGCAAGTTAGGTTGCAGCTCATAAATAGGTAACGATAAAAGCTTGAGGAATTACATAAAGTAAGAATGGATGAGGCCTGTTATAAAACTGGTTATGCAGCAAGAACAGGCTAAATTAAAAAAAATAGAAAATTTAAAAAATTGTATCATCCTGTATATATTGTAATAAAACACTGTGTAGAAACTATTAAAAATTTATAATTATTATTTAATTGTTAAAAAAAGTTTAATATCAATTTTGTTTGTGATAATGTATTTAGATGTTAGTTTTATATTTAAAATTAGAAAATTAAAAAAAAAATTTTCATCCTGTATATATGAAATACTTTGTATGAATTATTAAAAATATATAATTATAATTTAATTGTTAAAAAATGTTTAATATTATCAATTTTGTTTGTAATAATGTATTTAGATGTTAGTTTTATATTTAAAATTAGAAAATTAAAAAAAAAAAATTTCCATCCTGTTTATATGAAATACTTTGTATGAATTATTAAAAATAAATAATTATAATTTAATTGTTAAACAAAGTTTAATATTATCAAATTTGTTTGTAATGATAATGTATTTAAATGTTAGTTTTATATGTAAAATTCGAAAATTAAAAAAATTATTTAATCCTGTATATATTATAATAAAACACTTTGTAAGAATTATTAAAAAAAATATAATTATAACTTAAAAACTGCATTACTACACCTGTTCCCTGAAATGAAATAGTTTTGAAAGTGTGCGAGAGAATTGGCGGAGATGCTACTGACCATCTCCCGTATTTCGCCACCGCTTCGCCGAAATATAAACTAGTGCGCAGTCGTTACTGTTCTGGCGTTTGACTATGCATTACAATTCTTGGGTAGCGAGCGGCGAAACTTTGGCGAGTGGCTGGCGAACGACTATGCATACGGGTGTTAGTTTTGGCCACACCCCAGTTGGCGCAGCACGTCATAAACTTTGTGGACCTTATTTTATGGCGCTAAGTTCAAATCTGCTGCGGTAGGGGTATATGATATTTTAGCAGTGGCGTGTGTACATTAATAAAATATTTTAAAATGAAAATACTTTAAAATAACAAGTAGCATTTAAAATTTTAACTATTTGTTAGTTAAATTGCTGTTAAACTTTAAAGTAATAAAACAACTAAAAGTTTAAATAAATAATTTATATTTCATTAAAATGTTTATAATTTTAACTGTTTTCATCACTATCTTCGAAGTCCGAAAGGTCGGAATCCCACTCATCGGATGACCACGTATTGACGCAAAATGAGGGAATCTGTATATTCATCCATCAGATATTCTTTTTGAATATATGCATCCTCATATTTTGCGGAATGGTACACCACGTTTGCCCATTCTTCCGACGTTAGGTTTTCAAATTTTTTTCTTGCTAACTTTTCAACATCATCCAACTTAAATGTTGTATTATGTTGACTCACCCAATTTTTTACCGTGGCCCATATTTTTTCGATGGGATTTAGTTCAGGGTGATAAGGAGGCAACCGTAATACTTTGTGACCATTTTATTCAAGAAGATCATTTAAAAGAAAATTCGGCGGGGGTCTGTGAGCTTTAATTAATGTGTACAGTTCTGGTTTGGTCATTTTGGCATCATACGGAATATGGTTTTTAATGAACCTTCTTTAGCCTCGTTTTTCATAAAGTTTAACAGGCGTGAAATTATTTCCTTGGCTTGGCTTTGAAGAACTTGGCCCTTTCTGCCTAATAATTTTTTGGTTCCATTTCGTACAACAAGCTAAAAATTTAGGTTTCATTAGCATTTTTGAAAATATCATAAAAATAGGATACAAATTATATAAAGGCTCAGAAGGGATTTAAAATATTTTAGAATGTACGGTTTCGTCTGAGATTCTTATTTAATTGTATTTAAATGTACTTACCAAAATACACACAAAATGAATTGAATTAAAGTTTATATAGACACACAAATCGAAGCACAAAAACAGAAGAAAACTCAAAATAGCTAAATAAATGCAACAAGTACAAATAAGTAACACTACGCTACTGAATCCAAATTTCATGAGCGACAGGCGACTCGGACCACAGTTAAAGCTCTCTGACCACGCCTACAAACTCAAATTGGTTTCTGCACATTATGACGAAATGTACTCATCTCAAAATAATCGAGCTCTATAAGATAGCACAGTCAGACAAGGCGAATAAAATGTGAGAGAGAGGGAATTTTATGGAAAGTACTCCAAAAGCACTCCGAAAACATCGAGATATAAGCCGAGGCATAGGCGCCGTCAGTACAGTATATCTTACGGTATTGATATAGTAATATCGAAACATATTAGTGACTTACTGCATAATTTTTTTGATTTTGGTGTGTTTAAAATAAATTATAAGTTTACATGTTTTTACAATTTTGTTTTATTCCAGTGTCAACTTGGTTAATCAAAATCATAATGTTCCCTTCTAACCGCTCGATCGTACGCCAGTGGTAAGAGCTTATAATTGAATGTGCAGCAACATGCAGCGGTGCAAATAAGTATTTACTGATTTTGCTAGGTTATCATTACCAATTTTTGAGACGTTCCGACAGGTTCTTTGATATAGGGTTGAACGGTTTCTAAGTAGGCTGGTCAATATTTTTAACACCGCCTGTACACCTAAACTTACTAGATTTTGCTACTTGTTTACAGTCTAATGATAAGAAAATAAGTATTTATTTTAAATTCACCGCATAGAAATGTTTAATAAAATATTTCATTTGAAGATCACCAGACTTTAAGTTGAAACATCAAAGAAATTACGCCGGGTGTCCTATCTTACTATACCTAATCTTTGTCTATATCCTTCGACGTATCAGGGATTTAAGAACCGTTTACACTATTTTCCTTAGCTGGATTTGTTAATTTTTTTGAGGGTAAAGAATCATTCTACTTTTTAATTATTTAGAGTTTTTTAGCAGCGGAATACCCAGGTACTCAACGCACTAGGGAAAGTACAGACCGCCATTCTGACCGCAAATAGTGTTACAAAGAAAGAATTTAGTTTAAAATTTTAAAAACATTTAATCTGCTGCTTTTAGGACCATCATGTAGGAGTTCAAAATTAGATAATTAAAATTAGTGGTGACCACAAGAGGATGTGGTTGGCTAGTTTTTATTGATTTGTTATATTTGTCTACATACTTAACGTGTTTTTTTTATTCGAGTCTCAAATCTCCTGTCTGACATAAACTATATTTGAATCATGACAACTAAGCTTGTATACTCCTGATTTGTGAAGAAATACAATAAAATCTTTGGTGTTTACAAGGAAAGAGTAGTTTTGAAAGATCTGTTAATGTTGTTTTTTAAAAACTTTAGTATGTGATGTAATGAACCAGAGATAGCCGGGACCTCTTGTGTACTTAAAGGTAAATGAGGGGAATTCAGTTTAAATTTATTGAAGAGTTTTAAGGAATAGGATTTATTTCAAAAACATTTTGCCTGTTAAATACAGTCGAAGTGCATCACTGATGCACTTAAAATAAATTAATTATTGAAAAAGAAACGTACTGCGTATAATACTACCATGCACTTAATAACTGAATAAAAAGTAAAAACCAAGAATGACAATTGAATTTAGAAGTGGACCAACATAGCAAAGGACCTAAGAAAAACGAAGACTAGATATCAGACAGAGGCAATACAAGTTGTTATAGGTAAGAGGCAAAAAGGAATTAAGTAAAAGAATGAAGAATAAAAGAAACTATCTAACGAACTAACGGAACATATTAAATTAGTAGGTCAAAATTGTAACTTTGAAAATAAATAACCATCAGACGAATGTAATTGTTGAAAGCTCAATCTTCTTGAAATGTAAGAAATTAAAAAAACCATACCTGATTCAAATTTCACTTGTATAAATGAACAATTACATCCGTCTGATGGTAATTTATTTTTAAAGTTACAATTTTGACCTACTAATTTAATATTTTTCGTCAATTCGTTAGATAGGTTCTTTTATTCTTCTTTCTTTTACTTAATTCCTTATGGCCTATTACCTATAACAACTTGTATTGCCTCTGTCAAATATCTAGTCTTCGTTTTTCTTAGGTCCTTTTCTGTGTTAGTTCACTTCTAAATTCAATTGTCATTCTTGGTTTTTACTTTTTAGTCAGCCATTAAGTGCATGGTAGTATTATACGCAGTACGTTTCTTATTCAATAATTAATTTATTTTAAGTGCATCAGTGATGCACTTCGACTGCATTTAACAGGAAAAATGTTTTTTAAATAACTCCTATGGAGTTATTTAAATATTCCTTTAATTTTAAGTTGTTTTTTAAATTTTAATTTTTACTAATGTAACATCATACCAATTTATTAACTGGTTATTCAACGTTTTGGATCCAATTTGTTAGTAGTAAGTTGTAACATTCTAATAATAATATTTTTTTAATGTCTCTTCATAATGTATTTTTTTATTATAGGCCGTATGATGGTCGTGTAGACCGAAACATGTCGCCTTTTCAGACTGTCTTTATTAAATAATAATTTTGTTGTATGACTTCGAGTTGTTTCATTCTATATTGAATACTAATTTTAAATAGAATCGGTCCATAATAATAAATCTCGTCCACCATTTTATTTTTTTCTTTAACAAAAATTTCATAATGCATTGTTACCGTATGAAACGTATCAGAAGGTAATTACCAATATATGATATTTTTTGTAAATCTGGGGCGACTATACTCTCGGTACTTATATAATATTCATGGTTTTCATTAAGAATATGCCTAAATATAGTTATTGTGAAATATGTTTTATTTACTAATACATTATTAATTTTCAATAATATTAGTTTATTAATTAATTAGATTATGAGAAAGTGACTAAAAATGTGAAAATTTGAATTACGCTCAGTAAGATGTGACTTAAAGAAACTTACCTGCATGTTCTTTCATAAAATGATTATATCCTTCCATAAAACTGTAAAGCCCTGACATTTTATACCAGACAATGGGAAACTAAAATAAATGAAAATTATATTAGCAATTTCAATGCATAGTAATAAGCATATAAAATAAACAATAACTTATTATTTTGGGTCATTAACTTTGATAGTTATAATTATTTTCCACACTATCGTTTTAATCTGGTTTTAACCGAGATTCTCAAGGCATTGGCATTCTGATTAAAAATTCAAATGTAGAAATGTTTACCTATATCATAGCAGATAGAAGAATTAGTTATAAAATAATTATAGAAAATTTACCGGTAATCGCAAATGGTGTTAAATATTTTATATCCGCTAATTTAATAAAAAAATCCGACAGATTTGAAATACCAACCATTATTATTATTATTGTAGTTTAGCTATAAGTATCTCCTCTACAAAACGGTACTTATTTTTTTATATGATATGAATTTACCTGCGCCTTTCGTAACTATCTTGTAAACTTTATTATATTATAATTTCATTTAAAAATAAAAATAGTTTCAAAATTAAACGGCATACATGGTGGCACGAATTTAATTGAGCGCTATTGGGATTTCGTAGTTATAGATACAAATGGTCCTTCCCCTTGTTCAAAATATTTTAATATCCTTTTATTCATATTTTCAGGGTAAAAATAATTCAAATTCAAATTAACGACTGGCGCCATCTGTCGCATATTTGTTTAACTGATCTAACTCAAAAAATCCTGATCTATGCTCGTCAATAGAGTCAATAAGTAGATTAAAGTAAAAAAAAAAAAAAATGCAAGCATTCCATACATTGAAAAGTTTCTAAATGGAGAAGTTTCATTCTAGTAATAATATAACGTTTAACTGAAATATAGACAAAAACTGATAAGTCGGTGAAAAAGTTCTTGAAATCTGTCAGTAAATAAGAAATAAAATATTAAAGTTGTTGCTTTTTCTCGCGGATTGTAGTGTCTATGACGTCACGTATCCGCATAGCCAAAGCGCCGTACTACAAACCAAACTCTTATTAAATGTCACGAAACTATTGACGCATGTCTGACCTTAATTTAATTTCCGTCATCGTAATTTATTAACTGTCATACAACAAACTATAGTCTCTGAAGAAGATATTTTATTGTCGGAACGTGTCCCCTGAAAGTAAATTCAAGTTGGCGGGACAGGGGCTGCGAGCGTCAGTCGCCATCTTGAAAAACACGTTTTGTGAAATATCTCGTGAACCGTGCATCATACGAGAAAAATAGTAGATTTCGCTTTTTTTGCTCTTACTCTTGGACTAAAATATGCGAGAAATGAAGAAAATAAAGAAGTGCGATACTTTGCTTTGTTTACAATCCCGTCTCGTAACCTAGTTAGGAGAAATGACGTGAGGCTTCTGCATCGGACGGAATGTCAAAAATGTTATAAATTTGTTAGTTTTTGAGATATCTTAATGGACCTTTTTATTTACGAAAAATAAATTCTAAATCTTATATAAGTTGATTTTACTTTATACGAAACGTCCTTTTCACGTAGACTTCCACGATAAATTTTTCATTTCGAAAAAATATCGCGTTTTAAAATGTTCTCATGACGTCATGTTCGTCGGAAACAGCTCCTCCATTATTTACGTTCCGAAACACGCATTACTGTTCTTTCAAAAAATATAGCTCACTGCTTGATATACGCATTTAACATATAATTAAACTTTGTCAACTGTTCGACTCATCCAAAAAAAATCACATTTTAGCTACTGTTTTCTTTAATTAAAACATTCAACGTTTCTGAACGGGCCTTCCTTTTGGCGAAGAGCGATCATTGGTAACGCTGCAAATCCTAAAGGCAGTTTCTTAAAAAAAATTATAACGTTCCATAAACAAAGTTATGACGTAATGTACTCAAAAAGCTTTGTAGATATTTTCACAATTATTAAATAGTAAAATAATTTCCGGGAATCGCTTGATAAGTACTGAACTTTGGGTTTTCTTATATTTTGGGTTGAATTGATATCGGATAATTGCGAATAGCGCTGAACAGTGATTTCCTTATCTGATATTTGTTAGAAAAAGAGATAAAGAGAGAAAAATGATTGATAATATTCTACTCTGGGATGCAAATGAATGAGTCTATTAAGTATTAAAGTTCAAATCTCATACGTCACAATTCAGATATAATGGCAAATTGAAGTTATATTGTGCGCACCTTACACAACGATGCCAAATTTAATTTAAGTGAACGTAATGTCACGAACCCTCTTTTTCCCTGATTATGAAAAATTAGCTATTAGAAAATTCCAAAAAAATTCCTAAGTGATGTTAGCACTCATACCTTCTAATAACAGTGTTCTCATATAATAATAATAATAATAATAATAATAATAATACTCGCCCTACATTTCACCCCCTTACGAGTGAACCCCAGAAGCCAATGGCTTGTGCGGGGAAGGGACGGCTATTATTATTATTTGCCGTGGCGCATGGTTTATAAAAAGGTCCATTTCACTTTCCTTGTGTTTAGTTTTGCTTAAATTTTCAGTCTCATTCATAAAAAAATATGGTAAACTTCTCCATTACAGTTTATTGTCAAAATCTAATAAAAAAATTAAATGTTTTACATAGTAGGATGGAGAACAAAATAGGGATTTTAAAGATCAAATAAAAAGTAATGGTCCATATTTCAAATAAAATAGTTAAGGGTGGACCTTAAAAGACAAAAACTTGTTTTAAAAAATTGTTAATTTCGGATTTTCCCAAATATCTCTGAAACTTTACCTGATATTGTAATTTTGAAAAAAAACCTATGAATTCGTCTTGAAAATACTCAAAATTTTTTCCTATCAACCCATATCGGTTTACGAAATCCCGATTGTGTTCAATTAAATTTCCAATACATTGTATTGTGAATATTTTGACAAGTTGCGAAATATTTTGCGCCTTTTTAAGAAGAAGTTTTGAATTTTTACCTCTCGCTCTTCAGATGAGAGAGTTATAGTAATCATGCTAAAAATTGGGTTGTGAGTTTTCAATGGATAAACACGTTTTAAGGTCCATAGAATACGATTTTGATATTTTCGAGATGATGTCTGTGTGTGTGTGTGTTAGTGTGTTAGGATGGATGTTGTAGTAACGATAACTCAAAAACTACTAAATTAAAAAATTTGAAATTTTGCACACAGGATTCTGATACCCTAGATTAGATCTGTTTAGATTTTGGTATCCATCGGACAACCGGAAGTGGCAGGTGCTATGAGTGATAACGTCATCACTGAACAAAATGGCAATACAGTTTTACACATATAATTTGTATATACTATAGTTTATTTTCGTATCAGTAAAATTTTCATCAGATTTTTATATAATATTAGCTGGTGGGTGGTCTTCAATTTTATACGAATATATAATTTACCGACTTCTCGTTGCTCGACTGTTTCAGATGAACAGGCTATAACATTGCGTACTCGAACAATTTCCTGCCTTGTTTTCCGTTGGTCATCTGTTTTTGAATATCGTAATGCCTTTTTCCTTCGTATTTGATGTGTAGATCGACCACTCCGTTATCCAATAAAATGAGCTTGAGTCTGGAGGGTGTTTCACGAGTTATTATGTAAGGTCCCCCACTCCCTCACCTGTGATCATCTTTTCTGACTATGTCGCTATTTTAGGTAAAATTAGGAAGATATTTTCTCCCCCGCTAATCATGGATCCCGTCTACTTCAATTGTCGTATTTTATCCCACTGGATATTGATGAATACCTAGCTTGTCTTTGGTTTTTGGTTAAGGAATGACCAACTCCTTAATTTCTGGATACGGGAGAGAACAAACCAATACGAAAAAACCCCTAAATGTCGAGGGGAAGAAAAGACACTTTTAATAAACGATATAGACTATTAGAAGTTGATTGTTCTTACTGATGAGATAAAAAAAGAATTTTTAGTATCAAAATTAGAGGGAAATTTAGATAAGTTGAGAAGGGACACGACACGAAAAAATTAAGAAGGGATATCCAGCGAGTCTGAAATTAAAATGTACTGGGCAGAGGAATAATGAAAATATAGGGTGGCACAGGAAAAAAATGTAACAACAAATTATATCATCTATCAATATTTTTTAAAAAAATTAAAACAAATATAATCTTTAATTTAACAATAAAAGATACTGATCATTGATCTTTGTATTTAGGTTTCTAAGGAGGAGCCAATTTTTAATAACTAGGTATATACCATAGAATATTGAATATGAATTAAATTAAATTTTATATTGTTGAAACCTTCTCCTCCTACACGTAGGCCTAAAAATCTTTGTTTATAACCGTTTCTTATATTATAATACAAAATTTACTGATAATTTGCTTTGGGCTGTAAACTTAAGCTCCTACATGTAACGTTTGGACTTTCTGTATGTGTAATAGGAGCAGACCAATAGTATTTCCCCATATCGTTTTACTTTGCTGCTACATACAGGCCGTTTCTTAGATTATGGTATCTGCCGTGCGAATGAGATATAAATAGTTTTGAACTCACAATTTTTCCAATTTAAGTGATTACTCCGACCAAACGACTTTAAGTTATTATTTTTCACAGATGTTTACAAAGATTTCTTCGCTGTTATATTTTTAGTTTTGTTACCATGTATTGATAAGGGAATACCCTTAAAGACGTGGTATAATCGTTTTGGTGATTCGCATCCTTCCATATTGAAAAATTTGACATATTAACAATATGTTTGATGTTTATAATAAGCAAACGTCAACAATATAATTCGTTATATAATAGTACCGAATGCCACGCAAGAATACGAAAATAATAGTTATACTGTCCTTCTCACTTGATATAGTTTTTTAAAACACCACTCGAGCTACCGTCTCGTAGTGTTTCGCAAAATACGTCTCGTGAGTCGAACATATAATCGATTATTTTCGATGCTTCTCCCTATGAATTATATTATAAAAATAGTTGTAAGGTCTAACAATCATTAATACCTATTTTCTGCTGCGCCAAGTATATTTTGGGGTTCGGCGTAATGGTAAAACTACTTATTTTTAAATTCCCAATAACATACTAAAATTTCAGAAAAATCTATCCATCCTGAGATTATATTAAATGTGTGCCTTGTCCTTTATAGGGCATTTCAAACAATAAATATTGTGTTTCAGTATTACTGCGTTAATGAACAAAAATCAAACTAGCCAGGTTTTTTCATTGTAAAAAAATATATAACGAAAGATTTGTGTTATTGCAATAAAATGTATTAAAATAATTAAAAGTTTAATTTGAACATGTTTGCCGGTCGTGTGCTGATGGACTACAGACAGCTTTTCCTTTGTGGAAAGTTAGTATTACGGCTTATTCATTTGGAGGACTCTTAGACTGCATAACCATTTAAAAAATGTAGTCTTTAATTTAATATAAATGATGTACCGATATATTAATAACAATTTTAATTTTTAGCGGTTAAAGGATGTCAAATTTTAAAAATTTGGCTTCGGTATAACCCGGTTTATGTGGTCAACTAACTGCAGTGAAATTTTCAATCAGAGTCGGGGGAAAGAAAGCTTACGGTTCGTTTTAATAAACATATTATGTATTGTGTATGTTAAATAATAATAAACATATAAAATTATGTATTTCAAAGTGCAGTATATTTACGTTTAATGAAACTTTATAAACTTCTTCTGCGACGTTATTCGCATGGATCTTGCAGTTATTATTTTTATTTTCTATTGAATTTTCTCCTGCACCGAGCATATGTGACGAAATCCCAGTTTTGCACCGTTCTTTAGGGCATTTTTTTTGTTTGAATTTTACATCATGCATTATTTCCATAAAACCAGTTCTTAATATTATATTCATCTTTTAAACATCAAAATGCCATGCATTTGATTTTGATTATACGGGAAAAAGTTTCACATTTCAGCCTACAGGTGTCGTCACATGGCAAGTTGCATAAAAAGAACATAAAATTATTTTTAGATAACCTAATTGTGATAATAGGTGTTGTTCAGGCCGCAGTCAGACCAACCCTCTGCTCCCAAAGTGCGAGTCTGGGGATGCAAGATTTCGCCGGTAGTGCAATACAGACATTCGTTGAGTGCACATTCAAACATTAACCTTTTTTTGTTCATTTACGTTACTTATATGTTTAAATAAATATTCAAGAAAGTAATTGCTACCAGCGCCTTTTTATCAAGGTATTCATAATTCTACAGGTGCATACATTATATTTAAAAAAAATCGGCTGTGTCACCCCAGAACTTTCCCGGCTCGACCGTAGAGAATATGGTATTTATTATTATTTTAATTACAAAATACTAAGCATTACATTAATTTATGGAATACATTAAAAATAGCGAGCCGAATTGATATTTCAATGTTGATAACGACATAAGCTGCGCATGCGCACGTTGTATATCACACATCTACAATTATGTGTGGAAACTATTTGGAATTCTGGAAAAATTTTCATACAATAGTTGTAGGGAATTTTATGCTTTACAACTTTGCACTAAAGAGCATAATTTACCTCCAATTTTAAAAAAATGGAAAATCCTAAATATGTATTTTCGCCATCTAGCGGCGAAACTATGAGGAATTCGATTAAAAGTTAAACATAAAAGTTAAATAAAATTTGATGCTTTTCAACTTTGCACCAAAAAATTTTGCACTAAAATGCATTGTGTGTCCTCAAAATCAAGAAAAACTAGAGAAAACCTATATGCATATTTTTACTCGCCCTCTAGTGGCGGAACTATTGGAAATTCTAGAAAAAGTTTTAGACAAGAGTTGCAGGAAATTTTATGCTCTAAAACTTTGTACTACAACAATTTGCACTAAAGTGTATTGTTTGTCCTTAAAATCAAGAAAAACTAGATAAAACATACATGCACATTTTTTACGCGCCCCATAGTGGCGCAACTATTGGAAATTCTGAAAAAAGTTTAAAACAAAAGTTATAGAGAATTTTATGCTCTAAAACTTTGTACTACAACATCTTGTACTAAAGTGTATTGTTTGTCCTCAAAATTATGAAAAACTAGATAAAACCTACATACACATTTTTTACACGCCCTCTAGTGGCGCAACTATTGGAAATTCTGAAAACAGTTTGAAACAAAAGTTATAGGGAATTTTATGCTCTAAACTTTGTACTACAACATCTTGTACTAAAGTGTATTGTTTGTCCTCAAAATTAAGAAAAACTAGATAAAACCTACATACACATTTTTTACACGCCCTCTAGTGGCGCAACTTTTGGAAATTCTGAAAAAAGTTTGAAACAAAAGTTATAGGGAATTTTATGCTCTAAAACTTTGTACTACAACATTTTGCACTAAAGTGTATTGTTTGTCCTTAAAATTTAAAAAAAGTAAAAAATTGTTACATGTGTATTTAATTAATGTCGGTCTTGAGGACCTTCTACTGTACCAATTTAAACCAAAATCTAATGATCGCATTCTAGGCACACACCGACCCTCCGTACGAAATTTCAGCTTGATTGGTCAAACGGTTCGGCAGTCAACGTGGAAGATTACACACAGACACACAGACAGACCATACGCTGGAAATGGTTTCAATCTTCTTGGGGGACCTCAAAATGGATATTTCCATTGATATATCAATTTTTTTTTGCTTGTTCACCTTACTTTCCCTTTGATGGGTCCGGGAAAGTAAAATTTAAATATCACATTCTAGAGATGCTCAAACGGTGGTGGTGCATCGTTTCTGGACTTCGGTCCATCGAGTGAACACTTTTTATGCTGTGAAGCATTGGCGCTAAATACATGTTGTCGTATTTTTTTTATTTGCAGTGTAAAAAAGCTTATTCGTTAAAAACATGTTCAAAAAAATTCACAACAGACAACTACTGTGGTGGAAAATAGGAAAATAAGGACCGTTGTTGCATTTGTGGAGAATTTGGAGCAAACAATGAAGTTTGGTGGCGCTGTCGTTCATGCGGAGTATGGGCGCATTCTAAATGCACTGTCGCTGAAAAAGCGTCAGATTATATTTGCGACAATTGTTTTTGTTAAACATCTTACTGATTCTTACTAAAAATGTCATGTTTACGTTTAATATAATTAGTTGAACATTAATCTGTTACCTTAGTCGATATTATCCGATTGATCGATTTTACCCATTACTTTGATTGATTTTACCCGACTGGTTGATTTTATCCGATTTTTTTTGGTTTTTATCTTACCTGATTTAACAAAAAATATCGAATTTTCGACAAATTTGTTATAGCCTCTTGATGCAACAATATATTTGCTATACGTGTCTGAATATTTTTTTACTGTATTCATGCAAGGAATTATAAGATTTTCTTAAGCAATCAATATTCCCCACGCTCCCCTATACTTTAAAGCATAAAATTCACATTTTTTAACACATCTCATATACGTCTAAAAATATACGGTACCTGATAGTTGTATTTATGGTTTTAGACCATGCAGAACTTTTTATAAGGGATAACTTTTTTCCTTGAAATTAATAATAAAAAAGTTTTTAATATAACTCCAACATAAGTAGACACTGCATATTACTATTTCAGATAACCATTAATTGAACATTTTAAGATTTCTAAAATATTTATACAGATTTGCGTGTATGTCAGTAGTTATTACAAAATATTTATCTAATTTAAAATCAAATATTGTTTTATCTCTCAAACAATATCCTGTGCTGTCGAAACAAGCTTATTATTTCTAGCGTAAAAATTTCTAAGTACTTCAGTCGTATATTTAAACATTGCAAAAGGTAGCCATGCGGAGAACAACCAGCAACCGGTAATTACTTGAAATTTAAAATCTTTTTCTAAATGTTTAAATTGTGTCAGAAATAAGGTATAAATCTAGTAAATGTTTTGTATCGTTATAGTCTAATTCATTGTTGGTTTTATAAAAAGTTTATTTTGCAATATTCATGTGTGCATTTAGTAATCTTTTTCTATTATCTATAGTGACTCTCAAAGGTGTATAATTATAGCCATAATGTATGGTATTAATTTTAATTATTTGGTAGCCATACTACGCTTCTAATTTGCCTTAAATACTTATCAATACTCTTCGAAAATAGTTATACCAGGTGTCCACATGAAAATTTAATATTGAATTCATTTTTGGTATTCTTGAAGATAAAAACTTGAAGTTTTGTGTGGTTTTCCAGGATATAGGAGAACAATGTACAATGTATCTCATACCGCCCTATAGAGTCACCTGCCGTCCCCAGCCGCCCAACTCCGTGATTTTAAATGACACCCTTTATTCTGAAAAAAACAGAATAGTCATAAACTATGTGAAAAAACTGGTTATTTACATTATAATATTTATGAAATATTTAAAATTATAGGTTTCAGATATCAGCAATTATTAATTCTGAAAAATCATAAGGCAGCCATGGAAATAACCTTATTCACAACATTTAGTTGAATTAAATGCTCAAACTGTTCACCATTTACATTTAAACCAAAATAAAGAATATTTAATTATTTCTATTTCCAACTTATGATTTTTCAGTGTTAATAATTTATGAAACCTTTATCTTAAAATTTCTCATACATTTCCTAATGTAAGTAACTATTATATTAAAAAAATTGCGTTCTGTCTAAATCAACCAAAAATTCTGGAGACGCTAACCGGTGGTGCTGCACCGTTTCGGGACTTCGGCCCATCGAGCGAACTATTTTTATGCTGTGAAGCATTGGCGTTGATTGATTAATTGATTTATTTAATCGATGTTATTGGCTAAGAATTTAGGCCTAAACACTGCAGCCTTAAGACTTATTGTGCTATGCCAATTGTATCGTTGTTATCAAGTGAAAAGGTTTGTTACCTTTATCAGGCTTAGCAGAATCTTCATAAGATTTTCTCTGGGGAAGGAATCCTAAGTATTTTCTGTCCCCATGAGATTTTACCTCCATCGTATAAGTGCTTGACACTCTAGTATAATGTGAGAGGCGGTTTCTCCTGCTCATTACATACTCTACAGATGGGTTCATCTGTGACATGCTTTATTTGGTTTCTGCTTAGCTGCAGAATATCGTTGGTCAGTGCTTTTGATAGCTTTTTGACCATCAGATTACAGCATGTTTTTTAGCAGCCCATCTAGTCAGCCAGAGAGGTACTGAGGATTTCGGAATGCCAAACACGGGCTCGGGGGCCCGTAAATTTAGTCGATGAGGCTTTTCTTGCTAGAGCGTCAGCTTCCTTGGTGCCTGTTATCCCCTTGTGTCCTGGAACCGATTTAAGTGTTACTTTGTTTTGGTTAACCAGACCCAGTAGGGTTCGTAGACAGTTCCAGACCAGTTTCGATCTAATTTTTTTTCATGCTAGAGCTTGTTGGGCTACCTGACTACCGGAGTGAATGAGGATTTTTTTCCATCTATAACCCCTTTCAATGTTTTCCCTTAGACATAGCTCTATGGCATGTACCTCTGTTTGGAATACTGATGCGTAATTCCCCAGTGACGCATAGTTTTTGCTTCTGGGTTTGTCGCCATATATTCCAGCACCTATTCCACTGTCTGTTTTGGATCCATCAGCATACCATACCAGTGCTCCCTCTCGACAGTTTCATGTGTCTTCACCTTTCCAAGTTAACTGAATGTTGAATGGCTTCGTGAAGTTATTTTTTGGTATCATCACTTCTCATTTCTAATAACAAGCTTGTGATGACTTTTGTTATACTGGTATATATTTGTTCACTTGGACAACAGTTTTCGTTGCACTCTTTGGAGTTTATAAAGCTCCAATATAGTCCTTTTTTGATTTACTTTAGGCCACCACACCAGAGAGCCGTAGGTTATTGTGAGTCTTACCACAGCAGTGTACAGCCAATGTACCATATGTGGGGATTTAGTCTCCATTTGGTGCCCACTGCTCTTTTGGTAGCCACCAGAGCCGTAGGTTATCATGGGTCTTACTACAGCAGTGTGCAGCCAATGTACCATATGTGGGGATTTAGTCCCCATTTGGTGCCACTGCTCTTTTGGTAGCCATTAATAACATTTTTCCCTTATTAATGGCTTTTTGCAAGTGCTTATTCCAGGTTAGGTTTGCATCTAGGGTTATGCCTAAATACTTCACCTCCTGGTTAATTTGTAGTTGCATGTTGAAGAGCTTTGGTAACCTGAGGTTATTCAGCCTCTTTTTCGTGAAGGGGATTAGTGCTGTTTTGCAAGGATTGACTTTAAGGTCTTCCTTGAGACACCACCTCTCCACGATGTTCAGCGCCTATTGCATCAGGTCTGAGATAATATTTGTAAAATTCCCCACTACAAGTATGGGTACGTCGTCTGCATACCCCTGGGTATAGAAACCATCATTGTTCAGCTACACCAGGAGCTCGTCAGTTACCAAATTCCACAGTAGAGGGGATAAAACCCTTCCCTGTGGGCATCCCTTGGAGATTGACACCTCCATGGTCCACCCAACAATGATGCTTCAGCTGTCCTATGGTTTAGCCTATTTTGTATCCATCTACACACGGTGTCGTCTATGACACGCCTTGCCACAGCTATCAAATACATGTATAACACTATTATACATGATCTGACGACGTAATTTTTTTTTAATTTGCAGTGTAAAAAAGTTTATCCCTTGATAACTTGATTTTTCTGGATCATTGTGGGGCAGGTACCGGAATGACTTGTGCGATTCCAGCCAAACTTTTCACATACAGGGGAATATTATACATGATGTGAAGTGGAATAAGTTCTAAAAATTTAAATTGGAATAAAGTTTTACCATGCAAGTCACTTTAATTTGTATGGTGGGTTTCGGAAGGGCCGGTCCGATTCTGTCCAAATTTAATAGGGTTTTTCTATGGACAAAACTAACTCTGTAAAGTGAAAACCGGAACTCGATAAGGGCTTTCGTTCAATAGTTACATCCAAACAGATAGGTAGACATCACGACGTCCGGACAGAAATTTTTTTTGCTTTTTCGGACTCAGGGAACTCGGAAATATCAAGAAAAGTGATAAAAAGTGGGGCAAGAAATTTTTTTCTCTATCACGAAACTTATACTGAGGCTTTTGGGCCTCAGTAAAAAACAGGGTGTCATTTAAAATCTTGGAGTAGGGGCGGCAGGTTACCCTATGGTGCGGTATGAGATATGCAGTTCATTGTATCCATATATCCTGAAAACCACCTAAAATTTCCTGTTTTTATCTTTAGATACGCAATATTTTGTTTTCGTGTGGACACCTGGTATCTTGCAATGCAACACATTTTCTGCTCTTTTCGATTAAAAAAAGGAAATTTATATATTTAACGTTAAAGGAATTTTTATATATTTTATTAAAAAAAATTTTAACTAAAAATTGAGTTTTTCATATCGAGCCATCAGTTTCGAAATTATTGTTTATATAACAATTAGAATAAATTTAAAAATTATATTAAGCAATCACTCAAAAATAATAAATTTTTTATGAATTTAGGAAAAAAATTATTTTCAACAATAGCCAATTTTAATAAAAATGTAAGTATCCATTAAATTAAATAAATTTTAATTACTTATTAAGAAGAAATTTAATTCAAGAAATGTCATTTAATTTCACAAACAAATTATTTTTTTCTTCGATCTCGACAAAAAGTCAGTAAAGTGATACTTTATCGAACGAGTCTGAGATTATGAGCCGAGCGAGCAAAGCGAGCGAGGCGAGTAACAGGCGAGTTCGATAAAGACACTTTACTGACGTGGTACATACAACATTTTATCGCCAGCGATAAAAATTTATGATTGAAAAAAGATATTACTTATTACTTTTTATTACGACAAAGTGAACAGAAAGAAAAATGCTTTTAAGTGACATCTACAAACTATTTCTGTTTAATGTTAATGTCATAGTCATGGCTATGTTGATAAATAACTATATAAATCAAGCAAGTCGGTACCTCCCCAGATTTCTGTTTAGTGACATATTGATATATAACTGTAAAAATCAAGCACTTTACCTGCCGCAATTGCGTGTGTTTGATTTTACTGTAAAATAAAGTGTTTCTTTACTTCCGAAAATCGCTATGGTAATGTATGACTTTATTGACGGTTGGCGATAAAAAATTTTATACACCCATAAAATACAAAATTTTATTCAACAAAAAAATTAAATAGGAGATAAATTCAAGTTTGTGAGCTAAATAAGAAAGCAACTAAAAGAAAAGGACCAATAGTAAAAGAACGTAAGGAGGAGTATGGAGGTTTGTTAATTGGAAAGCGGAGATCAGGAAGTCAGGTTAAGAAGAGGTATTTAGAAGAAGTGATTGGTCAAGGTAGGAGATAAAATAGGTGCAGAAGATGGGAGTGAAAGGCGAAGAGAAGAACTTTTATTAAATTAGTTTTCTTTATTTTTTTTGTAATGTTTACTATTTTTTTATATAGAACTCACCCCAAAAATTTGAGATCCGAAAAAAATTCATTACAAGTATGTTAGTATAAATATAACATAAATTGCTTCAAAAATAATATAAAATGTTTAAGATAATAAATCTTATTTCATATAAATAAATTACAGTGTAAGTAAATACATATTACTATTTATACGTTTAGATTTCATCTAAAAGAAGAAGATATGAGGCTGTTTAGGGTGTATTACAAAATCATTCGCAAAGTTGCAAGTTGCAGCTTGGGCTCAGAATTAGGAGTTCTTTGCAGTTGGACTATGAACCAATATATAATTTTTTACAAAGCGAGGAGTGAAACTAGTACTTTAGTCCCGCATTCGTGAAAATAGGAAAAATAGGGAAATATTTGGAAAAATAAGAAAAAAATGAAAATAAGAAAAAAAATGAAAATAGTGAAAAATATGGGAAAATAACGAATAATCGTATAAAAATGGGAAAAAGATAAATAATAATAAGGACAAATACGACAAATAGGGAAAAACTGGAAAAAGTAATAATGATATAAACGTCACATACTAGATTATTTTAAAAGTTTGAAAAAGTTTATGGGGTTTAACTAAAAATTACTTTAAAATGAAGCAGGTAAGGTACAACATTACTTTTTTTTTCATTTTATAGGGTCTTAAAATAAGCAAAACTTTTTATCAAGAATATTTTTCGATAAAACCAAAAACTAATTTTATTACTTCTCTTGTGAATCCTATCCGTGGAAACATTGTAGATTAATATGATACACTGGTATGAAGATGTTGATTTTCCTTATTGTATCTCTTAATAAATTTAGTGGATAATTGATATTTTCCGTTTCCAATAAAAATAATTATATTTATTAAACCCACATTTATTTCCCACGTGTAGGAAATAGTACCCATTTCGCTGTTATTCTTTAGTAAACACACAAGTTTCGTCACAAAAACTGGTTTGAAGTTGCGTAAGGCCTTTTAATTTGAGTAGATTTTTAATACTCCGAATTAATGATATTTTATATTGTCATATCTTCTGGCTATTTATCAGAAAAATGTAATATATTAATTACAGTTAATTGTTTTATCTTAAAGTACATCTGATGTATACCTTCACGTAATGCACCCAAAATATCGGATGTACTTTTTGCACCGGTATTAAAAGATGAGGCCTTTAATTATTTGTAGGGTCTTTACACCCATCTTTAGAGCTTCACTGCTTTTTTCTAGACTCTTTCACTATATTTTATCACCGGGCCTCTTGTCTCAGGATATATATTTTATTGTAGAATTCATACTACAATAAAATAAAAATGAATGGCATTTAAATTATATATTAACATAATTTTAACGACTTACATCACATAATAGCCCTCGGCTAACACCTCGACAACACACGATATATTCATATAATCTGTTCTTACAAAGTAATACGTGATCTAACTAATTTTATTATTTTTTGTTACTATCATAATAACCAAACAGTTACAGGTCAATAGAATCTTCTATTTTAACCTTTATGTAAAAACTGATTATGAAACTGAAAAGCAAAATCTAGAAATCATTAGGACTTGATCGTATATGCTTTTAAAAATACTCATTAATCAATCTTTATATAACACAAAATAAATTACTTTAGGATATTTTTGGATGTATCATGAGAAATAATCGTAATTGGGTTTATGCATTATTAAAATATTATTCAACTTTTATTGTTTTCAAGAATTCTAGCATTACAATTTTATTTAGCAATAAAATTAAAATTGTAGTGAAATTGAAAACTAATTCAAGGTAAAAAACTTAAAAGACTATAAAACGGGCTATTGTCAGAGTAAAAATTAAAAACATTTCTTGAGGCCGCCGGCATAATTTTGCTAGCAGGAAAATGTCGGCAAAGATCAACGGATATTCTGCGGGCTATGCGGTAGGTGGTTATTGGTTATAATTTGACCACTCTATGCTGGAACCATTTGGTGGAAGTCAAATTGACCTGATCTTTCGCCTTTAGATGGCCTTTTATGGTGCCATTTAAAAGAAAAAGTTAATTTCGATTCCGATACCAGTATTGTAATAATTAGGGAGAAAATTGAAGCTGAAATAGAACGTCTTAACGATCAAAATAATAAAGCAATTTCAAACAGTATAGAAAATTTAAGAAGAAGGTATAAACTGGGTAGGCGGTCATTTTGAGCAACTGATTTAATTTGTTTATAATTTGTGGAAGTATACAGTCACCTCTTTTTACAGGTATTTACTGTCCATTATTTTTGAAAATATAAAAGCTAGACCTATAAAAGTATATATTGTGCTTATGACAAAAAATGTTTTACTGAATTGTACGTTAGTTTTTGTTTTGTTTTATATACATTTTTAATATATTAACATGAGTTTTGTTACTGGCTACGGTTCTGGCATGATTTTTATGATTATTGACTTTTGTTGATATAATTAATGTCATTTTTTTAAGTTAATAAAAAGTATAATTTTGGGAAGACAATTTTTCATTCTGATGGCAAATGCCAATCTCAATGTGGTACCAATGTAACCACAATCAATACACAATAACTTACAATGGTTATTCAAGTTACTTTAAGATTCGATTTCGAAAAATATCTAAGATGATGACCATATTTCTACCTAAAGGTGGATCCACATCAATAAAAAATTTTGTTGATGTGGACTGTGTGCCCCATGTAAACTTACATAAATATAGTAGTGTTAATGGGGACTTAATTTTAAGTGTATCTGTAATTTTGCTTCACACTTGACCTGCTCCGTATTTTTAAATAGCTATTTTTGAGATCATCATGTCTTATTTTTTAAGTAAGAAATGTGCATGGTTTATCAAATTATCTACATCGCACAAAGAGAATGAATAATACGATAAATAAAGAAAGGTGTTACTGGATAACGAAGCTATTTTTATATAGAAAACAAAATAACAACTGATGAGACCGGGACAATTTTACAATTTTCTTCACATGAATCCTCATTGCTTCATTCCATTTTCTTTTAATATTTAAGTATTTCACTACTCCCGACACGTGTTTAATATTTTATAGATTAGGTATTCTTCTAGCATACGTTCTCTATATATACTTTGACGCACACCTGGATTCGGCAATACAACGTACAAGATAAATATTTATGTGGTAAAATATATGATAAAATATATGTTTGTGCCGCAAATATTTTTGTTGGATTTCAAAATACAACGCACAACGCAAATTTTTATTGATGTGGATCAACCTTAATGGACAGAAAAGAATATCTACATCAATAAATATTTATGCTGTGCGTTGTATTTGGCGCAAATTTTCTCACGTTCGTTAAAATTTCTGTACATATGGACTATGCGCCGCACAAAGAAAGACGCAAATATTTTCGTCAGATACAACACACACTATCCATCGGTCTGTCGGTTTTTGTATGTGGACTGGTTGGTTTATTTTTTGATGCTTGTGTAGTTATTGACGTACCATCATGATCTCCCAGTTTTAAAAAGAAGTGTGCGGTTTATATAATCATGGATTACCTATGACGTAATAACAAGAAGATGAGAAAAAGAGGAAATAGTAAACGTAGATGTTACTAGATAAACTGTAAACTTTTTTGGCGAAAACTTTGCAAAATGCTCACAAATTAATACGCACGTGTTTTTTGACGACAGTATAGATTACAACAACAACAGAACGGCGCACATATTTATGTCAAAACAGATGTAATGAAAGTAAATTTGTGCCGCAAATATTTTCGTCGAGTTCAAAATACAACATTCAACAAACAAATTCATTGATTTGGACTCTTGATAGAATTATTCCGAAATTAATTTAATTTTATGGAACACCAGAGACAATCGGTCTCGGTGGCACATATCGTCAAATTAAATCAAATCAAATCATTTATTGATCCATTTTACAGAAGAGCTTGTAAGCCATAGGACATGTCAATTTACATTTTTTGTGCCTTACATTAATAACAACACATAGATATAACAATAACAAACAAAATAGGAATAAAAATAAAATTTAACATTTAATTAAAATATAAGTAAATCTCCTCTATTGTATAGGGCGTTATATCTAATAGAAGGGTTTTCATTTTTGATTTAAATATTTTGAATTTTTTGTCAGATTTATATTTACTAGGTAAGATATTGTAAAATCTCAGCCCAAGAAATTCTAAAATGTTCCTTGGCTCTTTTGTTATAATTATGAACCATTTCATTCAATTTACGATGGTGTCGATTCTTAAAGGTATATAATAATGCTTTCAAGATATATAAACCATAAACGGTGAGTATTTTGTGTTCTTTGAAAAGACCACGGCAAGAAGTTAGCGTAGATATATTGGCAATGGTTCTAACAATTTTTTTTTGTGAAATAAAAACATCTTTAATTGTAGATGATAGACCCCATATCAAATTAGCACATCTTAATCTAGACTGCACCTGACCATTATAAAATAGGAGTAAGTGAGGAATATCCAATACTTGTTTCAGAGATCTAATTTGAAAACAGTTTGAATTTAGTATTTTTATTAGCTTGTTGCAATACGTGTTAAATGAGAGATAGCGATCAAAATACACTCCTAGAAATTTTATAGAGTCTACGTTTTCAATATAATTGTTACTAATTCTTATTTCCATATTAGGTACATTTCGGTTTTGTCTGGTACTATAATAAACTTGGATGGTTTTGGATATATTTAGATAGAGTGAATTATTATTATCTTTATTTACAAATAATGCTGTCGCATCATCTGCATATATAAAAACTGCTGCAGAAGACAAAATACTATGTAGCTGGTTTATATAGAGAATAAAAAGAATCGGCCCTAATACTGAGCCTGGTGGTACGCCCATGTTAGTTTGCCTATCTCTTGATAAATGAATGGATTGATATCCATTAGTAAAGTGATTAATTTTTACGTTTTGCATCCTACCTTTAAGGTAAGAGTGAAACCAATCATTTTAGATTCCTCTAACACCTATTTTATACATTTTTTGAAGTAGAAGATCATGTTGGACGCAATCGAAAGCTCGACTAAGATCACAGAAGATTCCAGCCAGATTGGTCGATAATTCTCAACATTTTGACTATCGCCTGATTTTAATATTGTCGAAACCAATGATTTTTTATTCTTTCAGGAAATATTCCGTTTTTAAAGGAGGCGTTAATTATGTGACAAAGAGGTTCTGCTATTCTACTGGCAATTTTTTTAATTACGTGACCAGAGATTCCATCAGGACCAAAACAATGTTTGTTTTTTAATTTATAGTTAATAATGTTTAAGATTTCTTCTTCAGTTACTTGTGGTAGAAATAAACTATTCTTCAGAGATAGTACAGGGTAATTTACTTTAATGTGTTTTTTATCTATTTTATTTATCACGCTGTAAGGAGCTTCTATAAAAAATCATTGAAAATATTGGCTACATTTTGAGGATCTTCCTCAACACTTTCATCCTGTATAAGAGTGACATTTTTGCTGCTTTTTATTTTTCCCGTTTAGGTAGAGTTCAAATTCCAAGTGGCTTTATTTACATTATGAAGTTTTGAAGTTTGTATGTTTCTTTTAGTCCGGAATTATATTTTTGTTGATAAAATAGTATTTTTAAGTTTTTACTTGAAAATTTGACATCTTCGGTTATATTCATTTATGACTGTTTAGATGTTAGAGCCAACGTGGGTTCGCGCCTAAAATTTTAATTTAAAAATTTCAGTGTTAGATACACTAAAATTTTAATTTAAAAATTTCAGTGTTAGATACTTATCTCAAATAGGTAAACCGCATTGAATATTAATTTAATTAATGTCTAATGCGGAGCCTAGATTTTCAATCCCCCTGTGTCACTGTGCCGATGATGGTGGTGAGGTTTTCCGAGTTTTCCTGCACCTATAGCCAAATAGCGCCATGAATCCTCAGTAACTCGCCCCGGAGCGCCACGGCAAATAATAATAATAGCCGTCCCTTCCCCGCACAAGCCATTGGCTTCTGGGGTTCACTCGTAAGGGGGTGAAATGTAGGGCGAGTATTATTATTATTATTATTATTATTATTATTAGTTAAATAGATATAGGTAGTACACAAAATTAACAATACTTTCTTAAATATAAAAACAAACATTGTCTATAAAATGGAAAGAGAAATAAAAATGAGTTTCTTAAACATAAAACCAAAATTGTTTTTTTAAAAAAAAATTTCTTTATATTTCTTTCACATCGATCATGTTTTGAAATGTGTACATATTTCTTGAGGGGTAGATAGAAGTGCTATTATGTCCCCAACATCAACATTAAAAATATCATTGTCGTTAATTTTAAAGTTTTTCTTTGTTGCATCGGTTGATTTTAGACCTGTAACTTCCAATTCATTCTCTTCAATATTAGTTGCTATTCCGACGTCCACCAACTACTTTAACTAAAAGGAACATTTCAATTTGAATTTCTTCCATATTCGGTACTATATATTCTGTTTCTTTATTGTCTTGAAGAGCATCAAACATATCTTCTGTGCTATCATCCTCTGTTATTACTGTCTTATCTACATTTTCATTTTCAGTATCTGAAGCATCTGATGTATAGGTAACACCAGGTTAAACTTCGAGCTTTGTTCTTTTATTTCCCTTCTTTGTTTGAACTCCACTAAATCGTTTAGCCTTTAAGTAGTCGACAAGAACAGCTTGAACATCATCTCCATTATCTTGTGGCAGATTTTTTAGTACTGCCTATCGGTCTAAAGGATAAATACCTGTTGCTGCAAAAGATACCTTAAGAGTTGCTTTAATTGCTCCTGATCCGCTCTCTGTTTTCTAATCCATTTCTTCAAAGCTAGATTTTAATAATCTAGGAAAGTCTTTCTTATCAAGAAAACTTAAACTTGGATTTGTTGTTTTATAATTGAGTTGTATTTGTCTCCAAGCCATTTTAAAAGGCAGAAAAAAGAACAACGTCCAGCGGCTGACATAAATGCGTTGCGTTGGTGGGAAAACATACAAAACCAATATTATTTTCGTTACGTTTATTACTTCCTCGGTAAAATGAGAAGCCAAGTTATTATCCCCCATCAATATTTTGCGTCCATCCAAACGCTTCGCGTGGGGCAAAAAAGCGGATTGAACGTTTGGGCATCTATCCATCCATGGGATGTGCGATTGTTACGGGATCCTTGGCTACAATATTTTTCTGTGTAAAAAGGTTTTGTTTTTGGTCTATCTTCACAACACTGCTTCCACATCTTCTTAGATTTATAAATTATATATTGCGGCAAGATAATACCCGAAGCGTTTTCACATACCATCACAGTTGTGGCAGATTTGGTAAAATTACAAATTATCTCTGGATATTTTACCCCTCTTTTGTAAAGTAATTTCTTTTTGCCCGGATCATTCTGCAAGTTAGTCTTATCGTAATTAAATATGTTGGATGATGGTATGTCTTTAAGAGTGTCTGTCAGATTATCAAAATATGCCTTTAATGTGTCTCTCGAAACATCTACTCTCGCTTTTTTAATATAACAGCAAGTAGGGCATCTTGTAAAATTTTGCTGCCTTTCTAAGGCACCATCCTTCATCTAATACTTTTCTTAGGGCCTCCTCTACTGAATTTTCTTTGTAATCTTTATATCTACGACTACCCAGTTTCTGCTTATATTTTCGTGGCATTTCTGTAATAATAATATACTTTTAAGTACTTAAATATGGTGATCAATTTCACCCCATAGAACATAATTTCAATCTAAATCAGAACAAGCTTATAAACACAAATGGCGGTTGTTATACAGAGGTTAGAATTAGACACCTAATTAGAATTTAGTATCAAAAAATCTATGTAAATGATAATTTTTTACTTACCTGATAAAGTTCAAACGCTAAATATTTGATGAAACCAGTATAATAAAACAAAAAGCTGTTTTTCTCTAAAAAAATCAAAGGATTGCTTCCGAATCAACACGTGACATTAAAGACCAAATCTTAAACTAACCAATATGACATACAGCGATGTAAAGGACTGCTTAGTTTGTGCGGGAAATTCAAAAATTGTCTATTTCAATTATATGTGATCAATGTCACCCCGTTTTACGGTAGGTATGGAAATAAAAACATTAAATAGGATAAAGTGGGAAAACGTAAGAAATTATTATGAAAATGGATGCAAGAAGAATAGTAAAAACGAAAAGAAAATAATATCTTGAAAATAAAATTAAATAATAGTATAAAGTGCGGTCAAATAATGAAAATTAAATATTAAATAATATGAAGAAAATATGAAGTTTTATGGTTGTTGCAATAAAATTTCAATCCCACGTGATATAAATATCAAAAATAGCTCCGTCGAATAATAATTATTAATCAAGCCACTGTAACTGTTGCCATATTAACCAATAATATAATCAAAGAAGAAATAAAATTCAAAGTCTAGTACCACAAATATTTAATTAAAGTTGGAATTGGCAACCAGTTTTGGCATACTAATGCCATCATCAGGCAAAAAATATTTAACAATATAATTTAAAAATTTTCGTGTTTTGTCGAGCCGCTGTGCTTTCCAGCTATATTATTTTTATTGGTTTCCAAAATTTAATTTGACCGCCCGTAGGGCCGCCACATCATACAGCAAGTGATATAGTTTTTCCATTCTCAGTTTGAGGAGGCTGAAATCAATCGAGGTTGTCACATTTATTTTCTAGTGTATTTTTTTTTGTAAATATATAGACATAAGTGTATTAGTGTTATATTATAATTAATTAGTTCCACCAATGATAAAATTCACGTTAAATATAAAAATTCGCCTTATGCATGAAAATTTTGGTAACTTGGCAACAGCCGGTCTTTGGGTTATACAATGGGTTATAAATCTTTTAAACAGTAGTTTCTAAGGGTTTGTTGCTATCGTAAAACCACTTCTTTAAAAAATTACCATAACTTTTCTACGAACAGTGTCACCCTCAAGGCGGGTATTATAGTTTATTAAGGTTTGTATAATCAGAATGGCGTTTTGGCGACCATTTGAAACAGCATTTCGAGATGATGTAATGGTGGAATGTATTGAAATAGCGCCGGAAATTGAATTGGCACCGATAAATAAATTAGAACTAAAAAGCTGGAATTAGGAGTGATTTTCTTCTATTAAATGATTGGAATAACTAGAATCTGTTTTATTGTTTTATTGTGAAATACGAGTTTTGAAATTTCCATACGTTCTCCCGATGAATGTTTTAGGACAATCTGCACAATTTAGTTTATATAAACACCTGACTTTTGAATTATTTGAGTTTGTGTTATTATTTTTAATGTATTTACCTTAATTATTATTTGTCTTATAAGAAACTGTACAATTTTTTTGTACAAGGAATGATTTTATTTTATTACTTCATTTTTCTCCCTATACAAATTTTATATGCACGCCCGTTGTCGGCATGCCGCCCACAATCATTTGTGACTTTTATAGTAGCACGTGTCCTCAAACTGAGAATAGAAAAACTATACATTTTGGGGAACAACAGTAATACGTATTTCTGCACGTGAATTATGGAAGAGGGTGTTTCCAATGATCGTGATGTTATGGGTACACTTTCAAATGCGATATTTTTTCGAAATAAAAATATATGATCAAATTCTAAGTAAAATAGACATTTCATATAATATACAGTAGACAGATCTAAGTTTTAGAATTTATTTTTCGGAAATGAAAAGGTCCATTACGCTATTTCGAGAGAAAGAAATAAAAAACGATGTTTCGGACAAATCCTATCTCTATCAAAATAATATCGTAGTTAGGATGATGGTAGATTCTATTCAGTATAAAAATATTACAACGATATACGGGTTTGGACACGACCATATTTATATCAATGGTGCTCATAGGAATGAATTCTTTGGTGAACCAAAAAGAGGAACGCTTATTTTATCTATTACGTACATAAACAGAAACTTATTTATATATTCTAATTTATGTGGAAAATAATTTATAAACACTAATTACGTAGAGCATCATAAATATACGTAATAGATATGTCTTCTATTTACGATTTTAATGGTACGTATTTTTCTACTAACCTCACAAACTTTACTCAAGGGCAAAATAATCTTTATGGCATATTTCTCCCATTGGAAATGATCAACTAATTTCAATATAAACTGCTGTTCATTCTCACAATCTCGCAAGATTTTTCTTAAACACCTAAATATCAAATGTGTCAAAATCAAAACTGACATAAATTTTGATCTGATTGTTGAAGTTTTTTAAGATATTTATAAGATGTCTTATATCTGAGATATTCAATTACAAATTATCTGTCTCATCTGGTTTACATATGCTACTAAGACAAGCGCTAGTGAAAAAACTTTAGCAAAACGTACGTCGAGTGCAGATATTCTTTCAATGTTAGATCATATACGCTACGCTAGATGCGACATGTAGATTACTTATGTAATTTTTAATATTTTGGTCAATTTCTGAATGTAGGTATTTCTTTTTTTATTTATAATCCAATGAAATATTTCAAAAGTCACGAAATAGATGGGCTTACGTAAGAAAACTAAAATTGAGAGACTGTTTTCTTTCACTACTTTGTTTAACACCTCTAGGTATATTTAAAATATTTAAAGTGTCAAAATGTTTTTAACCCAAACAGTTGGAAACCTTAGATCATATACGCTACGCTATATACGGCATGTAGGTTATTTGTTTTGTAGGTCCGGGGGGGGGGGAGTCTGGCGTACGAAGTCAGTTATTGGTCGTTGATGACAAATCAGTATCCGACTCATAGTACGCTGCACACATTACCCCTCACCTACCGAATAAATACTACATGATGCCGTATCTAGCGCAGCATACATGATCTAAAGCCGGGCTCAAACGACTCGTGTACTTGGCGAATAATCGTTACTTGCGTATATGTGCCATGTCGTGTGAGTTGGTTAAATGTACAATTATTTGTCACTCGTTGGTTTTCCATTTCTGGTCGGTAAAAATGGCCCGAGTCAAAGGGATCACAATTATTCGTACACTTGCCAAGTACATACTTGTCTATACTTGTAGAGGCGCTCTGACGAAATTCACAAATAATTGGCTTTTACTGCGACTATTCATTTAGTTTTCAAGACCTAGTAGGTAGAAGCCTACAGACGTTTTGTTTGTTTTTTTTTTTAAACTGAGCTCATCACAACAAAAGCCGCGGAAGCAACAACGAGATTTTCCAGACGACCGCTGTCCACATTGACTGCCACACCCCTGATTCGGCCAAATGTCCGCGCTCGCGTACTTGTAAATTGTACACGTCGTGTGAGCGCCCTGCTTGCCATCGCAATTCGCAAAGCTCGTATACTTGCCAAGTACGCAAATAATTGAGTATTTGCCAAGTACACGAGTCGTTTGGGCCCGGCTTAAGGTGGAAACGCCGCATATAGAAATGTGTTAAGGTTGGTTCGCCGCGTAGACGTCTTAAGCCGGGCTCAAACAACTCGTGTACTTGGCGAATAATCGTTACTTGCGTATACTTGCCATGTCGTGTGAGTAGATAACTTGTACAATTATTTGTCACTCGTTGGATTTCCATTTATGGTCAGTAAAAATGGCCCGAGTAATAATATAATTTTCACATATCTTGGAATTAAAATCCCAATACCAATTAAATTAGTTTTTGAAATATCTCTCGAGATATGAAAACAATTTATATCTAATTAAACCTTAGGTTATTAAGACTACAAAATTAATTCATTCTTTTACGTAAAAGAGAAATACATAAATCTGGTCAATACTAGATATGGTTTATTAGGACCATGCTTATGTTAAAGAAATAAAATAAAATAAATCAAGTTTACATAAAACTAAATAAATGTAATTACGACAGGTGTAATTACTTATTAAATGAAAAGAATATTACCATTGAATATGAAATAAACCGAAATGCAAAAATAATTAAAACAAAATAAAATATACGTCACCACAATGTAGATCAAGTTCTTAGGGTTATTTTTACCCTCATCATTGTGTAGAAACTACAACGGGTTGGCAATAGTGATGCTTTGCCCCTCCTAGGAGATAGAATTCATCTTAATCCACGCCAGTTGAATCACATAACGCAGAAGAAAATAAGTCCTAACGACCATAACCGGTGACCAGTTGATATCGAAAGTGGAATGGCGGCTTGGCGATATACCCAAGGCACCAGAATGAAACATAACAGTGAGACTTGCCAAAGAACCCTAAAAGTGTTCATTGTTTTTAATTTTTGCACCAAGTGGAGAAAGTTTAGTGATATTAAAAGGAGGTACTCACCCCTGTAATAGGAGGTTCTTTAGAAGAACGAAAATGCATGATGAATATGGATGGACATCCACATGGCCGGCAAACGGAATTATAAATCCTGGAGCTTCACCGTTATCGTCATAGATAGCGATAGGTAATAACATCAGCACATTTATCATCGATAAACAATTCATCCACGTTCTAACACAGGTATTTTTTAGATAAAATTAATTAAATTCACAAGCACGAGGTTCGCCATTTTCTCTTCCTGAACTCCAAGGAGAGAACCAACCTGCTGCTCGTCTAGCAACCAAAAATAATCTTCCCGTTTTAACCGAAATCTTTGACAGCCCTAGTTTACGTCATGAAACATAGGTGTCGCCATGAAAATTAGATGATGGTACGTTATTGTAAATAGAATGAAGAAAGAAGATGTTTTAGAAATAAAATATATTTGGGTCATACAAAACACCATCTCAATCAAGAGGTATAAATAAAATGGTTCTGGACTTATTTTAAAAGAAAATTACAACGTCGGCCCCAGGGGATATGCACCAAGCACCACATTGTCTACGTTTTAAACGGCAATGGAGTACCCATGTTCGCGCTTACATACTTGTAAATTGTATACGTCGTGTGAGCGCCGTGCTTGCCATCGCAATTCGCAAAGCTCGTATACTTGCCAAGTACGCAAGTAATTGTGTATTTGCCAAGTACACGAGTCGTTTGAGCCCGGCTTTAGCGCCTGTAGATGACCCACCGTAATGCATTGTAATGCAAAAACAGAGACTGATAGTCGAGTCTACAAGTGCCTTTTGGATCTAACTTTTTTGTCCACCTCCGAAAAATATGAACAAGGTGTCATAAAAAATTAAGTTATAAACAATTTACTGAAAAAATGGGGTTTTGTTTTTGCAAATATCTCAAAAACTAATTGACATTTGTCAAATTTGAAAAAAGATTCAAAAAGAGGAGGAAATTTCTTTTTTCATATCACTATTGATCCGTTTTTTATGATAATAAGCCGCATGAAAATGATTTTTAATTTTTTTATTTCTTATTGGAGGAGCTTTTGCAGTTGATGTAATAATTATGGAAGAAAAAGAAGAAGATTTACAATAAAATATGGAAATTTTTAATGTAGTTTGTGAAGAATTTGGAATGAAAGTAAATAAAAACAAAACTAAAGTTATGGTTATAGGAGAGAAACAAACAAATATAAATGTACAAATAGATGGAGTAAAAATTGAAGTAAACACATTTAAGTATTTGGGAGTAGGAATAGAAGATAATGGCAGGCAAGAAATAGAAATTAACAAGAGAGTAGAAAAAACAACAAAGATTTACTACACGATGAACTCGGCATTTTTACCTCTCGCCCTTCAGATAAGAGAGGTATAGGAATCATGCTAAAAATTGGGTAGTGAGTTTTCAATGGATAAACACGTTTTGGGGTCCCTAGAATATGATTTTGATATTTTTGCGATGATGTCTGTGTGTGTGTGTGTGTGTGTGTGTGTTAGTGTGTGTGTGTGTGTTTGGATGGATGTTGTAGTAACGATAACTCAAAAACTACTGATTAAAAAAATTTGAAATTTTGCATACAGAATTCTTATACCCTAGATTAGATCTGATTAGAATTTGGTGCCAATCGCACAACCGGAAGTGGCAGTTGCTATGGGTGATATCGGTCTCAGTGGCACAGACCGTTGGCTATCGGTCATATTCACTTATGGCCGTTTGTATGCTAGAGCCAACGTGATTTTCAATCCCCCTGTGTCACTGTGCCGATGATGGTGGTGAGGTTTTCCGGGTTTTCCTGCACCTATAGCCAAATGGCGCCATCAATCCTCAGTAAGTCGCCCCGGAGCGCCACGGCAAATAATAATAATAGCCGTCCCTTCCCCGCACAAGCCATTGGCTTCTGGGGTTCACTCTTAAGGGAGTGAAATATAGGGCGAGTATTATTGTTATTATTATTATTACTATTATATTATTATTATTATTATTATAACGCCATTATTATACAAAACGGCACTAAAGTTTGACACATATATTTTGTATACCCTATAGTTTATTTTCATCTCATTAAAATTTTCGAAACTTTTGCCATTGTTGCCAGATTTACAAAAAAAATAATTTTTTTTCATACTTTTTTGTGTCAATCTGTAAATTTTTGATTCAAAAATGGCGAGAGGTCATGTGCTGGCCACATCAGATTTTTATAAATAAAAAAGAAATTTTTTTGGAAACATAATCTTACAAATTATGGTTTTTTTTAAATCGTTCCTTAATTTTTTTTTACGGCTCAAAAGCGTATTTATTAGCTAACAATTTTTTTCTATCACCTGTAATTATTATTAAGGAACCTTTTTTTAATCATAATTTATCTTGCTCTTTGATAACTACAAAAAAATTGTTTTTATTTAAATTTTCATTAATTATTTAATAAATAATTTGTTATAAACAATTAAATTTTTTCTCTATATTTTTTATCTTTTTCTAGGTTATGAAACAGAAACATCCATGTGTTATTTGTTAAGAAAAATAATTTATTAATGTGGTAGATAAAAGTTGCTAATTAACCAAAATACGTTTTTAAGCCATAAAAATTTTTTTTTAAATAATAATTTGTATCAATAATTATGTTTCCAAACAAAATTTAAATTATCTTATAAACAACGCATTTCTTTATAACAATTTTGTAAACAATAGAAAATAAAAAATTTAAAAAATCATTTTCATGTGACTTCTGATCATGAAAAACGGATCATTTTTTTTTCAATGATTAATCAAGCTTTTTAATTTTTAACCTAAGTAAATTGTTAATAACAAAGTGAAAAATAACAATTTTTTAATTTTTACAAAGCTAATCTCTTCTGAGACTTTTCAGAAATAGGACCAAAAAAAGGAAAAAAAAATTCAGATTTCCTATTTAATAATTATCGGACTTACAATGTTCATGTTCAAGTAAGAAAAAATTGTAAATTAACTAATGCATAATTAATAGAAAAATTATTGTTCAGAAATCTATCCTGAATTTTTTCATATTTAATAAGTTTAAATAATATTTATTCATTAAAGGTCCAAAGCGGGCGGTGCTTACGCAAGTCAGAGTCCCCATTTTCCGCCGTATTTTCAATACTCTGGGAAAGTTATTGATCATACACTTCCGGGAGGTAAAATTTTGTTTTGGAAAATTTCCTCCTCTCTTTGAATCTTTTTTCAAATTTGAAAAATGTCAAATATTTTTTGAGATATTTGCAAAAAACCAAATCCCTCTTTTTCAGTTAATTGTTTATAACTTTTGCAATTTTTGCAAGCGGATCTTGTTTTTTTTCAAAAATCATCTACATGCTATAGCGAATCGAATGACACCTCGTTCATATTTTTCGGAGGCGGAGAAAAACGTTTGAACCACAAAGCAGCTTTTTGAATAGTTTACACTTAGACCATTACCATCATTCTTAATTTACAAAAAAATACTTGGGATATACAGAGTTGGTTTTTGAATCTACGCATTCCGAGAAAGTGCCACTGATAATTCCTACAAGGATCAAACATGGTAATGGTAGTAGTATGTATTTTTCAAAAACTTAATTTGTATGTGACAAAATAAGAATATAAGTGTCAGAAAGTTTAGAAAATAAGGTATGTTATTGATACGACGTATACAAAAGGTATTTTTAATCAAAGTACGACTTCTTTATAAGATACCGACACTGTATAAATAAATGAAGTATTTGTGATAATTATTAGAATCCAAATAAGGAGATACAGCAATAAAATGTTGTCAAATCAATAAAAAAACTGGTATTTCCGTCACCAATATCCACAAATACCTAATATATTTATTTTTTTTGAAATATGACCTTCATACTTCTTATTATCTCAAATTGGGTAAATAATACAGACTATTAATTTTGTATTTTAACACAAATTAATTTTTTTTTGTCTGAGCTTGCCGTCAATGGTTTTTTTAGAATATTACAACCGAGGAGGAAAGAAATATTTATTTGACCTCGTATATTCTATTTCATTTTTCTACATTTTAAGTATATTAATTCATTTAACAAGGATTTTTGTTTTAGTTTTAATTTACGAGACAATTAATGCTCCTTTCACATTATACGATTTGAATATTTATTTAAAAATCGTACGTTAAAATATTTTCAGTCGACTGAAGAAGAGCATGGCCCCATTCACATTATACGTTTTTTAGTCGTCCGGTAGCTGTTTTGAAATTTATATTTGCTATCGATTTGTTTTATTGCTTTTTGATATTTTTGGTTTGTTATTGTTTAAAATGGAAGAAATTGACAATGAAATTTTAATTTCTCTTGTTGAAGCAAAGCCTGTATTGTGGGACAAAACTTAGATACTTACAAAGACCGAACAGCGACACGTAATGCTTAGAGGGAAGTTTATTTGGCACTGAAATCAGATTTTGATGAGATTAGTGATATAGAGAAAAATGCATATTTATTAATAAATTAATATTTAAAGTAGAAAAATTCAACTTCAGCTCATTTTCCAAAAAACCAACTAACGGCAAAAAATCGTATATTGTGAAACCACAATGCACACGATATAAAATCGTACGTTTTTTTATCGGACGAGCCAAATCGTATAATGTGAAAGGGGCGTGAGACGGACGATAAATAAACGTACGATTCCAGTGGCACTGGACGGCTGTCAACACGATTAAATATCGTGCCTGGTTGAAATCGTGCAATTTGAATGGGGCTATGCTCTTCTTCAGTCGACTGAGAATATTTTAACGTACGATTTTTAATCGGACGAGCCAAATCGTATAATATGAAATCGTGTAATGTGAATGGGGCCATGCTCTTCTTCAGTCGACTGAAAATATTTTAACGTACGATTTTTAAACGGACGAGCCACATCGTATAATGTGAAAGGAGCGTAATAGTCTTGTTTTGATCCCAACTTAAAACTGATTAGTTTTTGATGGCAATTTAGTGTTTTTATGCATAGAGCACATGCTTAATAGGATTTTCTTTAGCCGCTTCAAGAGCGGGGAGTGTACGAAAATGGCGATTAACGTTGGATTTGAATCACTAAAGATTGTACTACAGGAAGAATTAAGAGAGAAATGTTTTCCAAACACATTCCACTTAAGGCTCAGATCGTCAAATGTTCTTCGATGTTCCAAACTTCCATATTTCTAGTCAGGTCTGGGTCTCCAATAAGATGAATTGCTGTTCTCTGAATAGAATTGAATAACCGCAAGGTATGCTTAAGAGCAGAGCTCCACATGTGGGAGTAGTGTTCCAATGATTGTCGAATTTGAGCCTTGTAAAGCTTTCTGCATCGAAACTGCGTTTTTGGAAGCTTTTGCCATATTGGCAACATGATTATGCCATGACGTATGTCGTCCTCGCAAATTGATGCCAAGCTAATAGAATCGAATGCCTTGACAGCAATGTTAACATTTTAAGAAAAAACGGTTACCTGGATTTTCTTTGCGTTAAACTTTACTTGGTTACTGTAGCCCTAAGCCAAAATTCATTACTTAAATGTACTTAAGATAAGATAATTTACATTAAAATGAAACAAATAAAAAAATATACAGAGTGGATCGTAAGTTATAAGCCATTAAAGAAATAGATAAAATAGATAAATAGATAGTATCTCGGTCATAAAGACCGCTAGACCCATCATATTGTAGTTATTAGGAATCACCTAAGTGCCCCCTATCTGCAGTTAACGTATGCCCGTTTCCCAAAAAAAACACCCTGTATAATCGCAAAACATTTCGTGAGTGCGGGAAAAGCAAGCTGCTAACTACATTTGCGGTTGCGCATCACAAGTAATGCAACAGCTGGATGGACCGAGATACCGAAGTAATACGAAAAAATAACCAGGACAGGAGAGATTAAATAAAAATTTGTTTTAAAGGACGAGCAGTGATGATTAATTTAAAAAAATTGTATATTGTTCTTTAATATTTTCAGTATTAGTAACAATAATTCTGTTCAATTTTCTTTTTGGATCAGAGTTAAATATTTTATGTAAAAAATAATAATAATTAAAAAAAAAATAATAATAATTCTATATAAAAAAATATAATAATACACGCAAGTCCACAGTACACTTTAGTTTGTAGTAATTTTTACTACGGCCCGCTCACACTTCATCTTTGGTGAAGTAGGGCAAACCGTAGTATTGAAATCTTTCCCCATTTTTTCCGTCTTTTTTGTTTGTTTTGTTTTTTCCGAGTTTTTATGATTTTTTTCGATTTTATTTTGTTTTTTATTTAGTTTTTTCAATTTTTTCTAATTTACTCGCGTGTTTTATTTTTTTTATGAAGTTTTACGATTATTTCGCATTGTTTTCGAAAATATACGATTTTTTACCGGTTTTTTTGCGGTTTTTATAATGTTTTACGATTTTTACGGTTTTTTACAGTTTTTACGATTTTTTGCGAGTTTAACGGTTTTTATGTTTTTTCCATTTTTTTAGATGGACATGAAAAAAAAGTCTAATGACCTGTTTCGATATTTTTAAAGATGACGGAGATATTTTTTTTTGATATTTCAACCCCTCCAGTTTCACCCCCGGGGGTCGGATAAAAAAAAGTTTTATACAAATTAATTTTATAATAATTAGGATATAAAAAAAGTCCAAAGACCTGTTACAATATTTTGGAAAATGGCGGATATAAACTTTTTTAAATTTCAACCCCCTCCAGTTCAACCCATGAATCACAAATCGAAAAAAGTTTTAAGTTAATTAATTTTATAACAATTGGTATATGAAAAAAGTCTTATAACCTGTTTCGGTATTTTTAAAAATGGCGGAGATATGAATTTTTTTCAAATTTCAACCCCCTCCAGTTTCCACCTCCCTACAGGTAGAATACCCAAAAACAATAGGGTTCCTATCGTAGATACCAGACCGACGGAAATGAAAATTGTTTTCACCTAATCGTGTTGTGGGTTGCTCAAATTGTCGAGAAAAGTTATTTTAAGAAAAAAAATTTCAAATTTTTTTTATGATTTTAATACTTCTGGTCCGGACCGGAGTAATTGTAAAAACAGGTTTATTAATTGTTAGGAAGATTATAAAGGTGGAATGTATTTTAAAAAAATAAAATTCATATAGGTACCAATTAAAAAACAAAGGTTTATTAATAAACATTTTATAATATTGGAAGAAGAAGAACTGAGGACAAATTAAAAATAGAGTGAACACACAAAAATAATCAATTTATAGAAGCAGGAATCGAAAATTGATGAGACTACAATAGCAAATTAAAGATGAAATCAAGAGAGAAGTTTTAAGATAGAAGTCAAGTAATCATAGGAATAGCAGAAGAACAGAAGAGATTGAAGAAATTTGATGAAATTTCAATAACTAAATTTATAATAATTTTTTTTATTTATTTTTTTTTTAGTCCATAGAACCCACCCCAAAGGTGAGATTTTTTTTATATGAGTAAATCATTACAATATATTTGCTGTCTACATATGTTCTTTATTCTTATCAGTTTTTGATGCTTTAAATTGTTGTTTGTGCAGTAAAATATGTGTGTGCGTCTTTAATTTTATGTTTTATATTTGTTTTTGTTATTCGATAGTTTTTTTGCCATTAATTTCTGATTTAGTTTTTATATATTTCGGTAGTAATTTATGGAGGTTCATGTAAATGAGCATATAACACGTGGTGAAGAATATCAATTTGGCTCTAATTATTCTTAAAAATTAAATAGATATCGATAACTTGAATCAATTTTTATTTCGATTGCAGAAAACAAGAAAATAATAATAAATAAAAAAAAGGTAAACATTAACAAGATTAATTTATAATTTTTGTTTTTAAGGAACGACGACACTACTTTATTCCAACTGTTTCATTATTAACTTATCTCATGTGCTGTGTTATGTAGAGGGTACTTCGGATATATGTTTAACATTTACCCTTATAAATGGGGTCAAGCCTGCCAAATGATGAATGCGATTGACGAATTCAATTTGATCAATGGATCAAGCCTGACAAATGATGTATCCAGCTTTACACCCTAATAATATTTGTAGCAAAAGAAACATAACCGATATCAAAAGGCACATGACAGGGAGGTATTTTTCTGTCCGGAAAATTTTTAGCAAAAATGACCAAGTTATTCTAATGTATAGGTGGGAACAACAAAATAACATAAAATAGCGGTTGACATTTAGTCAAAAAAAAGGAGCAGTGCATTGGACTAAGTAAAATAATGGACACATGACAGGTGACGAACGAAAATATAAAGAAGAGCGGAACTTTTTATAAAAAAACACTTGTGTATATGACCTGAGGGAGTAAACAAAAGTAAAATTTAAAAACCTTGAAAAAAAGTTTTTTTTTAAAGTTATTTGCATAGTCCTTTTCAGCTTTACGTCACACGTTCATACGAAATAAGTAGGCAGAAGCATTGACTAATACTGATGGACGTGTCTAACCCCGGATATCGTTGTAATATTTTATTGCTAAAAAGAGTGAGGAAGTTGGCGTATAGATTCGGTTCAGCGCTATCTCTAACATCCTAACTATACGATATTGCTTTGAGAGAGATAGAGATTGGCCGAACAATCGTTTCATCTCTTTCTCACGTAATAGTAAAATTCTCACCGCTGGGCATGTCCTTAAGTATATGTCAATGTGCAGAAGTGTTATATCAGTGGCGGGGTTGCTCAGCACTGTTGCAAGTTGTACCCAATATAATATCACTTATATTATCAGTCCTTCTTTTGAGTATATTATGCGATTGGCCAGGCATTACAAATTCTGTTATCGTAGTACTTTCCTGTTTTATTCGCTTAAAACTACTACTAATTTTTAATACATCTGCAACTCGTTTCTCTACTGCTGATACTGGCAGTTGTTGTCTTTCTGATTGATAAGGTAATCTAACAAAATTAGTACAAACTGCCGATTTTCTGCAATTAATGTTTTTTCAGGCATTTTCTTGGAATTGTTTTCAAGTACTTCATACTTCGTACATCATACTTTTGATAATACACATTATTGATACATAATGACATCTAATAATTATTTGATGAAAAATTCCAGGAATCTACGCCAGTGATAATCAAATGCGACTCAGTTCTTGCTCTATAGGTTCCTTCCCCGGAACTTGATCGAGGCTTTCGTTCGAGAGTTACAGACAGACAGAAATCCAGACAAGATTTTTTATTGCATTTTTGTACTCTGGCAGCTCGGAAAAATTAGGGGTTAAAAATTTTTGGGTCTCAGTAATTCAATGTAGAATAATTAAACAAAATATAAAATCATAGTGGAATCATTGTATAAATGTGTATAAGAATCAATCAGGAATAATTAATTTTTTTACGACAAAGTCCGCCTTGTGACGAATGTCGATTAGAAGTACTATGAAGTAGTCAATTATATCTACGTTCAGCCAAAAACTCTACTTCCTAAAACCTTGGCATCAGAATTGAAAAGCATCCCCTTTAAAATGAAATAATTAATTTTTTTACGACAAAGTGCGCCTTGTGATGAATTTCGATTAGAAGTACTATGGAGTAGTCAATTATATCTACGATCAGCCAAAAAGTCTACTTCCTAAAACCTTGGCATCACAATTAAAAAGCATCCCCTTTAAAATGAAATAATTAATTTTTTTACGACAAAGTGAGCTTTGTGACGGATTTCGATTAGAAGTACTTTCAAGTACTCAATTATATCTACGTTAAGCCAAAAACTCAACTTCCTAAAACCCTGGCATTACAATTAAAAATTATCCCCTTTAAAATGAAATAATTAATTTTTTTACGACAAAGTGCGCCTTGTGATGAATTTCGATTAGAAGTACTATGGAGTAGTCAATTATATCTACGATCAGCCAAAAAGTCTACTTCCTAAAACCTTGGCATCACAATTAAAAAGCATCCCCTTTAAAATGAAATAATTAATTTTTTTACGACAAAGTGAGCTTTGTGACGGATTTCGATTAGAAGTACTTTCAAGTACTCAATTATATCTACGTTAAGCCAAAAACTCAACTTCCTAAAACCCTGGCATTACAATTAAAAATTATCCCCTTTAAAATGAAATAATTAATTTTTTTACGACAAAGTGCGCCTTGTGATGAATTTCGATTAGAAGTACTATGAAGTAGTCAATTATATCTACGTTCAGCCAAAAACTCTACTTCCTAAAACCCTGGCATCACAATTAAAAATCATCCCCTTTAAAATGAAATAATTAATTTTTTTACGACAAAGTGCGCCTTGTGATGAATTTCGATTAGAAGTACTATGGAGTAGTCAATTATATCTACGATCAGCCAAAAAGTCTACTTCCTAAAACCTTGGCATCACAATTAAAAAGCATCCCCTTTAAAATGAAATAATTAATTTTTTTACGACAAAGTGAGCTTTGTGACGGATTTCGATTAGAAGTACTTTCAAGTACTCAATTATATCTACGTTAAGCCAAAAACTCAACTTCCTAAAACCCTGGCATTACAATTAAAAATTATCCCCTTTAAAATGAAATAATTAATTTTTTTACGACAAAGTGCGCCTTGTGATGAATTTCGATTAGAAGTACTATGGAGTAGTCAATTATATCTACGATCAGCCAAAAAGTCTACTTCCTAAAACCTTGGCATCACAATTAAAAAGCATCCCCTTTAAAATGAAATAATTAATTTTTTTACGACAAAGTGAGCTTTGTGACGGATTTCGATTAGAAGTACTTTCAAGTACTCAATTATATCTACGTTAAGCCAAAAACTCAACTTCCTAAAACCCTGGCATTACAATTAAAAATTATCCCCTTTAAAATGAAATAATTAATTTTTTTACGACAAAGTGCGCCTTGTGATGAATTTCGATTAGAAGTACTATGAAGTAGTCAATTATATCTACGTTCAGCCAAAAACTCTACTTCCTAAAACCCTGGCATCACAATTAAAAATCATCCCCTTTAAAATGAAATAATTAATTTTTTTACGACAAAGTGAGCCTTGTGACGGATTTCGATTAAAAGTTCTATGAAGTACTCATGTATATCTACGGTCAACCACAAACTCAACTTCCTTAAGCCCTGGTGTCATAACTAAAAACCATACCATTTATCATTAAATAATTAATTTTTTTACGACAAAGTGAGCCTTGTGACGTATTTCGATTAGAAGTACTATGAAGTACTCAATTATATCTATGTTCAGCCAAAAACTTAAGCTCCTAAAACCCTGGCGTCATAATTAAAAGTCATTCCCTTTAAAATTAAATAATTAATTTTTTTACGACAAAGTAAGCCTTGTGACGTATTTCGATTAGAAGTACTATGAAGTAATCAGTTATATCTACGTTCAGCCAAAATCTCAGCTTCCTAAAACCGTGGCGTCATAATTAAAAATCATTCCCTTTAACATTAAAGAATTCATTTTTTTACGACAAAGTGAGCCTTGTGACGTATTTCGATTAGGAGTACTTTAAAGTACTCAATTATATCTATGTTCAAAAACTCAACTTCCTTAAACCCTTGCGTCATAATTAAAAATCATTCCTTTGAAACTCCTCTACTTGTTTTTCAGTAAATGAATAAAGTTCATTTTTATAAATTACTGAGGCCCTTCCGGTACCCGACCTTCAAACTAAAGTGTTTTGCATTTTTAATTTTTTTTCAAGGTTAAATTTTTAGAACATTTTTCATGTCACATCATGTATATTATTATTTTCGATGTATGTGAGAAGTTTGGCCAGGATCGTTCATGCTTCTGGGCTTATATATAGTTTTCCTACGGCTGCTTAGAAAATACACAAAAACGCACTGTCAACTTGCCTCGAAAAACGTCAATTTCAAACAGCGTGTGTAAACGTTTACGCACGCAGTGTGCAAAGTAAAATGACAATACAACTACTCATAATAACATAACATATATCAATGAATTGAGATGAAATCTAGCATGCGGACACTGTCACAACTGTCAGTTCTCATTTCTCATTAAAATAAATTCAAATTTATTGCAAATTTAGAAAATAAAGTGGCAGCCGTAGGAAAAGTATAGTGTGTAACTCGTGTGAAAAAGCACTTTTCACACTTTGTCACAAGCGTGTGAAAGGTGCTATTTTCAACACTCGTTAAACAATATGTTTTGTATTTGTAAGGCATTTGATATTGACAACAAATTTTACTAATTTTTGTAATAAGATATTTATTATACACAATTACGTCAAACTTAATTTTGCAAAAAATCATTTTTTGTGGTTTTCACATAAAGAACTGGTTTTTTATCTTCATAAAACAAACGAGAATGTATAATTAATGAAACGATTATACAGCTTATTATCAAAGTTTTAATTCATAAAGCATAGAATTTATAATTAGTAATATAATTAGAATAACATAAACGCAATTAATCAAATAATCAAACAATAGAAATGATCGTGGTCTAACTGTTTTTTAGTAAATGAATGAAGTTTATTTACACAAATTTTAAGTTGGTATTATGCTTAGTATTTTTGTGTCATTAGACAATAACAACTAACCTCTGTAATAAGATATACAATACAGAGTTTCGTCTAACTTAATTTTCACTTTCTTACGGTTTTAACATAATAATCTTTTTTTATATAATTCCAACAAGAATGTATAATTAAGGAATCAGTAATTCCAATATTACGTTTTTAATTATAATAATATAATTTTTTATGTCGACCAGGTTGTTTCTAATAAAAAGGCTAAAATCAGTTAAAAAGGCTAAAATCAGTTCTCATAATTTCCACTTTTATGTTCCTCTGAGTAAACAAAATAATTCTTCTATAAATTTATAACTGATTAGTTTTAATAGAAAAAATTCGAAAATGAGAATATTAAGTTTCAATAAAGTGCAAATCCGGTCCCGGACAGAACTACCGAAAAAATCAAATAAGGTCAATGTTGACCACTTAAAAAAGTATGAAGGATATTGTCATACATATAAAGAGGAACAAGTTAATAAAGTGGTTACATGAAATATTCGAATACAAAATCATTTTTAATAGATTTATGTTTATACAAGGTGATCCAAAAATAATTGATAAACCAAATATATTTTACGCATATTTTTTATGTAAATTTAAGTTTACTTTATATAATGTAAGGTAATCCAGAACCAAATGAACATTGAAAAATTATAACGTCAACAATTTGTAATCTGAAAGTCGTTTAACATTGTTATTATTAAATGTGATTGGCTTAAGAAACACAACACCTTTAATTCGAATGTAAAAAACGAAATGGTTCCTTTCTGTTCTCATCTAACTCAATTACGTCGCTGTTGTTATGATCCAATTTATCCTATATATAAGATATGGTCAACTTTATTTGGTATACACCTAGAGTTAGTTGTTTTAAATAACGGAGATCAAACCTAGGAAATGTTGGAATATCTTTTTCATTTAGCAACATCCACACAGCATTTCTGCGAATTAGATTTTCTGCTTCAATCCTCACCTGTACCTCATCCACTCTTGCCTTTACTTGCCAAGATAATTCAATAGTTTTTCTTCCATAAAATTATGGTCTATTAAATAATGCCTCAGTAACAAGATATTATTCCCGGAGATGGAGAATTTAAGCGCTTGGCATAATTTCATTGAGAAACTAGACTTTATCCGACCATTACGAGTTTTAACGATCCATCTTTGTATAGCCACTAATCGAGCTTTATTTGCCATTTTAGTTGATAATTGGTGTGACCCACATATAAATCCGTTATCATTTAAAAATGATATTACGCCTCTATAATCACAATCAATGATGAATATGCAACCAGTTATTAATATTATTTAAGTCGTTCTCAAATTCATTTCTCAGAATTGAATTATGTACGGAATTACACATAATAAAAAACCCATGTTATTCATTGTTACGTTTTTTGTGCCACCCTATATTTTCATTATTCCTCTACTAAATATATTTTAGTTTCATAATCGCTTAATATCCCCTTCTTATTACTTCGCGTCATGTCCCTCTCTTCTCTTGGCATTCCTATAAAATGTCTTTCCCATGTTAATAATGTTCTTCTCTTTACCTACTCAGTCAAAATAATCGATTTTATATTGCCTGTGTTGCCGAAGATTTCTTTTTTTTCTCCTCATTTTATAGGGTAAGTTTTTATTATATTATCTTATATTTTCACTAAAATTCTTTGATATCATTATTAATTATTTCGACGCTTTTAACTTTTATTGACTGTTATTTTCAATTCTATTAATGCCGGTATGTTTTTTTATTATTTACTTAAAAGTTCATATCTTATCATTTATAACATTATAAATTATTTTATTTCTGTGTGTCTCATACAAAAAAGAGAACCTATATTTTTTTTAGTTTTTTTTACAGATTGTCTTAAAATTTAATTCATTTTAGTTATTTTTGTATTTCATATTTTGATCTAAAATTCATGTTTCTCATTTTAATTTTATCATTGTTATATATTCTTTTTCAAAAACAGGGACTACGAAATCTGGTAATTTATAAGATTTTAATCTTACTTTTACTTTATGTGAATTTTTAGGGTTTTTGGTTTTTCCTCTGGAAGGTTTTTTTTTTACCTGTGCCAAGAAGTTTACTTGGGCCAAGAAGTTTGTTTCCTCAACCAGAAGAACTTCCACCGCTAGAAAAAGCTAAGTTTTTATTAAGAAAAAAAAAACTCTGGACTTAATTATCGTAAAATAAACAAATTTGAGTTTAATTTCCTGAATCCGAAAAAAAAGAAAGGATGGATTTTGAAATATATCGTAGTTTTTTTGTCAATTGTTTCTAATTACATCAAAAAATCAACTTGACTGACGTCCAAATATTTTTTTTTTCATTTAATATTTTACTTGTGATATATTTCAAATTCTATTCGTGGAACGAACCGATAATATTTGAGCTTAATCACATTAATTATTTATTATCAACAAAATAAAGTATCGTTTCACAAATTTGGCGCCCAACGTGGAGCACGATTTTTTTTTTAAGATTTAAGGAAATATTGATTATTTGTAAAGGTTCTCCCTTTTATTTAAAATTTTTAAAGAGACTTTTTTTCTTTTCGACTTATATTTACTAAATTTACAATTTTTTACATTTTATTTGAGACCTTGATGTATTCTTTCACTGAAAAATTTCTTAAATTTGCTTTTACCTTTGGTTAACCTTCAACATTTAGAACTGCCTTTTAAGTATAATTTTTGCTATCGGTTAGGTTTTTTTTTTGTCTGAATTTATTGATTTACTGTTAAAAAAAAATTATAATTTTATCTTTGAATATATTTAGTTGAATTTGAAAATAAAATTTTGATAATTGGTTTTAAATAACGAAGTTAAATATGAACTTAGATATCGTTCGATTGATCCTAGAGTAACCATGGGTGAATGTCATAAATGACTACGGGGTGTTCTTTCACAAGAAGCGGCAAACCGTATTATTAGCGCGTACATTTTGTTATAAAGTAGGTACAGCTATATCAGATTGTACATGTTAAAATCTTTTAGGAAACAAATTAGGTTGTCCAAATTATTGTTTAGAATAGTTTTCAGCTCAGTCGCTAAGTTGTTTTTTTGCCGATTTTGCGTATATTTCGGACACTCAAGAACGAAATGTTTAACGGTAATAATCACTCCGCACATGTCACATACCGGTGGATCACTTTGTGTTATTAAGTGCTGGTGAGTGTATCGAGTGTGACCAATCTTAAGACGAGTTATCACGGTTTGATCTTTCCTAGATTTTAGAGTGTTTGGCCAGGGTTTCACAGATATTTTTATTTCAGATAACTTGTCTTGGGATTGATCCCACTCATCTTGCCACTTGTTATAAACTAGTGATTTTAAATGGCACTTAAAATCTTACGGAATCACTTCATGAACGCGCACTGATTGATTACTGCTCATGGCTTACTTAGCGGCTCTATCTGCTTCCTCGTTTCCATTAATTCCAATGTGTGAAGGGACCCAAATAAAGATTACTTCTTTACCCGTGCTTTGAATTATATGTAGTTGTTGTTTAATGAGCAGTGAAATAGGGCAAACTGTGTACATAAGGCTAAGAGATTTCAAGGAGCTTATGGAGTCTGATATTATTACGAACTGTAACTCTCTTCTTTTTTCGACGAGAATAAGAGCCTGAAGAATGGCATATAATTCACCGCTATATATTGAAGATATTTTGGGTAAAAGGTACATTTGAGTTTCGCCTTCGGTTGTTACTGCCGCTCCTAAGCCATCCGGTGTTTTGGATGCATCTGTATAGATTTGGATGTGGGAAGAATATACATTCATAAGATTTAGAAAATGTTGTTTAATTAAAATTGGGTTTGTGTTATTTTTGTCGAAACGGCTGAGATCAAAGTGGCATTTTGGAAGATTTATAGTCCATGGTGGAGGGGTTTGGGAATTTGTCGTGAACATTTTTGGAATACTGATACCTAAATCATTTCGAAAACTATTTATTCTCTCATAAAATGCAGGAGCTGCTCGTTTTTTTGTACGGTATAGATAGCTGAATCTATTGCTAAAGGTATCTTGATATGTAGGATGATTTGGGTTGGATGAGATGCTTGATGCATATGATAAGCTGAGGAACTGTCTTCTAAAGCGAAGAGGCATTTCACCTGCTTCGCAGAGTAAGCTAGAAATGGGGCTAGTACAAAACGCTCCGAGAGCCAATCGGATAGCAGTATTATGGATAGTATCTAGATGTCTTAGTGTTGTATTATAGGCTGAGTTATAAGCAATTGAACCATAGTCGATTTTAGATCTTATAATTGTTCTGTATAGCCTTAGAAGAGTAGTAGAGTCCGAACCCCATGTTGTGTTACTTAACATCTTCATTATATTTAGCCTGCTGTTACATGATTTTACGAGACTTGAAATGTGATGCTTAAAGTTTAATTGAGAATCGAAGGTTACTCCAAGAAAATTAACAGTCTCGACATAGCTTAGACGTATGTTATATTGTTTTAGGCAAGGTTGTACGTAATTTTTCTTTTTTGAAAATATTAAACATTTTGTTTTTTCGGTCGAGAATGTAAATCCTGTTTCTTCTGACCAATTTTCTATTTGATTCAAGTGTTTTTGGATGATTCGTGCAATCGATGAAATATTTTTACCTTTCACTATGAGAATTAGATCATCAGCATATAATCTATATTTCACTGGGGGTGTACTTGCATCAATTATATTATTTATTGCCGCAAGGAAAAGCGTGGTGCTGATAGTCGATCCTTGAGGTGTTCCATTTTCGTGAAGAAAAGGTTCGGAAAACTTTCCGTTGACTTTTACCCGAGAAGTTCTATTTGTAAAAAAATTTGTAATGAAGGTTAACATTCGACCTTGTACACCCCATTCTGTTAATTGCTTCAGTATCTTATAGCGCCAAGCAGTGTCAAATGCTCTTTTGATGTCAAAAAATATTTGGTCGGTAACAAAAGCATCATGGACTTCTGACTCTAGCGTGACTATATTATCTTGGGTAGATCTTTGTTGCCTAAAACCACATTGTTGTGTTACTATGAAGTTGTTGTGCTCAAGATACCATACTAGTCTTTTGTTTACGATCTTTTCTAGTAGTTTGCAAAGTACACATGTTAGGGATATTGGCCTATAAGATTCAGCAACGATTTTATTTTTGCCCTGTTTTAAGATGGGAATAATTACAGCTTCGGACCAACAAGTTGGAAATTTATTTTGGGTCCAGATGTCATTGTAAATATTTAACAAAACCATTTGTGCCGAGTATGGTAATTTTTGTAAGAATATTGCTGGAATGTCGTCTGGTCCAGGACTTGAATTTTTCATTTTTTGTAATGCTTCATAGAACTCTGCTTCTGAAATTTTGGCATTAAGTGGACAATCGTCATTTGGATAGATCATTATTGGTAGCTGATTTTCTTGTTGTCTCTTAAAATCCAGGAATGTTGCATTAAAATTTGTATCACTGGAATGTCTTTTATAAGTTCGAGCAAGTGCTTCAAATATTTGTGTAGAATCTGAGATAGAATTATTTTGGTACTGCAGAGTCCGTATGCCTATAATCATATTTTTACCAGAAACTTTCCGAATTTTATTCCAAATTTCGGTGGTTGGTGTATTTACATTAATGCTGGACACGTATTTATGCCAAGATTCCTTTTTGGAGGTTTTGATAATGTATTTTGTCCTTGCTTTGAGTCTTTTAAATTCTATTAAATTTTCATTAGTTTTGTGTCTCTTCCAAACGTATTATTGTTTCATATACTGAAAATTTTGATTTTCATACCGAAAAAGTAGGCATTGAGACCACTACGAAAGATTTAACATATAAAGTTCAAAATTTTACCCGCGCGACTATGGACATGGAATATTTACGTATTACTTGCCGATTAACTCATGTTTTAGGTCGAATTTCTCGTTTAAATTGTTCGGACGATATCCAAAAAAAATGTAAAAATGATTCTAAAAATTTAGTTTTTTTTTTAGAAGGCGATTTAGATTTAACTTTCAAGTTAACGTACAATAACAAAGTTTTCATGGCGCAAGCGTTAAAATCAAAAGCAAAGTGGAATTTCAGGAGCTAAACATATCTGGCTAGCGACCGCGACTGGTTCGCGATGACGTTTTCAGTGCTTTTTAACCTATCTGTTTTTCTACCTGCCACTACCAAAATTCGTTAGCCATCTTCGAGACAGGATTTACGACTAATTCGCCGCAAATTTATATTTATTATTGATATTATTTTATGCAGGTTATCTGATAAAATATTATTGAAAAGGTTAGTCGAAAGAATTCTTTAAATTTAGTTTCGCTGTCGTTTAAAAGTTTATTCACTAAAATTGCTTAAAGTCCTGCTAATTTTCTATTTGTAAACATTGGCAGTACTTTCTTCCTATTTTTTCACTTTGTAAGGTTAATAAAGTAATAGTAGATTACATACCGAGGCGGGCAAGGCATCCTTACTGTAGAGGGCAACTATAGATCACCGAGGCGCACGCGCCCAGGTGATCTATGGGCCCTAGTTTTTTTATCATGTTTAATGTAATTTTTCATTTAGGAATATGGAAACCAACCCATATGAGAGAACACCTGTTTTATGAAGTATTAGATAATCCGTATATAAAGGGTTTTATATTTCAATATATAATATAAATATATCATATAAATTCAGCTGCTATTCAATAACAATAAAAACAGATGATAATAACAATGACAAAATTATGATTATTTTATTAAATATTCATATACACCACAAATATAATGAGTCGTATGAATAAAAACGAAGTAGATGCTGTAACAGTACCTTATTCAAGGGGGTCTTAGTAATTTATATTTGACATGAAGGAAGTAATAAATTCTTAGCCACTTCAGAAAAATAAGTCTATTTCGTTTAAATTCAATACATTCTAATAAGTCACTTAAGAAATATTTACCAGGATATATAAATCAATAGGACAAAAGATGCCCTTCTTAGAAAGGCCTTTGCAAAAGGCAACGGTTCTTAACACATGTTATACACAAAACTTTCTGACACGAAATTAAATTTACTCGTTCAAAAATATAAAAATATAAAACAACGTATTTAGTTTATTTAAATTATGTTATTAAATAAGAAATTGGAAACAGGACATGGCTTTGGATGATGGTTTTTTGGCGGGTTTTTCCATCCCTGAAAAGTCCAAAGTTCATGATTGTAACCCGACCTTTACCTGTCTCGAGAGATCAGACTTAATATTGTATGGCGCGGATTCTAATTACATAGCTAGTCGCTGATATATCGCATAATTAAATTTAAGTAAACTCTTTCAAATTTACCCAGAGGGCAGCACTAACTGGAAGGAAAATTTGTAATTAAAAGGGATACGCCCTTCTTGGTTCGCTTAGTAAAATGTTCTCATTTCTGATTTGCTAGGTTCCAGTAAGATTAAGGGTGGTACGGTCACCTCACGGTGTCCGAACCAATCCGGAAGCCTTTCACTATGCGACACTAATTTCGTTTGTAACTTTGAAAATTATTTCCAAATTTGAGTTAGTTAATTTCCAACTTCGCTCGGGATCGGTTCTTCTTCTAATAAGCAGTGGTTTTAAATATTAGTATTCAGAGTAAGTTTTTCAACTAAAATTCGGGTTTCATGGTTACGGGGTTGTTTAAGTAAATAATAGTTTTTGCGCGCCTAGCTATTGATGAGAGTCCGCTTGATAGGGAACTGAGTAGCTGTTACTCTTTACTAATTAATTAGCTTCATTTTGTTTAATAACTTGTAAACTAATTCTCATAATTGTCTCTCTAGTAACTTTGGACCAACTTATGGTCATGCATTTAAGTATCTCTCGCCAATAAAATTAATTAGTATTTATCTCGTGTTTTAATCAATGAAAATAATTATTCTCCCGTAACCTAAAAATGTGTGAAAAATAGTGGCTACGACCTCCTTCGTGACGACTGCGAGTTGAAGATGGTTCGTCAGGACAAAGGTAGGTGAAATGTATTTTTTATTAGATATAGAAATTCTCTGTGCTCGCGACGCGAATTATTTCTGTCTCGCGATTTCCTCTTACAGAATCCACGTATGCCTCGCTCGGCCTACAGTCAATTAACGGTGTTTTACAAGGTCACTTTAAAATCAATCATAAACTCTACATAATAAATGATACCTATTAAATAGAATAGAAAATAAAACAGAAAATACAGGTGACAGGTAAAATGTAACAATTATAGGGTAAAAATGTAACAATGGTGTCAGGTGTGGGGTGTAAGAAAAACTGTGGACAGATTAAGAATACGTCGAAATTGATAAAATAAAGTAATTTATAATGTTTTTTTTAATAGAGCAAAAATATCCACACAAGAAAACTGTAAAAATTTTTTTTATTTGTATTATTTTTATCTCACAAAACAGTCAATTTAATTTAATTTTTTTTCTTTTCCTTTTATTAATCAAAACCGTATTGAACCAGGTGCACAGTGAACGAAATATCTATAATTATAAATTTTTATTGTTGCTTTGTTTGTTTATTTATTGGTTTGGAAATGAAGAAAGGTTTATTGGGACGAAAACGAAATTAACTCCGGTATCGAATATTACCGTAAACGATGATTATTCTCTAATTAAAAGTAAAAGTAGGAATAACTAGGAATATTGAAGTAAATTTTGAAGTAATGTCTTAGTATAAATAAGTGAAAACAGAAAGAAAATTTAATTAGAGAAATAATGCATCATAAACCAAGAAGGTTAGGGATAGTTAGCTAGCCGGTAATAAGTTATAGGAATTAGAATAAGCAAAAGTTGATTTTTATAGACGTATTCAAATTTATCATTGTTATTGTTTTGTTTTTTTTCACGAAAAGAAAGATTAAGTTAAATTTTTATGGAAAGCTGGTGATTAAAGTTGTTTCATAAAGGTTGCGTCAATAATTAACAGAAAGTAAATGCAGATACCGTAGAATTTTTTTTTGAGCATTATTTTGGAATGAAAATGAAATTATAAGGAATTCAAAGGAAAAAGATGCAACAATGTTATTAGAGTAAAGTGTGAATACCTACTATTTTGTAATAAAAAAAAATATTCTAGACCCGAAACGATTCTTGTTATTGTAAATATCCGTAGGGGTAATAGGTACGCCATTATTCACGTAATTTTATTTAAACCACAATAGTTAGACAATTTGTAAACCAGAAAAGTAGTCAAGGCAAGGAACATAATAGAGAAATTGAATACACCACAGAGTTTTTTTTAATAATAAACAGAATTTTGAAAGAAAAATAAGTTTTTTTTAATTACTTTTGGCATTATTATTTTTTTTTTGTAAACAAAAAGGAAGTAGTTAGTAACATGTAATCGTCATTATAAAGTTTATTAAATAATTCAATTTTTTTCATATCTCCGTTAATAGATAAATTAAGAGAGACTTAAAGTTAAGGGCATGTTTTTATTTTTGCTTGGTTTATTTATTTTAGTTCAGTAACCCTCATAAAACCGATTAGGAACCGTTACTATGGTAGTAGGTCACTATAACAAGTGGCACCTGCAGTTAGGCGCCTGTAATAAAATATGGGTCAAATCTCTTTTATTGAACAAGGGTATAGTAGTGGTACTGTTTATGGGTATTTATTAGCCACATAATAAAGAAAGAGTGTAAAGTTTTAAAATAAAGTAATAATAATAATTGTAAATTTTCAATGACAAGAATGGTTGGTCGGATATTGTTAAAAAGAAAAAAAAAATTAGGAATAATGTTACTTGGTAAATAATAGGAATTAGGATTAATAAGAGAACAATAGAAATAGGGTTTTCAGCTCGGGCAACGGATTTAAGAAGCAAGGAAATTCGAAAAATACAAAGTTGACAGATTTTTTTTTTATTTTTATAGGAGGGCGTGCCTTCGGAGATGCGTTACTAATTGCAGTTTCTTTTTCAGGTCCAGCTATAGCATATTTGCTAATTAAAAGTGCTATATTTAATTCTTGTTTTCAGGATTTTTGCTGAATTTTTTTTTTCTATTGTTTATATATGTTTTATTTTTCTTGCCCTATAATAATTGCATAACCATTAGATAATCTAGTACCGCGTCGCGCCGTCGTTCAGGTGAGTGGTGTGAACACGGATTAATCGGTGAAATAGTGCTTTGTGTTTAGTTCAATATAGTGTTGTAGTGTTATTTTAATCAGATACGAGTGATTTGATATTGTTGTAGTTAAGGTATAAAAGTATTAGGAAGGAATAGATAGGTAATAGGTGAATAGTGATAGGTATAATAGAAGTGTACATATTTAAAATAAAAGTTAAAACAAAAAAGGCGACAGAAAGTCGGTAATTGAACCAAGGAAGTGCATTTAGTCAATTAAAGTTAAGTATTGGAAGAAAATAATTAAGGAAAAAAAAAACGGAAATAACATGGATGAGTTTGATAACGAATCAACAAATAGGAGTGGGGAAACCAACCCAACGACAAGTAATCCGAGAATGCAGATGAACATGCAAGAAAATTCGACAACATCGGGGTCGAATGAAGGAACCCCATCAGCTATTGACGAGATGAATATTCATCTAAGAAGGCTAGCACTGACTTCGAACACAGAGTTGTCACAAATTGAATCTTTTAATGGAGGGCCAGACTACGAAATGTTTTTGACATCAGTGCAAAATTTGGGTTCCTACCATGGATGGTCTCAAGAACAGACGATGAGAACTATAATCATGAAGTTTAGAGGAAAAGCGAGAGAGTATTATAATGCATTAATGCCACAAGAACGGCCTACAAACCTGGAAGAATTGAAAAATTGGCTTCGAAGTGTTTTCGGAAAACGACTAACGATAAGAATGGGAAAGAAAGAGCTAGAAAGGTGCATTAGAAACCCAGATGAGACCCTTGGTGAATATGCCCAAAGACTTAAAGTAATAGCAAACAAGATGTTTCCAATGAATAACTTAGCACCTCCACAGTTATACCACCGTGAGCTACTGCTGGTGGAACAATTTATGGCTGGCATAGAAGGTAGATTGGCAAATGAAGTTTTGAGAGGAGGAGAATTCAATACAATGGAGGATGTCTTACGCGAAGCCGAAGCCTGCGAAGATATAGTATCTCGTATGGTTAATGAAACCTTGTACGACACCAGAATGGCAACCATAAGAAAGGTAGGGGTACAAGAACCCAACATTGCTCAAAACAGAAGAGAAGAACAGCAAGAAGTCTACCCCAGTAGATACGAGCAAAACCCAAGACGGTCTGAACAAAACGAAGGAAGATATGGATCCCACGAGGACAATTATCGAAGAAGAACCAACGGATATGTGGTAGATAGGCAGGATTACCCTTACATGAGAAACCGCTGTCGTAGATGCGGCCAGGAAGGACATTTCCGACTGGGTTGCAGAAGTCCTGGAAAACAATTCTGTTTCCACTGCGGAAAGGATGGACCAATGTGTTCTTTAAACTACTCGCGCACCGGCGATCAGCAAAGGAGATAGTAGTACCGAAGGTAATTAAAACCGTTATATGCCACATCGATGGCAATAACGCGAAGTATGTCGACCTGTTTATAGGCCAAATAGCGACGACATGGCTCTTAGATACAGGGGCATCGGTTTCATTAGTTAAGAGAAACGTTATATCTAAATTCAATTTAAAGATCGACGAAGAATCGCATTATATACTTACGGATATCTCAGGAAATATTTTAAGTAAGGAAGGGTCAACGATAGTCACGTTTGAATTACCGAAAGAAAGTATCAGACATCAGTGTCTAATTTGTGAAGACTCGTTGAACTTTCCTTCAGATGGCCTACTAGGAATAGACTTTTTGGAAAAGTTTCAACCAATACTTGACTTTGGAAGGGATGTGATGACACTTAGGGGGTGCGCCATGATACTGTCAAATGACCATTTAATACCAAGCCACCGGGTCATAGACAACAATGACCTGGAACAGAGTGAAAACCCGTCTGACCAACATGGCCAGCTATCAAGCTCACAAGACGTAAATGTATTGCAATGTAGGTCTAGTGACATAGGGAAGAAATTAGCGCAGGTAAATATGTCAGGAGCCGTTCCTAGGAAAAGTGAAAGAAGCCAAAAAGAAAATGAAGAGTGGATGAAGTATGAAAGTTCTGGGAAGTCTGGACCGTATTCTCTCATAGGAAAAGGGTGTGGGAGTACAAGAGATTATGATCCGATGTCTCACAGGAGTGGGAATTGTGGTACTACACGACCAGGAGAGATACGCAAGAGTACAATAGATGATAATCCGATGTCCTACGACGGTGGGAATTGTGGTACTCTATGTCCAGGAAGGCCACGTGAGAGTACAAGAGACGAGGTTCCGATGTCTCACAGAAGTGGGAATTGTGGTACTCCACGTCCAGCTGTCTTGGTACGTGAGAATAAGTTAGACTATGTTCCGATGTCTCACAGCAGTGAGAATTGTGGTATTCCACTACCGACGGACTCCCCTATATTGCAATCGGTACCAGTTTGCGACTCTGCATTTGATACGTGGAATGACCTCGATCCGCTTTACAGGACACACAATCTGAACATTGTGGATAAGGACACAAATAGACAAGAAGGACAGCACGACAAAACCAAACAACCCATAGTTGCACTCCTCGACGACAAAGAAGCGAGCAACCAAGTTGTTAGCTCTGGAAAGGGGAATACTTTTAAAGGACCGAACCTAGTCAGGATGCGAGACCAATTGTACATACCACCATTTCACGGTTGCGACTTGAGCGTTGCGGTGGATATCCGGAACTCTGCCGGCGTAAAAGTGTGTGAACCACTCAACCTACCTATAGGAATTTTTGTTGCTCGTTCTATAGTTTCAATACCAGATCATACTCAAATCACAGATAAACCGCATATTGTCGTGCGTCTATTAAATGCATCTCCAATACCTCAAACCATACATAAAAATACCCCAATCATAAAATTGGCGGAGGCTACGGAATTGATAGGTCAAGACGTATCACATAAAACAAAAACCTACACAGCGGAATATAAGCTACAACATCTCAAAGAAGAAGAAAGAAATAATTTTAAGAATTTTTTGGATAAATATGAGGATATTTTTAGCATAAAAGGAAAAGCATTGAAAGCGACCGAGTTAATTAAGCATCGAATCGAAATAGGAGATAACCCACCAATTTATAAAGCACCATATAGAGTACCGTTTAAAAAACAAGAAATTTTGCGAGAACATATTGACGAAATGTTACAAGAAGGTATTATTCGGGAATCAAGTTCACCATTTAGCGCGCCCGTGATCCTTGTAGAAAAGAAATCGACGACAGGTGAGAAAAAATATCGTTTTTGCATAGACTTTCGGGGACTTAACGCCATTACGAAAAGAGATTTCTTTCCTATTCCAAATATAAACGAGACTTTAGACTCGTTAGGCGGAGCTGAAACCTTCTCCACTCTGGATTTAAGTAAAGGTTATTGGCAAATAGAGGTAGACTCAAAAGATAAGGAAAAAACAGCTTTTTCGATACCGTGGGGACATTACGAATGTAATCGAATGCCATTCGGATTGGTAAACGCACCAGCTACATGGATGAGGTTCATGTATGCAGTATTAGCGGGACTAACAGGAAAAGATTGTTTTGTTTACTTGGACGATATTATTGTATTCTCTAAAAGAAGTGTAGAAGAACATACGACGAAGTTAGCAGCGGTATTCCAGAGAATTAGGGAAGCAGGACTCACGCTAAACCCGGAAAAATGTGAATTCATGAAGAGCGAAACCGCATATTTAGGACACATAGTATCAACATCAGGAGTAAAGCCAGACCCAGGAAAAATATCGGTAGTACGAGAATACCCCGTACCAAAAGATATAACAGAATTGAGAGCATTTTTAGGACTTGTTGGATACTACCGTCGGTTCATTCCAGAATTCGCCCAAAAGGCGTTACCATTAACGGCTCTAACAAAGAAGGATAGAAAATATCAATGGTCGGATGAATGCGAGATCGCTTTTCAGAAGCTAAAAACAGCCCTAACAGAGGAACCTGTACTAAAGTATCCGGATTTCCAAAGAGAATTTATTCTTGGAACAGACGCATCGGGATCAGCCATAGGGGCAGTATTAAGCCAATATTATGAAGGTCAGGAGTTACCAATCGCGTTCGCGAGCAGACAACTAAACAAAGCAGAAAAGAACTATTCAACGACTGAAAGAGAATGCTTAGCATTAGTCTGGGCTATAAAACATTTTAGATGCTACTTATATGGTACTGATTTCACAGTTTACACAGACCACCAACCACTCAAGTGGTTAATGCAAGTGAAAGAACCTAACAACAGGCTAATTAGATGGTCACTAGCATTATCGGAATATACGTTTACAATACACTACAGACCAGGGAAAAAACATACGAATGCGGATGCCTTATCAAGAATAAGACCAGTAAGATGCCTTAGAACTGAGGAAGATTGGGAACCAATATGGTCTCGAGAAGAAATTAAACGACACCAAATTAAAGATAAAGCAATCCAAGAGATTAAGAAAAATATAGGGGACAGACGAGGAGCATATTATTTAGACCTAGATGGGGTCCTGTTTAAGAAAATCACCAATTCAAGACACGATGACGTATTGGTAACACCGGAATCATTAATATCGTATGTTATGAAAACGTACCACGACCTACCGATATCCGGACACGTTGGCTATGATAAAACCTACGAAAAAATTAGAAGAAATTTCATCTGGCAAGGGATGACCAAGGACATAAAATCATATATCGAGAAGTGTATTTCATGCTCACAAAGAAAAACATCGCCACATCAAAAACCAGCACCGTTGCAGAAATTTTCGATTCCTACTAAACCATTCTATAGGATTGCTATGGATGTAGTAGGGCCACTCCCAGTGACCTTTGAAGGTAATAAATATATTTTGACGGTGCAAGACGCACTAACAAAGTACGTTGAGGCGTTCCCTATGAAAGATCAAACGGCTACAACAGTTGCGAAAACATTCGTAAAAGGGGTAATCTTAAGGCATGGAACGCCCAAACAAGTACTTACAGATTTAGGGACCAACTTTACTTCAAACCTACTACAAGAGACCTGTAAAATACTAGACATTAAACATTTGAAAACTACAGCTTATAGACCACAAACTAACGGAGCATTAGAGCGTTTCCATCGCACGCTAAAAGATCTAATAAGTCACTATATACAACCAGAACAAAGAGATTGGGACGAATGGCTACCATTTGCTCTAGCAGCCTATAGTTCGATGGTACACTCATCTACAGGGGAAAGTCCATTTTTCTTATTGTACGGGAGGGACATGGATTATCCCTATGACGAAATATTCCAGCCAATGCGAGCACGATACGATACGGACACAAATTATGCAGCAGAATTTATGCAACGGATGAAGATTGCGCATCGAAATGCAATTCGTTCAATGGAATTAAATACAGAAAGAATACATAAGCAATTTAATGAAAAAAGTAAAGATCCCGCTTACCAACTAGGTGACAGAGTCTATCTATATGAACCAGCCACGAAAGCGGGTATCAGCGAAAAGTTAGCAAAGAAATGGACAGGGCCATACAGGATCACGGAGCTGCGAGACGTAAACGCAACGGTCGAGGAAATAAACGGAAAGAAAGTAACACGCGTACACGTAAATCGTTTAAAACCGTGTAAATTTGTGGAAGATGTAAATGATGATAAAATAAAAAGATTATCTAATGAAAATATTAGTAATAGCTCGCCAAATAGTAGTTTAGTAACAATTAAAGATTCACAGTGTCAGAATTCGCGAAGGAAAGCTAGGGCAAGGAAAACATGTGCTAACGAATATTTTTCAGATCCATTTCGGAACACCAAGGAACCAAGGTTCGTGCAAACCCACTTGGATAGTCCAAAACCGAGTCTGCGAGAGCGAGCAGCAGACGAACGACGACGAAGAATAAACCAAAATAAGAAGACTCCACAGGAACCAACTCAACCACAGGAACCAACTCAACCACAGGAACCAACTCAACCACAGGAACCAACTCAACCACAGGAACCAACTCAACCACAGGAACCAACTCAACCACAGGAACCAACTCAACCACAGGAACCAACCCGACCACAGGAACCAACTCACCTCAGCAACAAGGACTCGCAGCACTACAGGAGAACCACTAGGGGAATGGGACCGGCCCAAGACTACCCGTGGATTAGCAAGAGCAGGATTTGAGGAAAAGGGGGAGTACATTTCAATATTAAGTAGTTAATTATTAGGTAGCTAGTTTTATAGGAATAGGAGGATACGAGTACAACAGGGAGACTTCAAGAAAGACATTCGTTGAGTGGACAAGCTATTAATTTTATTAGTAATTTTTTTTATTTTTTTTTTGTATTATTGCCCTTCATGGCAGTAAAGCCAATATTAGTTTAGCTCAGCAGGACAGCGGAAGTAAATCATGAAGTCTAATTGTGGTAGTAATTGTAGTGTGTTCTAGTAGATCATAGAAATTATAGTACGTTGTTAGGTCTGATGCCTATGCATTTGCAGGTCTTCGGAGTCGACGACGAGCAAATCCAGGGCGAGAAGGATTCAGGTTCAAAGGAAACAAGGGACCGTGTCCATCGAAGCCGGACGAAAGCGTTGTCGTATAGGTTCCAGAAGGCATTAAAATGATAGGAGTTTGTATATTTCGAGTTATAGGTTTGGACGTGTCAATTTACTTCTTGTCAGAAAAATGACCCGTCTAAAGGGGGAGGGAATGTAACAGTACCTTATTCAAGGGGGTCTTAGTAATTTATATTTGACATGAAGGAAGTAATAAATTCTTAGCCACTTCAGAAAAATAAGTCTATTTCGTTTAAATTCAATACATTCTAATAAGTCACTTAAGAAATATTTACCAGGATATATAAATCAATAGGACAAAAGATGCCCTTCTTAGAAAGGCCTTTGCAAAAGGCAACGGTTCTTAACACATGTTATACACAAAACTTTCTGACACGAAATTAAATTTACTCGTTCAAAAATATAAAAATATAAAACAACGTATTTAGTTTATTTAAATTATGTTATTAAATAAGAAATTGGAAACAGGACATGGCTTTGGATGATGGTTTTTTGGCGGGTTTTTCCATCCCTGAAAAGTCCAAAGTTCATGATTGTAACCCGACCTTTACCTGTCTCGAGAGATCAGACTTAATATTGTATGGCGCGGATTCTAATTACATAGCTAGTCGCTGATATATCGCATAATTAAATTTAAGTAAACTCTTTCAAATTTACCCAGAGGGCAGCACTAACTGGAAGGAAAATTTGTAATTAAAAGGGATACGCCCTTCTTGGTTCGCTTAGTAAAATGTTCTCATTTCTGATTTGCTAGGTTCCAGTAAGATTAAGGGTGGTACGGTCACCTCACGGTGTCCGAACCAATCCGGAAGCCTTTCACTATGCGACACTAATTTCGTTTGTAACTTTGAAAATTATTTCCAAATTTGAGTTAGTTAATTTCCAACTTCGCTCGGGATCGGTTCTTCTTCTAATAAGCAGTGGTTTTAAATATTAGTATTCAGAGTAAGTTTTTCAACTAAAATTCGGGTTTCATGGTTACGGGGTTGTTTAAGTAAATAATAGTTTTTGCGCGCCTAGCTATTGATGAGAGTCCGCTTGATAGGGAACTGAGTAGCTGTTACTCTTTACTAATTAATTAGCTTCATTTTGTTTAATAACTTGTAAACTAATTCTCATAATTGTCTCTCTAGTAACTTTGGACCAACTTATGGTCATGCATTTAAGTATCTCTCGCCAATAAAATTAATTAGTATTTATCTCGTGTTTTAATCAATGAAAATAATTATTCTCCCGTAACCTAAAAATGTGTGAAAAATAGTGGCTACGACCTCCTTCGTGACGACTGCGAGTTGAAGATGGTTCGTCAGGACAAAGGTAGGTGAAATGTATTTTTTATTAGATATAGAAATTCTCTGTGCTCGCGACGCGAATTATTTCTGTCTCGCGATTTCCTCTTACAGAATCCACGTATGCCTCGCTCGGCCTACAGTCAATTAACGGTGTTTTACAAGGTCACTTTAAAATCAATCATAAACTCTACATAATAAATGATACCTATTAAATAGAATAGAAAATAAAACAGAAAATACAGGTGACAGGTAAAATGTAACAATTATAGGGTAAAAATGTAACAATGCTAATACTAAAAGTAATAGCATTTTCTACATAGTATACCGGGTGACACAGGGACATGGATCACCCCTATATAACTTTTTTATTTATGGTCGATCTTAATAAAATTTTAAGTGAATATATTAGATGTAATTTCAGATTTTTTGACGTACACAATCAAATGTCCGACTTCTGGTTCCGCCGGAAATGAGTCCAAATTTTTATTTTTAAATGCAACGCCCTGTATATTTTGATAAATTCTGATTCTACGTGTTAAAATACATACCAGCCAATGGTCAATTTACAATTTCAGATGTATGCATTGTAGCAAACTTACAGTGAAAAAAAATAGTGATAAGAAAATAATTTAAAATAATGGTTTATTACATGTATTAGGTGCTTTATTGAGAATCTTTTAAATAAAAAAGTTTTATTTGATACTTAGATAGTTGCAGGTTAATCATAGGTACCTACACTGAGAAAAGAGAATAACAAAAATTTTAATTTTCAGTTTTTTTTTTAATTACTTCAGAGCTAAGAAAGATACTTTTAATTTTCCCGGAACCTACTATACCAAGTAGCATTCACTGGAAAAGACAGAAGTTTTTACTGCAATATGAAGTACCGACTTCTTACAGCAAATACTTTGATTTCAAGAAGAAATTGTAGGATTGGCCACTTTTAGACGACAAACTGCCGGACATCCTGCTGTAAAGAATCTAAATGAAGTAACATGCTGTTTAAGTTGTTATCAGGCAATTACAAGGGACCTTAGAGAGATTCAAAATAATCCGAATCGTCTCAGACTTAATGTTGTAATTCTAAATTCAGTACGTGGTTGCATTATATGTAATGTGCAAGGTAATGTAAGAAAAGTATCTCCATAGTAGTAGAGCAAATATATTTCTAGTTCCTAATATTTATGTTTCAGGTTTTCTAAAGCTCGCATGACATGGAGCAATGCAACCTGCAACGCAATGCAAGCTGCAACGCAATGCAAGACGCAATTTGTCTTGATCTAATTCATGCACAGTTAAAGCCCAGCTGATCGACTTTTGCAAGAGCTTGAAATTGCAACTTTATCGGTTTGGTGCGATTTCTATTGCCTGAAAGTTGCAATTCTAGGGAAAAATCTAGTGACTTTTGGTTTACCAACTCACCAAATGTCACTTCACTTGTTATTCAGGATTGTAATTTTTATTTTAATTGTTTTTTCATATTTTTTGAGGTTAGAAAATTGCCGTATCGGTCCTTTAAAATAATGTATGAAGCCGGCGGCGGTAGCGGTTCAATAGCAACCGCTTTGGGGGGGGGGTTGGCAGCCATGTGCAATGGCAAGAGACTTGCATAATGTCAAACAACATGCAAGATTCAACATCGGCAATACTTTGACCTTGTAAGAACTTGCTGCAATTTCTTGCAGGTTGCATTGCTGAATGTCATGCGAGCTTAATGAATAATTGGTGGATTGAGTTTTCTGAATAAACCGTATATTATAAATAATATTTAATCATTTTAAGAACTGCTACTAATTCCTCAAATACTCATATCAAAAAATGGGAAGATATAAATTCATTTAGTTTAGAGGAATTTAAACATTTAAGATCAATTTCCAAAGAGAATTTTCAAGAACTATTTGAATTGTGTGAACCAATTGAACAATATGGTAATATAAGAAATATTGGACAAAAATATTTACTTCCTTTTATTGTTAAGTTAAGACATGGGTTATCTGATGACTTTATAAAGTTACTCTTTAATTATTCTTCAATACAAGTGACTAGTTTAGCAATGTCTAATGTTCGTCTCTGACTGATGCAACGATTAACCAGGGACAATTTTATAATCAATCATGTACCCGAATTTGTAAATAGCCTCTATAACCCTACACCATTTATTCCAAGAGCAATTATTTATATAGACTGTGCCTATAAATCCATTGAGAAGAGCAGCCATTTTAAAATATTACGTCAGTCATATTGCTTGTTTAATAGGAGCATTTAATTAAGCATGAAATTATAGTAGCTAATGATGGATACATTCTAGTAATTAACGTTCCCTTTTTTTGATGCACGAAATAACGATGCTGCGACTTTAAGGCAGGGGTTTATTGATGGAATGGCAAACTGATTTGAAGATGGAGATATAGTAATAGTAGATAGAGGCTACAGAAACGCTGTTGCTACGTTGAAGATCTAGGTCTCATTTCTTATATGCTACCTTTACTTCGACACAACCAACGTCAATTATCTATTAGTAATGCTAACAGAACAAGAGTGATATCCAAAACGCGTTGGGTGGTGGAATATAGAAATGGACATTTTAAGTGTATTTTTAGGTTTTTTAAAGGATGCGTATTTACGCATCATGCTGCCCACTTGCGTGATTTTTTTCAAATTGCTGGTGAATTAATAAATAAGTTTCATCCACTAATAAAGATACCGGGAATAATTGAGATGGCAACGCAAATGTTAAATAATCTAGATGCTTTAAATAATGTCCAATCACGTGTTGAAGCTTAAACTCAGCTTTAAGAAATGGCCGCTGGCATAGACTAAATAATATGCATGTTTCTGAATTTCCTCTGTTAGATATCAATTATTTAAAGGAATTAGTTGGCCCTTATTATCCTTATTTTAGGCCATCATATATACAAGATAAACTACAAAGAGACGAACCATATCGAAACGGAAATTATAAAATAAGTAACTAAATAATATGTACCATGTTTCTATTATTTGGTATCTATTGTGAATTTGCGGATTTAGTCTTCTTACAAGTGGGATCACGTGTAAGTATGACTTTTTAGTCTGCCTTTAAATACAAAAATAGTACTATACGGAATTTGGAAATAATTAATTGATAACATTCCCCTTGGTTGGTTGGTTGATTTGATTCGAAATAGCGGGATGGTTGCTCTGAGGCTGCTATGTGTCTGTATCTCCACCATCTGAGTCCTTCGCATTCGAAGATCACGTAAGAGGCTGATTCGTCTACCTCGTTACAGAATCTACAAACAGATTCTTCTTGGAAGAAGATTCCCCTTACTTCGTAATTTTTTTTTTATTTAAAAATTGATATTTTATAGACTAAACGTTTAATATTTCGAAAAGTAGCCATAGGATATAATTTTACCATTATTAATTTTGAAAAAGAACATCGAGATGTATCCTATAACAAATATTCGGAAACTTTGACGGAGATTTTTTTAAAGCTATTTTACGATATATTTGTAAAGTAGAAATATATATTTTATCCAAAAAGGTCTGTGACAGCTTGAATCATCCTGTAAATATCAATATTTTTATTTTTTTCATTAAGTATGTAATTTGGCTTTATATATCAGCCAAAACTTCGAAAAATATTCAAAAGGGACTGTTGGTACGGATTTTAAAAAATTTGGGATCTTGAAATTCAACGCACTGTATATCAAAAACCAGTCATTGGATGGAATTGGGCCCATGGAGACTTTTGATCAGGACATCAAATACTACATATTATAAACTCATACCATTTGACGGTGCTCCCGAATCCGTAAGAAAAGTGCATGGTCCTTTGCAGATCACAGCGATAAAAATTTAAAAATTATTAGAAAAATATTTTTGTAATCAATTTAAATACTGAATCCTTAAAAATTAGGTCAATGCTCCCACTTCTGCTCCACAAGTTTTAAATAAATGGCATTTACCCTAATATTGGCAACACTCGTCCATGCAGTTGCTATGATTAAAAATATTATAATTTGATCAAAACATGGTCAAAGATGGATTGACTTAAAAGAGATGTATCTAAAGAGAGAAAAATTTCAAATTATTTATAATATTATCTAATTGAATCGAGAAGTTATTTAAATGATAAAATAATCGCTTTAGTAGTTTCAGTAATTTACAAAAGATAAATAAACTGAAGATTTCCTTTGTTTCAAAAAGCTGATGGCGTTGTCGCGCCCTTAAGCAAGCACTACCGGAACTAACTAGATACTTCATGATGGAGCAGACACTTATATTTGTAGCATTAGCATCTACCTCGTTTTTATTCATACGACTCAATGTCTATTTTATTTCTTTAGCAATTTATACTAACTGTTGTTTCGGGAATAATATGATCACTTTAGTCCGTAAATAATATAATTTTAATTATTGTTACATTTTCATAATGTACTTAATCATTACTGATCATATTTCATACTTATTAATTTTTGACTTCTGATCATGATCTGTATTGGGCCAAATTATTCGCAATGAATATAAATGAAAATTGTTTAGTTTTTACAATACATCCCTGTCTACATAGAAAAATCAAAATATTACGTAGAAATTATACCAAGTCTTTGAAAAACAGAAATGGTCTATGAATATTTTCAGATTAATAAATTTGGGTGGAGCCCTTTTCGGCACAGCGATCAGTTTTACCCGAATTTAATCTTTTGTCCCTTTTTAAGGTGTAGGCTTTCTGGGTACGACAGCGGGATTATGGGTTCTAGGAAAATGAAATAGGATTATTTAAATATTAAATAATATTTTTGTGGTCTCTTCAATTGTGGGTTATTCCTAGATGGTTTAAATAAAATTATTGTCAAATTATTTGTTTTATGGATGGGGTTGTCTTATTTTACGAATCTAATACTTTTAATCGGTTATATTCAAACGTATCTATGTTATGCTCGATATGCAGTTAAATATATATGTGAAATTATATAGTACACATATACCTAGCAAACTTAAAAACTCGAATTTTAAAACGAATTTAATAAAACAATACAAAAAAATGAGGGGGTAATCCCACCCAACTTTCCGAACACTCCTAGTAAAGTAATTGTTTAATCGATTACTTTAGTTTTTCTGCATCAAAATACATTAATAAAATTAGTTTACAAAAATTAAAAAAAATTTAATTTTTTCTAATTTTTTTTTTAACTTTTTATAATTTTGTATAATTTCTATAAGTATTATTTTAAAATTATTAAAAATTTCACACATAATTTAATTTTTGATCCCTTTCGTATATAGTATTTACTTTTTTCATTTGTTTTACTATTCTCGATACAAAATAAAAAAAAATTAATTTTTTTTTATTTTGTTTATAAGAATTACAATGTTAAATTCGAAGAGACTAAAATATTTTCTAAATTTAGAGTTTTATATTGCCTATCGAATGGTATAAATAAACTTATATTAAATTTCAAAAAAAAAATTATGAATTCTACAATTTTTTGAATAAAATTGTGAAAAAAATCACAATTATAGAGTTTTTTACTACACACTTAATGGTACTTTTTTTTTAATTTTTAATATTAATATTAACCTTAAAAAAAATAAAACCCATTTTTGAATAATTTTAAAGTCAATAAATAATTAATATCTCATTCAATTATTTTCAAAATGGAAAACAGACCTTTTTTAAGGTTTTCTGGATCAAAATCCATTAATAAAGTTAGTTTAGAAAACTAAAAAAATAGTACATTGTTTATCTAGTAGTAAAAGCATTAGATTCCCGGACGACAATGTAAATTGTAGGCCGAGGCGTTAAGCCGAGGCCAACCAACAAGCATTTAAGTCTGAGAATGTGCTTTTACTACGAGGTAAACACTATTTTTTCTGAAATCGCAATTATCATTATCATCAATTGAGGATTTTTTATAAATGCATAATAATTTTTGATTACCATCTTACTGTCTATGAAATCATTTCCTTGACAACCACTGTTCGATTATTGTTATGACAAAAGTCAGAGATCCACTACTTATACGCCGGCAAAAACTTTTCCGGACTCTTGTCGGTCCGGGAAAGTTCATTGCTTAACAACGGGCTAAAATACTAGAATAGCCTATTTTGGGGTCTGAATTTGCTCCGAGAAAGTAGGTATTCTTGAGTGATTTCAGAAAAAATCAAATTTTTTATCAAAAATTCATGGGTACATCCATTGAATTGTTTTAACTTTTTTCATTTTTTGCTGTAACTTTTACAAATACTATGTTAAAATTATAAAATAATTTACACACATAGTACTTTTGGATTATTTTCGGATATGCTATTTACTTTTTTCATTTATTTTATACTTATTGATAAAACAAAATTACAAAAAATTTTAAAAAAATTCTTAATTTTTTCTATAATAATTACAATTCTAAATTGTAAGAAGCTAAAATACATTTTAAATTTAGTTTTATATTATTTTCGAATGGTGAAAATCACATTTCAATAACTTTAATATTTTAGCAGTTATTCAGTTTAATTTAAAATCGTAATAAAATTTTAAATGTTCCTTAGCCATTTTTTAAAAAATTCCGCAATTTTTGTAATACAATTTTGAAAAAAATTATAATTATAAAATTATTTATTACAAATTTAAGGAAATTTTTTTTAAATTTTTAATATTAAAATTTAACTGAAAAATAATAATTTAATAAAGATAAAAATTAAAATAAAAACTGGCGGCAAAACTATGCGTAACTCGAAAAAAAATTTCAGACAAAATTTGTAGAAAATTTTATGCTCTATAATTTAGATATCATGTAATTTTTCATAAAAATCCATAATTTTGTCTCAAAATCTAAAAAAATTACAAATATATCTATATAATTTTTTTTCACACCCACTAGTGGCGAAACTATGAGGAATTCAAAAAACCGGTAATGAGAAAATGTGTAGAACATTTTATGTTCCACAACTTTGCTATCTTGTAATTTTTTATAAAAATTCATTATTTTGGTTATTTAAGAAAAATATGAAAAGAAATTACTTTTTCATAAATCTGGCAACAATGGCAAAAGTTTTTGAAAATTTTAATCATCCGAAATTAAACTGTAACGTATAAAAAATATATGTGTAAAACTTTATTGCCATCTTGTTCAGTAATGACGTCATCACTTACAGCAACTGTCACTTCCGGTTGTCCGATTAGCACCAAAATCTATACAGGTCGTCTCCTTGCCACCCTAAATATGTATATAAAATTTCATCTAAATCGGTTTAGACGGTATCGTGTTCACACACACACGCACGCACCCACACCCACGCACCTACGCACGCACACACCCACCCACGCACGCACACACACAAACACCCACGCACGCACGCACTCACACAGCCACGCACGCACGCACACACACACCCACCCACGCACCATTCAAATTTCCTAAATTAGATTTTTTTAATGCAGTCATAAGCGGCTCGTTTGGGTGGGGTGTTGGATATTTTTATTTATTTTTTTTTGTCTTTCAAAAATTCGCCATTTTGAAATCATATTTAACCGTTATTTTCACACAAAAATGATGTCATCCGTTTTCGAGAAAAATCGATATAAACTTTTCATGTTTCCATTGACGAACAAATAAATTTCTAAATTAATTATGATAAGATAGCTGTGGAAAATAAACGAAATAACAATAACATAAATGTCAAATGACTGGTGTTTCATACCGTAAGTATGTTTTGTGTTACACTAACTGTCAGTAGATAGAACGTCCTTTAACTTTAAAGACTCAATAAGGCGATGACGTTTAGAATAGAACTTTACAAGTTGATCTCTTGTATAATTGTCACAATCTAAACGTCATTGTCATTAGTTACAGAACCTTTAAAGTTAACGAACGTTCTATCTACTGACAATTAGTGTTTAGAATTATATAAATTATCTAAATTTCTAAAATTGTATTAAAAGTTAAAGACGGTTCGGTTTAGTAATGAAGAATATGCTGAAATGCATTTAGTGTATGGTGAAGTGCAATGTAATAATAATAGACACCCTGCTTCAAAAACATTCACAGCTCTTCATCAAAGACTTAGGGAAACAGGATCTGTAATTCCCAGTAACAACGAAACTGGTAGACATGCTGTGGGGAAGGAACAATGTCCATCATGAAAACTTAAACCCATTTCATTTTAGAAAAGTTCAGGCTATTAATGATTGTAATTTTCCTGCCCGTGTGTCCTTTTCTACTTGGTTACGAATGCAAGGAAATCAAAATCATCACTTCCTTTTAAACAATTTGTTTTCTGATGAAGCTATTTTCACAAGAGATAGATTTTTTAATATGCATAATGTACATTACTACTCTTATGTTGGTGATAATCCTCATGTTATAAAAGAAACTAAACATCAGTAAAGATTTAGCATCAATGTATGGATAGGTGTCCTTGGTGACAATCTGCTTGGACCTGTAGAATTGCCCAATCGTTTAAATGGTCAAAATTATCTCGACTTTTTACAAAATATTTTACCAGATTTATTGGATGACATAAATTTAAATATTCGACACAACCTTTGGTATTTACATGATGGTTGTCCAGCTCACTTTGGGAGAAATGTTCGTGAGTTTTTAGAAAATAATTACCGATGGATAGGAAGAGGCGGTCCCGTTGCTTGGCCAGCGAGGTCTCCGGATTAAATCCATGCGATTTTTGTGTATGGGGATATCTCAAAAAATCAATGGTGTATTCGCAACTAATTGAATAACGGAATCACCTTTGGAGACGAATTCAGAATGCTTGCAACAAATTTAGAAATAATATGGGAATTTTGCAAGAATTCGGCGATCTTTACTTAAACGAATAAATTTGTGCATGGAAACGGATAGCCGTCATGTGGAGCATTTGATTTAGATTTAATTTTGTGTTTATTACTTTCCGTTATCATTTCGTTATTATCAATAGAAACTTTAATTTTCACATGAATTTATTTTTTTACTTCAGAAAAGCACAGTACCTACCTCAAGTTTGGGTAAAAACAGTTTAATATTTATATAAATCTTAGATATTTTGTTTATTTTCCATTCCCACCTTAACATAATTTTGAAAATTATTTATTAATCAATTAAAACGTATGTAAAGACATGAATAGTTTGAATAGATTTTTCTAGAAAAAGGTTGGTCTTGTTAGAAAGAACTTTTTTCCACCGGTGTAAGGGTTATATTCTCAACTTCACTTAGTAAGTAATATGCACGTCAAAGGGCGCTATTTAGAGCTTTTTAGAAATCTAGTTCTGTATGGAAAATATTAAATATAAACATGCAGTTTTAACAATAGAATATAAAAGTAGACGAAATTAACAACATAATGGGAAAACTGCATGTCGGTATCTCTTTTCTATCCCGAGATATCTTAAGAAATGTGTAAATGTTGGGAATTTTTTTTCAACCTTCAATTAGACTGGTTAGCCTCAACGGAATAAGCAAATTTAGTCTTGTTAGAAAGTCTTTCCGTCGGCCTACCTGCAGTAATTAAAAATATTGTCACAATATTGTTACCGTCCTCGCTGAATGTCAGTACCTATAAGGTAATTCTTATCAATTTTTCATTTTTCATAAAAAATAATTATAACTAGAATCCTGCCTAAATAATTTTAATTAAATGCATTTTATTATAAACGGAAAGAAAAATGTCTCTTATGGAAATTGCTCACGAATAACCATGTTTCGTATATCTTAACACTTACGGTAGGCAATGAATTGCCAATTGAAATCAAATAGGCTATGAGCTATAAGCTAATGTTACGTATTATGACAGGTAATGTATTGACAGTTTAAATCAAGTAGGCCATGAATTATACGATATGTCAAACATTATTTATCCTGATACATGTTTCTATAATACAGGGTGTCCCAAATAAGAGTGATCGATTTTAAATGTAAATGCACAGCTTATTAATTTACTTAAAGAAATCGGGTTTTCTCTAATTGTTTTCGTTGACCCAAAAGTTTTTTATGAACTTTGTTTATATTTTTTCCCATCAATACAGGGCGTTTTACTAATTTTGGTCAAAATAAATGAAAAAATATGTATTATTTTAAATAGTTTGATATTTTTTGCGTTCCTAACAACAACGATATTCCAGTTTATAAGAAACACTGAATTTTCGTTATGGAAAACTGACATTAATAAAAAATTAACAACAAAGAATTTATTCAGCAACAAAACATAACAAAAATTTAATGGAAATAAGAAATCAATTATTAGTAATAAGGAATGTAAAAGTTACAATAAATCCTGTATGTCTCTTCTTAATGCACATATGAAAGCGAAATTTTAAATTTTGAAACGATTTTTCTGGCGGAATGTTTTCTATAATGTTCCTAATATTATTTTTTAGTTCTTGTACGTTGTTAGGCTTAGGATTGTAGCATTCTATCCTTCACATATCCCCAGAGAAAAAAATCTGGCCAGCTCGACCTATCCACTTTTGATTTAAAAAATTATCTAATGAATCTCGTGCTTTCAATGAATAATGAGGTGGTGCGCCATCTTGTTGAAAGTAAACGGTGTCTCTAATTCCATCTTGAACTAATTGTAGATAAAAAACTGTTCCAACGTATCTGTGTAATTTGTACCCTCTCGCAGTTGGTTCCATAATGAAAAAAAGATCCATAGATTTTTCTTTGAGACAACGCACACCAAACATTAACTTTTGGACTATCTCTATCAAATTCGTTAAAAGAACGGGGTTTTTCAGAGCCCCATATTCTGCAATACTTTTTGTTACACATTCCACTAATGTGAAACGTTGCTTCATCAGACATAATTAACAACGTATTGGGTTCATTCCTGAATAAATCTAATAAAGTCTCGCATACCATTAGTCGTTTTTCATATTCTGACGGGTACAATTTTTGGAAGGTCTGAATTTTATAAGGAGTCAGTTTTAAAATTTTTAGACATCTGTGAATGTCACTTTAGATGATTTCTAAAATTCCATTAACAGACATCAACTTTTCTAGAAGAGCATCAACATTCCTTGGTTTTTTTAGGTGTGCAATGGAACCAGTTTCCATAAAGTTTAGATGCCACTTTTTAATAATATTTATAGAAGGGGGATTTTTACCAAATTTTCTTCTGTATATCCTCCTTTGTTTGAGTAGTAGATTTAGTTTCTGCGTAAATTAACATAATTTAAGCTATCTCAGATACTGAGTAACTCATTTTGAAAGTGACTTAGTAAATTAAATTACTTCTGTTTTCATCAATTGTCAAATTTGTTGATTTTGTTGCCATGTCAAATTGTCACAGCAAGAGTTGATTTATTTTACTATGTATTAAATTAAAATTTAAAATTTCGCTTGCATATGTGCATTGAAGAATAGGGTAGGCACATACAGCATTTATTGTAACTTTTACATTATTTATTACTAATAATTACTTTCATTAAATTTTTGTTATGTTTGTTGCTGAATAAATTCTTTGTCAGATTTGTTAATTTTATTTATTTTTTTATAAATGCAGTGTTTCTTAAAAACTGGAATAGCTTTATTGTTAGGAAAGCAAAAGATATCAAACTATACATTTTTTAAAAGAAGATGAATCGCTTTTTTGAATGCCATCCAACTATATAGTGTGTTCCATTTAAAATAATAAATATTTTTTTCATTTATTTTGACCAAAATTAGTATTAGTATTGATGGGAAAAAATATAAACAAAGTTCATAAAAAACTTTTGGGACAACAAAAATAATTAGTGAAAACCCGATTTCTTTAAGGCAGTTAATAAGCTGTGCATTTACATTTAAAATCGATCACTCTTATTTGGGACACCCTGTATATCCACGTAGTTTTCTAACCATTTCCGATAATATAATTGGAAGAATATTAATTATGGCAGATAGTAAAATGTAACATGACTAAATTTGTTTATTTCCGTTAAGGCTAACCAGCCTAATTGAATTTGGACTAAAAAATTATTATTATTATTATTATTTACACGTTTTTTAAAATATCTTTTGATAGGAAAATGATATCGACATGCGGTTTTTGCCAATTTGTTGCTGTTTTGGTCTACTTTAATATTCTATTATTAAAACTGCATGCTTACACTTAATATTTTCCAAAGAGAACTAGATTTCTAAAAAACTCTAAATAACGCCGTCTAACGTGCATGTTACTTATTAAGTGAAGTTGAGAATATAAACCTTACACTGGTGGAAAAGGGCTCTTTTTAACAAGACCAAATTTGCAATGATTGGTTAAATATAATCAGAGTTATGGTCGTTTTTTGATAACAAAGTTCCCACTCCTCTTATTTGAATAGTTTAACCAAAATTTGTATTATCAAATATAATCTTAATTTTTTGCAGAATACGGTAATTGTTTTGCTTCTTAATTAGGCAAATTTTGTTAAATTTGGATTTTTAAATTTTGTTTATTCAATAACACCCTCTAGCTGTGGACCTACAATTCTATAAATAATCTCCAGGTTTTTCTCGTGGCGACTTTTGTTATAATTTTTTTTTCCAAAACTGTACTAAAATTCGATCCGAAGATATGGCCGACGGCCGTTCTTATTTGCCCACCCGGTATATATACCACGTATTTTACAAAAACATTTTCTTCTCATCCCAATATCACTTTGCTGTTGACAATAAAACAAACTATATATTTATTCATTCAAAGATGTTATTTTAGTTCCGCCATCATTTTATTTCACATGTCAAAAAATCTTCATCTTTGTAATATTTAAAAACTATTTGGAGAACAAATGTTATCGGAAAAAGCTTTTAAAAGAGTACGTACGAGCTTTAAGATTGTTGGAGCAGATAACAAAAAAGTAAGAATGAAAATAATATCACAATGCTTAAAAAACTCTAACAAAGCTTTATAATTAATTGGCATTTTATAACGATTTTCAATTTTATATTTGTTTTTTATAAAATTATTTTATAATTATTCAAAATTAATTTTTTAATAGCTATCACAGCACTAATAAAACAAAATTCTGGAACATAATTATTTTATAAATTATGCCCATTTTGCTTCTATAGACATTTTATACACATTGTAGAAATGTTGTCATCCACAATCATATTTTATAAAAAAGGTTTTATAAACGTTCTTTCAATACATAAAACATTTTTTTTAATTATTTTAGAACTAATTCTCCTTTCTGTTATGATATAAGTAATAGTTATTTATGTAACAAGTTCTGAAAGTGATATTTTATTAGACAAGTAGGCAAGTTTCAGCACGAGTCATAGGCTAGTCCTGGAATGAAAAATTGAAAGCACACTACTTAGATATTTATAATCGTCCTGAAAGTGCAAAACATCGTTCCGAAAGTTAAAAAAATCATACCGAAAGTAAAACTCAGCGTAAGTCCCATTTTCGTTACGGCTGCAGAAAAAGATATTATTTATTTCAATGATTGTTTAAAACTTTAGTAAAACATCATTTTCAAAAAGAAGATGTCAAAAATAAAATACATTTTTATTTTTTATCAAACAGTGGTTTGATTCCCAATTAGTGCTTTTTAATTTTATTAACGTAAAACAGATCGTACTGAATAAACAAGTTTATTTCCTTTTTAATGTTTAGTCTTTAATTTTAAGTGCAAATCTATTATTTGTGAGTTTCCAGGTTGGAAACTTTAAATTATCCAATTTAGGTGTCATTTACTCATGATTAATTTTTTATTTTAAATTGTGATTTTTTAATACAGGTATTTTTTAAACCAAATTTTTATGGAATAAAATTGATTGCATCCTCATTACTGGAATATGTAGGTACTAATTTTTATAAAAATTCTAAGTAACTATACAATATACAAACGTTTTTCAGTTTATAAAATAAAATATGCTTGACTTATTAATTTTAATATTATTACTTTTTCCTAGTGAATAGAGTTCAAACTTCAAAGTTCTATTAATAACTGTAATGTTTTTATTAACTCAAGTTTTTTTTTTTTTTCAAGATTGCATTCTGAATCAGATTTTAATATGCTTATACAATTTTAGATATTCTACTCTAATATTTACCAGTTTGTTCTGTAACTGCAAATTACTCTGTTAAAGTAAATAATTAAATAGATAAAAAAGTTAATAATTTTTGAAAAAGAATTTACACAATTTTTTGTTCATTATTAATTTTTAGATTTTTCACAAACATAAAATGAATTATAAGACTTACCTTTTATTGTAAAAACAGAAAAATTAATTATCCAATAAAACGACCACCACTTAAAATTACTGAAATTAAAAAACCCGCGAAAAAATTTTTAACATTCACTTTTAACCAAACGAGTTACTGTAAAATTTTCATCCGCCGTACTAGCAGGACTGGCTAGTTTGCCGACATTGACGATCAAATATACAGAAATTGAAAGTTACGTTGCTTGGAAGATTCGATAAAAACAGATTGAAGGTGCTATATGCATAAGTAGTGGGGACAATGGTTTTACCTTTACACATGCAGCTAAAAAGTATTCCACGATTTTATAACTATATCGCTGTTACGGAAAGTGTCAGTTTCGATTTATTTCCTTAGTGTACTTTACATTAAAAGTTTTGATTATCTTCGGTAGACTACTTCACAAAGGACCAAGTAGAGATATAAGGGGGTTTCTAGATATTGATAGAATTTGCTGAAATTTTAGTATGTTACACCTAGTATAATTTGCCATGCTCCTCATAGTCTAGTCTACAAGTGCTTTTTAGGTCAAACTTTTTTCTCCGCCTCCGAAAAATATGAAGGAGGTCTCATTCGATTGGGAATAAGCGCGTAGATGAGTTTTGAAAAAATTCAAGAGCCGCTTGCAAAAATTGCAAAAGTTAAAAACAATTAAGTGAAAAAATGGGGTTCGATTTTTTGCAAATATCTCAAAAACCATTTGACATTTTTAAAATTTGAAGAAAGATTCAAAAAGAGCAATGAATTTTTCAAAAAAAAATTATACCTGCTGGAACAGTAGGACCAATATTTATAATTTTCCCAGAGGGTTAAAAATACGGCCGAAAATGGGGACCCTGGCTTGCATAAGGTCCTCTCACTTTGGACGTTTAATGAATAGATATTGTTTAAAATTATTAAATGTGAAAATTAAGAATTGAAAAAAGTCAAGCATGTACTGGATACATTTATGAACAATAATCCGCGGTCAAAAAAATTTTATCGCGATTTTTCTATTAATTATGCATTAATTAATTAATAATTTTTTCCTACTTGAACATGAACATTGTAAGTGCTATACTTGTTAAATAATATTTCTGAAATTTTATTTATTTTTCAACCTATTTTTGAAAGGTTAGATTCCAGTTGGAAAAATTAAAAAATTGATATTTTTCACTTTGTTATTTTTTTTTTTAACTTTATTTCTCTTTAGTATTTACAGAATATATTTGTACAAAAAAAAAGAAAAAGAATGACAATTATAACTAGTATCACAGGTAAGGGGTTAGTTTACAATGTTTGATTAAATAAAGTATAATTTGTCAGAAGAGTTTCTCAAGATTATTTTCTAAAAAAAATATAATTTGTTAGAGAAGTTTTTCATAGTCCCTGTTTTAATTTTTTTGAACCGATCGTTCCTTAACATTGAAATCCATTCGGCAAGGTTTTTATTTTTTTCTAAATTATTGTAAATTAAACAGTAGATCCAGCTCCAAACATTATAATCAAGGTCGTTTTTAAATTCCGTTTGAAAAATTTGTTTTGGATCTCCAGTGTTATCGCATACTTGAATTTTTTTTGAATATGTTTTTTAGCCCATTCCCAGATTTCTTTTGCGTTTTCGCAGAGTTGAATACGGTGCTCTAGATCTTCTGGTTTTAAGCATTTTTTTCAAATCCCTGTATCTGTTATACCGTGGTGAACTGTTTTTGTACCGACTGCATAAATGTCGTTAATTGCCTTGTAGACAGATGATCGCCATTTTGAAGGTATATCCGTGATTTTCCAAATTTGTTTCCAGTTTAGATTTGGATGTTTTTGTTCAATTGAGGGCATGAATTTAGAAGTTTCGATAAACTGTTTGTACAATAATTTGGTGCTGCATAATATGTGCGGGTCCCATATGAAATTTTGATCATTAATGATCACTTTGCATTTTTTAAAAACAAAATGCACACCTAGATTAGGGTTTTCGAATATTTTATTGAGTTCTGATTTATAATTTATTTTATTTTTAACGTTGCTCCATGAGTGTTTTTGAGTTTTATCAATAGAGATAGAGCTTTTAGTTCAAAGTTAATTAACTTTAGACCACCTGATTTCAACGGAGAGTGCAATTGTTGTCTGGATACTCTGTAAAGTTGTCCTTGCCAGATGTATTTCCCTGTTATTAGAACAATTTTTTGTGCGAATTTATGCGTGACAGGCAGAATTTGGGATATGTACCACACCACGCCTTAGACAGAACATACATATTAACAAATTTAACTTTTTTTATTAAATCCAAATCTCTTATGTAGTTGGTTTGATTGATTGTATTTATATTTTTTATAATTTTTTCCCAGTTCGCGTGAATCGTGTCTTTGAAGTTATTACAAACGTACATTCCTAAAATTTTGAATTTTATGTTTATTGGAAAGCCATGAATACTACCTATTTGTGAAGTAGCGACTTTACCCAAGGGTAGATAGTAAGATTTTTCTATGTTGATTTTCGCGTTAGATGCTCCTGTATACATTTTTAAGATAGTAGTTATGGTTTTCACCTCTTGGTTATTTCCGATAAAAATTGAGACATCATCTGCGTATGCTGATATTTTTTGATAAATACTGTTAATTTTGAGGCCGGGCACTGAAGCATTACAAAACCATATAAAGGGTTCAATCGATATGCCGAAAAGAATCATGGACAGAGCGCATCCTTGTCTGACTGAAGTTTGGATTTTAAATTTTCTGGATAAAAAGCCATTAACCATACCTGCTGTGTTTGCTACAGTATAAATATTTTTTACTAGTTGCGTAATTTCTTTGTGAAATCCCTTGGCTTCCATTACATTCCACAAATAATCGTGGTTGACCCGATCAAACGCTTGATTGAAATCTAAACTAAGAATGCCTGTTTTCATGTTTCTTTTTTTTTCATATTGTATAATTGAATCCCTGATCAGTAAGAGGTTGTTAAAAATTGATTTGTCTTCACAACAATTCTGTTCATTGCCTAATATCTTAGGGGTTATTTGTTGAAATCTTTCGCTATTTAGAAGTGCAATTGGTCTCCAGTGATTTATTTCAAAGGGGGATTTAACTTTTAAATAAGGGTTATGACCGCTTCAGAAAATTCTGGAGGAGGTGGTTTTGCGTTTTTAAGTATTATATTAAGAATTCTGGTTAATTCGTCTCCTAGGACATCAAAAAATATTTGGTAAAATTCATAACTTATTCCATCCAACCCTGGTGTTTTCTTTTGTGCGACTTCGTTAAGAATTTGTGCAACTTCATTTTTTTCTATTTCTTTTAAAATACTTTTATTGTCTGCCTCTGTAAGTTTTTTATTCAAGTGCCTAAATAAGCACGTTTGGTCATGCTCGTTTACCTGAGTAGGTTGGAAATTATCTGTAAAATGTTCGGTTATACTATTCAATATTTCTTTTGAGGAACGTTAAATTTTCTTGCTTCTCATTTTTAAATTTTGAGATTATTGAGACTTTATTTTTCCTATATTTCATTAAATCGTAAATAGTGTAATTTTCATTGAATTGGTCTTTGTTTTTATTGTCGAATTTTTTATCTAAACTTTTTTGTTTAAGTTCGAGGATAATGTTTTTGATTTCACGATTTTCGTTATAAACTTTTTTGTTATTGTTTAACTCCGCGTATAAATTTATTAAGGCACCTTGGTAAAATTCCATTGTTCTTTTTTCATCTAACGCGTCTTGAATTTCAATGTTTTTAAAAAAGGATTTTACTTTTTTCTTAAAAGTGTAAACCCACCATTTGACAAAGTCTTTATTATAATAGTAACTTTTCTTTAGTTTGTCAATGTCATTTTTAAATGTCTCTATAATGTTTTCCCTAAGTGTTGTTTTTTTGATTTTCCAGTACCCCCACCCATGCTGCACGCTCTTTGTTGACGGGAAATTATTAATGTTTATCGCAAAAAGAAAAGCAGAATGGTCAGAAAAGCTACTGGTTTAATTTCAGCTTTGTGAATCAGCTCTTTGTGTTCTTTTGATATGTATGCTCTGTCTATTCTCGTAGCACAGTTGTTATGTACTGATACGGAAATTGTAAGTCAGTCAGATGTCAGACATTCAATGATCAATCCTGGCTGAAGTTCTGGAAATGTTTAAAATTTGAATCAAGATTGTGATTTTTTTTTGAAGTTAGTTGGTTATTTGTCAAAAAAAAAGAATAAAAAATCTGATGTGGCCACCACATGACCTCTAGCCATGTTTGAATCAAAAATTTACACGGTGGCACAAAAAAGTATGAAAAAAATTTACTTTTTTGTAAATCTGGCAACAATGGCAAAAGTTTCGAAAATTTTAATGCGATGAAAATAAACTATAGGGTATACAAAATATATGTGTAAAACTTTATTGCCGTTTTGTATAATAATGGCGTCATCACCCATAGCAACTGCCTCTTCCGGTTGTCCGATTGACACCAAAATCTAATCAGATCTAATCTAGGGTATCAGAATCCTGTATGCAAAATTTCAAATTTTTTTATTCAGTAGTTTTTGAGTTATCGTTACTACAACATCCATCCAAACACACACACACACACACACACACACTAACACACACACACACACACTAAAACACACACACACTAACACACACACACTAACACACACACACACAGACATCATCGCGAAAATATTAAAATCGTATTCTAGGGACCCCAAAACGTGTTTATCCATTGAAAACTCACTACCCAATTTTTAGCATGATTCCTATACCTCTCTTATCTGAAGGGCGAGAGGTAAAAAGATTGTCAAAGATTAAAAGAATTTTGTACGAAATTAATTCTTTATTTTAAATTTATTTAAATAATGGTAAGGTTGCTGAAATAATAGTGTTAAAGAAATATATAAAGAATACAGGATAGGAGAGAATAAAGCAAAGAGACACTAAAGATTATAAGGGGTGAAGACGAGAACGACAGAGATAGGAGCCAATCAAGAAAGTATATAAAGAATACAGGATAAGATATAATAAAGGCAAGGAAACACTAAAGATTGTAAGGGGTGAAGACGTGAACAACAGAAATAAGAGCCAATCAAGAAAGAAGAGGAGACAGGATACAGAACAATATTTTTTTTGTTGAATCCAGCCCAGATTGAGATTTGGTGATTGGACATCTGACTGCAAAGCAGGAGCAGTGTACCATATCAAATGGCGCCCAACGTGGGGCACTAAAAAAAAAAAAAATGCTCGATCAACAAAAAGGTTGACAAATTCCTTAGTAATTTGGTAAGAATTTTTTAAATTATTATATACTTGTTCCGAAATTGTTGATTTTCTACATTTTTTATAAGAAAGAAATTTAAAACAGGGTGGTCATAATTTATAGTATTCAGTGACAATTTTTTTTATGAGACAATAATTTTGGAGAATTTCTCTAAAATTCGGTTTGTTGCATCATAAAAATAAACAGTTTTTTTTTATTTTATTTATTCAAATTGGTTTAAATAAAGTTTACTAATTTATAAATTAAAATAAAAATTCTTAAAATAAACAAAACAAATATGTCTCATCAAATGCAATTGAGAAGAGGTTCTAAAATAATACCGCAAGAAGTGGAAGAGATTGGATATCAAGTATATCCAATACCAGAAGAAAACCAAGAACAAGATGTTGAAGAAAAACATGAAAAAATTCCAGAAAAGAGGGAAGAGACAGAAGAAAATGGAGTACACAATACAAGAAAAGATGAACAAAAGTTAGAAGGAGGAGGTGAAGAAATTTCTGATGATGAAAGTGAAGAAGAAGGAGAAAAAAAAGAAGAAATACAAGAAAGATCCAGAGGAAAGGGAAATGATACAAATGCAATGGATATGATGGCATTTTTACAAGAATTGGGAAGGAAAATAGATAATAATCAACAAAAGATGGAAAAGAATCAAAAAGAAATAGGGAAGAAGATAGGACATCTTAAAAAAGAACTAACAAACAAAATAAATGGGATATCTCAGGAACTAGAGAGAAATAAAGAAGAGATAAAAAAAAATGGAAACCACCAAGGAAGATATAAGAGCGGAGATGATAAGCAGAATAACTGAAACAGAAAAATTCCAAGAGGAAAAATTAGAAATTTTGAAAGGAAGTGAAAAATTATTCAGAAATGAAATAAAAATGAAAATGGAGAATTTAAAGATAGAGTGATCATAAAAAAAGTAGAGAATAGGGAATTATTTGTAATTACTCAAGAATTTAGTCAGATTATTTTGAAAAAGTTACATGAGGACAATGGACATATTGGATCTCGAAAATTATGGCTATTATACAGGGAAAATTATATTAGTAGGGGGGATCAGAGAATATCAAAAGAAATAACTAGAAATTGTCACATATGTCAATTAGGAAAAGAAAAGAATAAAAGAAATATCAATCAGATTAAGACTATTCAGGCTAAAAGATGTGGGGAAATTATTGCAATTGATTTTTTAAGTAATTTGATTCAAAGTAGACAGGGAAATTCTCATATTTTAGTGATGGTAGATGTATTTTCTAAATTTATTAAATTGTATCCAACAAACAAGACAAATTGTAAAATAGTGACAGAGAAAATTCTACAATATAGTAATGAAGTTATAAAACCAGAAACTTGTATAGTCGATAATGCTACATAAATTTAAAAACGATCAGTATAAGACATCCATGTGCAAATCCTTCTGAAAGATATATCAAGGAAATCATAAGATATTTAAGAATAGTTCTAACCAACGATCATACAAGGTGGGAAGATAAAATCGAAGACATAGCATTGTATATAAATAATAATCCGAGTACAGTGACAATGGAGTGCCCATACTATTTAATGACAGGAGTCAGACCTATGAGAAAATGGGAAAATAAAAATGAAGAAAAATATGAAGAGGCAATGGAAAAAGTAAATAAAATTTTAGAGAAAAATGCAAAGAAATTTCTTAAGAGAAAGAATAAAAATATTAAGACGAGAACCACATTTAAGAAAGGAGATTTGGTAATAGTTCGTGCTTTGCGGAAAACGGGCGGCATTAAACTCGCCTGGAAGCAGGTAGGAGATCTTAATGACACCATTAAACTTGCCTGGACGCAAACTGCTGGCCTATAACCCGACCCATAAACTCGCCTGTGAGAGTCAGGTATATTTTCTTCAATCTCTTTATCTAAATCTATAATCTTTTACATAAATTGCAATCATTAAGTTTAAGTAATCTATTTTAAATAAAGGTTTTCTTAAGAAATGTATATATTTTGAAATCCTTTCTGAAAAAGAGATTTTGCGTTATTAAATTTCAATTATTGAAACTTTTACCTGTCCTCTCACCTCCCTCTTTTAAGGGTAGGCTTGTTTCAATTTTTTCGTCAATTTATAATTATTATTTGACTCGTGAACTGCCTAGAGTAAACTTTAATTTTTCATCAAGATTTAATTTCTGAAAGTTTGTCATAATAAAATTATACATATAGTATGGAACCAGTTGTCTCGTATACCCAGCGTGGAAAAATTTCCTTAATTGTGGAGTCTGCCAGTTTTGTTGAAAATGGTGTATTAAAAAGTGGTGAAACATCATGGCGCTGTTCACATCGTAGCTGTAAAGCTAAACTATACACAATTGGAAGTGAGTATTTGATTATCAAGAAAGATATAAATCATACCCATGAGATTGACTCGAAGAAAACGAATCGACAAATCATCTCTGCCAGTGTGAAAAGAAAAGCCACGGAAGATCTCCATGAAAAGCCATCAAAGATTATCCACAAGGAGTTAGTTGCCAATAAAAGCTGTCTTGAAACAATTTCAGTGAAAGATCAAACATATATTAGAACTAATCTTTACAACGCCAGGAGAAAAATATTGCCAACACAACCAAAAAGTATGGAAGAAACTTTCGACGCTATCGAAAAAGCAAACATCAAGACAGCGAAGGAAGAGAATTTTTTACTCGTAAGTGACAGATTGAGTAAGATTATAATTTTTTCATGTTTTACCAATCTACAGATTTTATGTCAAAGTGATAATATTTATATAGATGGAACATTTACATATTGTGCTAAATTTTTTTTCCAAATGTTTAATATACATGTTTTAATTAATGGACATTATATTCCCTTAGTTTTTTGTTTATTACCTGATAAACGGGAAGAGACCTATAAATGCTTATTTAAAATTTTGCGTGAAAAATGTGTCACTTTAGGATTTAATTTCAGCCCTAAAATAATTCATATTGATTTTGAAATGGCAATCCACAATGCATGCCTTTCGGTATGGCAAGAGTCAAAAATTGTTGGTTGTCGCTTTCATTTAACACAAGCATGGTTTAGGAAAATTCAAAAATTGGGCTTAGCTCAGGAATATAGGGACAAAGATAGTGAAGTTGGACACTGGTTGCATTACGTATTTGGTCTAATTTTTCTCGACCCTAACGAGGTTGGAGACAGTTTTGTGTTTGACTTAGTCCCCATCCAACCTCAGAACGAAAAAGTAACAAAATTTTCAGACTACCTAGTGGACACTTATATTTCAAACGAATGCAAATTTCCTTCAGAATTGTGGTCTGAATTATCTGGAAGCATTAACAGAAATACTAACGCATGCGAAGCGTTTCATGCAAAATTTAATAGAAGCTTTTATTCTACGCATCCTTCAATTTTTATTTTTATCGATGTTCTTCTAACTTTGCAGATTGATACATATATAAAAATTCAAAGCCTTAATGAACCTGTTAAAAACAAAGATCTGTCAACGCGTAACAGACAAAAACTAGTTAATAAAAAAGTAGAAGAATATAAAAATGGTGAAATTTCCAGGTTAGAATTTGTAAAATGTTTGGGTTATTTATGTAATATTAAGTAGTTTTTGATTTATCGAAATAATTAAGTTAAATTTGTATATAGTAAAATATCCCTAAGAAATAATGTATAAAGATGTATTGAAATGTTTGAATATCATGTTTGTCTAATTATTATATTAGTGTTTAATATGATTAATATGTTCTAAAATAAATTAATTTTTTAAATCACCCTGTATATAGTAAAATATCCTCAAGAAATAATGTATAACTGTATTGAAATATGTTTGAATATCATGTTTGTCCAATTATATTAGTGTTAATTATGTTATGATTAAGATGTTCTAAAATAAATTAATTTTTTAAATCACCCTGTATATAGTAAAATATCCCTAAGAAATAATGTATTGAAATATGTTCTAAAATAAATTAATTTTTTAAATTGCATTCGATCATTATTTTGCTTTAATCCTTTTCCAGGCGAGTTTAATACTTCTCTTATACGACCCTAGTTTGTCTGCAGGCGAGTTTAATGGTGGGATTAGAGTAAGGTAATTTAGTTCGTAAATACCTTTCTTATCTCCAGGCGAGTTTATGTGCACCCCGGAAAACAGATCTAAGAAAAAGAAAATGTGCAAAATTAAGTTTGCCGTTCGAAGGTCCATATGAAATCCAGAATGAAAATGGTATCAATAGTTATGTGTTAAAATTTGTTAATGGAGAAATGATTCGGGGAATCTATAATATACAAGATCTGTACAAATATTGCGTACAATAGAGAACCCATAAAAAAAATATATATATGAAAGTAAAATTTAAAAGAATTTTGAAAAGTTTAAAATGTTAATGTTGTATTTAAAAAGTTGAAACTAATATACTATCAGTTATTTTGTTAATATTAATGATTGTTATTTTAAATGTTATAATGTTAATACAGATAGTATTTATCCCTATCAAAGGTATTTTTTTTAACTTCTGTTTTCTTCTCGTAATGCGTAGATAGTCTCAGTGATTAGTTATTCTATTTTTGTACTAGTTGTGATAGATTATTATCTGAGTTTTGTCGAATTTTAAAATTTTACGAAAACACAGGATTTAGTTTAAAAACTAGATTTCAATATGACACAAAACCGAAAGAAAAAATATAAATAAACTTTAACTTTACAGATAACAAGTCTCCACCTACGGTTATTTTAAAAGAAACCTAATAATTTTCCAAATTTTTATACAAGCAGGGTACCGCCTAAAAGCAATTTAAGGAGAACTTAAAAGAATAAAATCCGAAATTTTGATAGTATTAGGTAGATTTCCATATATGGAATCTACCTATTGTAATCGATTCAATGACAGGACCCAGATCCGGCACTACGCCGATTATGACCTGAAGAATAAGAATCAGCAAAAAAAAAATTTTACAATAAAATCTCACACGCTAGATATTTTGGAAATTTGGATATTTTAATTCTTTAAAAGCGAGTTTGCATAAATTAATTTTAAATGTCAAAATGTAGGTTACGCTGGGCTCAAAAACTTTTTTTCGATAGGAGGATCTTTTAAATGTAGCACATCTCGTAGAAAATGCATTTTTAAGCAGATTTTATTCTTAGAACTTATTATATAAATCTAATCATTTTCGAAATATTTAAGTCCAAAAATTGTCTTTTCTAATAATTAAAATCGTGCTGACCCATATTTTTGTAATTTATTGGAAATTTTTGAAAATTTGAAAAAAAATATTTGCATTTGGAAATAATACTAAAGTAGTTTTAACAATATTTTAAATAAAACGACAATTGAAAAACAATTTATTAAGATTTTATGGTAGTCTAGTCGAGAAGTGAGTTTTCTGCGAAAAATAGTTAGAAGGGTAGGACAAATATAAGCGATGGCTCATTCGACGCGGATTGCAATTCTGAGAAATGTGTCATGTGGTTTTTTTCCTGCAAATAAAAATTGTAATTGTTATTAACAAAAACGAAAAAAAAAGCCATTTTAGTTGTTGATGATTACTTAAAAACTATACCAGATAGGGGAATTGCAAAAAAGATCCTTAACGAGGAGGAAATTTCCAAATAAAAACTTCTAAATCTCGAATCTCTAGCTCTAATATTTATAACTTTAATTTGTGCTAAAAATAGGGTTCCGCGCTACCGTTTCGGAATAAGTACACCGCCTCTAGTGACTACCACATCTAAAATGATTTTTTTAAAGCACTAAATATTGATTTAAAAATTTGAAAAAATTATGGTGTCATTTCAACACTTGAAGAAAGAAAGTCCCGTTGGAAAAAAAATTTGAAATGCATTTTTCAAAAAGCTAGCGTATTGTTAATTAACAATTTTTTTTCATACCTCTTTCTTCATTGAAAGCTGGATAATTGTTTAAATAATCACCTTAAAATTTTTTTCGCCTCTTTGAGTATTTTCTATGAGTGTACTCATTTATTTAAAATTTGTTTATATTGTTTATAAGGAGTTTTCTAAGTTAACAAAAAATGAAAAATCGTAAAATTGTTGTTAAATTTTTTATTCTCATGTACTTAGGTATAGCTGTTGTTATATTAGAAATAATGATTAAAATATTGCGGGTAAGATTTTTCGACGTATTTGTTTATAAATTGTTTATAAACAAAACTTTTTACCATTCTATTGTTTAGGGTCAATGATGATTTTTAATAAAAAAAAATTTTCGTAATAAAATTTTCTTATTGTTTATAATCGTTTTTTTCATTTTTGCAAAATTTAACTAAACTAATTAGTTAAGAAATAATTTTGTCTTTAAAAATCATTATTGATGGCTCATAATACAATTAAAATAAATTTTTTTCATTAATATTTTCATTGTTTATTTAGTTCACAATTTGTTATAAATAATGTTTCACTGTCATAATATTTTTTTCTAATACTACTAAGAATTACAAAAACAACCATATGCAACAAAGTTGAGAAAAAAAATTGTTCTGTATTTTTTATTGGATTTTCAAAAAAAAATACAAAAATTATTTTTTTCTACGATCATGCAAAAAGTGACCACTTTTTGCACTATCTACCGTGTTAAAAGTATAACTTTTGTGCACTAGTGCATAAAAGTAAATCTTTTGTGCACTATTGCATAAAAGTAAATCTTTTGTGCACTAGTGCATAAAATTAAATTTTAGAGTGCTTTGAATTGTCAATTTCCTAGGAAATAAAAATAAAAAAAATAAAAAAAAATTCGACGCCGCCGCCGGGATTCTAACCCGAGCCGCCTGTGTTGGAGCCACTAGACCATAGGGACTCTCAGGAATTCATTTTGTTTTGATGAATTTACATAAAGCGAAGTATCTATATAGGTACTTAAATAGAAATCCGTTTTATTAATCAAAATCGTTTCATGTCTACCGATTTGACCTATGGATGTGGCCTGAACTGTCACTGTCAGATTGATTGTGATAATTTCTGCAATTAATTTCAAATTGTCAGTTCAAATTTTATTTTTTTGAAAACTGTTAAAATTGTCGAGTTCGGATAGTGAAAAAGAAAATATTGTTAGAATATTGTTTCTATGGTTGCAAACCTGTCTTTTATATCAATGCTTTTGTTTCATGTCATTGGTAAAATGTTAGCCACGTTTATATGACTTATATTAAATAATATTAATAACTCTTTTGCTCTTTTTCCACTTTAATAATCTAACAAATATTTGTACTCCTCCAGATTTAGTTGAACCGCAAATGAAAATACAGCAGATTTATTACCCAGGAAATCTAAAAAAGTCTATAAAATTTGTTATAGACGTTTTATAGAATGGTGTGAGACAAAATTTGTTGGGAATATTACTGAAAATGTCCTCGTAGCGTATTTAAAAGAAAGATCAGAAATACTGAAGTCATCGACCTTATGGTCAGAGTATTCGATGTTAAAAACGACACTTTTAATCAACAAAAATGTGCAAATTCGACATTTTTCCAAGTTAATTCCTTTTTTGAAGATGTCTGTAGGATACCATCCCAAGAAATCCAAAATTTTTACCCGACAGGAATTTGACAAATTTTTAATTGAAGCTCCAGATGATAAATATCTAATGATGAAGGTATAACAATGCAAATGGACGTTAATTTTATAAAATATATATATACTTAGGTACAACTTGTTTTGTTATAGATAGTTGCAATATTTGGAATTGCAGGAGCATGCCGCAGGGATGATTTACAGAAACTAACATTAAATGATATTAATGACATGGATCGTATCATAACTGTAAAAATTGCCGACAGCAAGACAAACAAACCTCGATCATTTGTAATAAGCGGCAAAATTAGAGGTTTTAATTTTGTTGAAATGTATCGCAAATATGCTTCCCTTCGTCCCAATCTACCAATCACAATAGATTTTTTATTAGATGCTACAATGGAAAATGTTCAGTTCAACCTGTTGCTGTAAACACCTTTGGTAAAATTCCAAGTGATATTGCAAAATACTGAAATATTGAAAACCCAATGCAATACACAGGACACTGTTTTCGCAGATCTTCTGCAACTTTGCTTGTAGAATCGGGGGCAGATATGTTAACATTAAAACGACACGGAGGATGGAAATCTTCAACTGTATCCGAGGGCTACATTGAGGAGTCAATTTCTAAAAAGATAGAAATAGTGGTTCAAATTCTGGAGGGTGAACCAAGTATCAGCATTGGAAACTCCACATCAATTCGGAAAAGAGTTATTAGTGAAGAACCTGAGACCTCCACCTCCATAATCCAAAACGAAAATAAAATTCAAAAACTTTCTAGAAATGACGTTTGCCCATCACTGACCATAGTAAATTGCTCGAACTGCGATATAAAAATTGAAATTAATTCAAAAAAGTAAAATTATAAGTAATTTTTGTTGTATTGTTTAATAAAATTTCAAATAAAAAACATATTTATTTCGATCGTAGAAAAAATGTTGTGTGCAACACGTGCAAAAAGTGCATATTTGTTGCACGAAGCATGGTTTGCAGCTCGAGACGAAGTCAAGAGCTGTAAACCATGCTTCGTGCAACAAATATGCACTTTTTGCACAAGTTACACAAATAACTATTTTGCCATATTGTTCCATATGTTTGTTTTTGTAATTTTTAGTAGTATTAGAAAAAAATTATTGTGACAGTCAAACATGGTTTATAACAAATTGTTAACTGAATAAACATTGAAATTATTGATGAAAAAAATTTTTTTTTTAATTGTATTATGAGCCATCAATAATGATTTTTAAAGACAAAATTATTTCTTAATTAATTATTTAAATAATGCAAATTTGAAAGAAAACGATTATAAACAATAAGAAATTTTTTTAAGAATTTTTTGTTTTAAATCATCATTGACCCTAAACAATAGAATGGTAAAATTTTTCTTTCAAAAATATTAAAGTAAATTATTTGTTTATAAACAAATAGCGTTAAAAAATCTTACACAGAATAATATAATCCTTATTTCTAATATATAAACAGCTATACCAAAGTACATGAGAAAAAAATTTTTAACAACAATTTTACGATTTTTCATTTTTTGTTAACTTAGAAAACTCGTTTTAAATAATATAAACAAATTTTAAATTATTTTATATCGTCATCTTATTGAGTACACTCATAGAAAATACTCAAAGAGGCGAAAAATTTTTTAAGATGATTATTTGAACAATTATCAAGCTTTCAATGAAGACAGAGGTATGAAAAAAAATTGTTAATTAACAATAGGCTAGCTTTTTGAAAAATGCATTTAACATTTTTTTTCCAACGGAACTTTATTTTTTCAAGTGTTGAAATGATACCATAATTTTTTTAAATTTTTAAATCAATATTTAGTGCGTTAAAAAAATTATTTTAGATGAGGTAGTCTCACTATAGAGGCGGCGTACTCATTCCGAAACGGTCGCGCGGAACCCTATTTTCAGCAACAAATTAAAGGTATAAATATTAGAGCTAGAGATTCGGGAATTCGAAGTTTTTTTTTTTGGAAATTTCCTCCTCTTTAATGTTTTTTTTTTTTGCAATTCCCCCTATCTTGTATAGTTTTTAAGTTATCATCAAGAACTAAAAAGGCTTTTTTCTCGTTCATTTTTGGTTAATAACAATTACAATTTTTATTTGCAGGAAAAAATCGACATGACACATTTCTCAGAATTGCAATCCGGGTCGAATGAGCCATCGCTCATATTTTTCCTACCCTTCTAACTATTTTTCGCAGAAAACTCACTTCTCGACTAGATTATGATATAAGGTGTTTGAAATTGTTGCCATTTTCATTAATGTATATGTTAAATCTTCTGATCAGTTCACCTCTTTAAACTTGTTATACTGTGTGTCGATTAATAGCTGCAACACTGGCATATATTTTATTGTAAAGGTCGGCCATGTCCTCTATTGTTTCTTGGTAAACCATACTGTTTAAATGAACCCACAAATAAGTCTAGCGGTGTGATATCGTGAGATCGAGCGGGTCACCTGAGTACTCCTCTGTTAGCAATCCATCTTCCTGGAAATGTTTGGTTTAGACAATTAGTGACGATGTTTTGATTATGTGGGCCTGCTCCATCTTGGTATATTGGTAAATTCTGTAACAATGCTGGTAAATCATTTTGTAAAAATTGCAGGTAACTTGCACCACTTAAATTTTCTTGATACAGCTGTGGATCAACACTTAGGATTATCTTGAGACCAGTATCGATAGTTATGCTTTGTCAGTACTCCGTTATTGTGGAACCTGGATTCATCGCTCTACATAATTTGCTCTGAAAACCCCTTTTAATCGTATACAAGTTAACTCCGATGATCGTATACTAGTTGGCTCCCTTCGTGAAAAGGATTAGGGACCTTTCTACTTTCTTCCAATAATACTAACGGTATACTTTAGTTCGCTCCGGCGGTCAGATTTTAATCCCCGACCCGAAAACAGGCTCCGTGGGACTTGAGAACGTGGGATTTGCGAACAGTACCTTTTTCTAGGGCTTTGCGAACACGTACACCTGGAATTAATCTAACAGCTGACCATCGGTGGGTTTTGCGAACACGCTTAAAATTAGAACTATAAAACTATTAATATATGATATTATTAAGTTATTATTAAACAATCTTTTTTTAATCCTATAACATCTTATATTATAAGAACAAATAATTATCAAATTCAAAGAAAGATTAAAATTTCCGAAATAAATTTAGATGAATGGGTTTATGAAGAAAATATTTCCGGATTTACCAGAACATAAATAGGATAATGGCTCATTGGAAACAATAGGTACCGATTTCATAATGAGATTTAAGGGTAATTTCAACAAAAGTACTTTTTTTCTTCTGGGAACTGTTTGCCAAATAGTAAATAAACAGCCTAATAAAAGATAAATAGCCTAATATCTACAAATATAAAAATAAGAAAATCAGATGTAAGTTTCATTCTGAATATTAAGTTAACAAAATAACATTATGGCAGAAATTGAATTTATCACCACGACAAGAGGCAAACCATCGATTATTTTTAATGGTCATCAGTATCGAATAATACGCGAAATACACGGCTTAGTTACTTGGTTATGTGTTAATGAAAAAAAAAACAAAGATGTAAAGGATCCATTAAGACAAGAGATGGTAAATTAGTTGAAAATAGTAAAAACCACATGTGTGCTCAATACAATGAGTTGGACGTGAAAAAGAAATTGCACATATGCACTAAGAGAGCTAGGGAAGATTTGAGCATCCCGATCAGTGAATCTTTCGAAGTGAATTCATGGTATGTAATTCTATAAATTAAAAATATTTTTTAGAATTCTTGTTTCATTTTCTTAATACACATACCGGATGTAACTACTTTCATTACAATATTTTATTTTTATTACAGGATCTAGAAGCTAGAGGATATGAATTTGTCACTAAAATGCCAAAATACAATGTAGTTAAAACCAGTTTATGTGAAATAAGGAGAGTGACTTTAGGAACAGAACAAAACCCGAAAACTGCTACAGAAATTGTTTTGAAACCAGAAACACTAATTTTGCCTGACGGAAACAGTTTTTTAATTCACGATTCAACTGTTGAAGGCGAAAGAATTTTTATATTTGGCATAGAAAATGCCAGCATTAATTTTATGGATGGAACATTTGATATATGTTCGGCTCAGTTTGTTCAGCTATATAGTATTCACATAGATGCTGGAAGCAACCACGAAGAAACTAACGTGCAGCCAATTATTTTTGCTTTACTGCCAAGAAAAACTGAAGCAATTTACAGAAGATTATTTCACGCTATTAAAAATTGTGCACCGAAATGGAAACCAAATTTGATAAATATCGATTTTGAAATTGCAGCTATAAATGCACTTCGTAGTGTGAATAGGACTTCGAAAATTTCTGGATGCAATTTTAATTTTATGCAGTGTCTTTGAAGGAAAATACAAGAGATTGGACTTACTAGAGAGTATAGAGAAAATGAAGAAATTCAGAGAATTTGTAGAATGTGTAGTGCTCTCTCTCTAATTCCATTAGAATATGTGGATGATGGTTGGTTGGCTATTTTTGGAGAAGCACCGGAATTAGATAAGCTGCGCCAGTTTGCAGATTACTTCATAGACCAATAACTTGACAATGAAAAAATGAATATTGATGTTTGGAATATATCCAAACAACGCCACAGGACAAATAATGTTGTTGAGGGCTGGCATCGACGCTTGAATCAGTTTGTTGGAAGGAATACTCCTAATATTTATTTTTTGATAAGGAAACTGAAGGAAGAAGCAATCCATTCATCATTTATCCTAAAACAAATTGAATGTGGAGTTTCTCAAAACAAAAGAAAAAAATTGTACCAAAAACAGGATGACAAAATTAATGAATTAGTAAATACGCTATACCAAGATGGGAATATTTTACGTTGTCTTCGACTGTTAAGTTACAGTCAAAGCTTTGAATAATTTTAAGTTTTTTGTCAAAATAGAAAAACATATCTTTTTTAATAAATATCCCACGTTCGCAAATCCCACGCCACCCGAAAACATGACAGGTAAGTTCGCTCCGCCACTAAATTTTATGAGGGGTGATTGGGTTTACCTGGAAGGTCGCGCAGTTGAAAATTAATTATTAAATTTAAATTTTTATAGGTAGTTAATTAGCCATTATTAGATTTAAATTGTAACAGGTGGTTAAGCATCTTCTTTTATTTCCATTATTCTGACAGTTTTAGTTGAGTTAAGGTGAAAATATTGTAAAAACAGTTAAAAATTATGAGTTAGTGAAATATTAAGTAAAAAGGGAAAACCTATGTTACCAGTCAACGATTTTAAGTTCAATTTTCATAAGACGTTGTCTGGGAATGTAAAACGGTGGCAATGTACACAGCGAGGCGGCTGTAAATCGTTAATAAAAACTGGAGGTTCAAACCCTGTCATCATTGAGTATTACGAGCTCCATAATCACTCAGCCGAATTAACATCAACATTAAACTATCAAAATTATTACATACGGAGTTAAAAAGGCAGGATGTTGAATCGTTAACCGTTAATGACGTGTTTTTGATTCGCAAAAATATATATAATAGCAGAATGAATGTGCTCCCGAAAACACCAATTTCTCGGCGAGAAGTGCAGGAAACCTTAAATGCAATGGCAGTGGTGACACCATATATTTAATACTCCCATATCGCCAGCTTGAGAGAGAAGTGCGTCGCCGATAGTAGAGTGTAGATAATCGTTTCTCTCTCACGCAGCCTCGTATAGTTATAGGCGTCACAGCTGTACAATAATTTTTTTATTGTTGTTTTATATATTCATCAGAAGATATATTGTTATAAAAACGTATAAATAAACAATGTTATGATATATTCATTTATCATTTGTAGAATAATTTTCAAAAATAAAAATCACCTACGTTTGCTTAACTTTCCTTTTTCTCTACGTTCCTTTTTCCCCACGAGACACGACGCCAATGCAATTTATGTATATGCGCAAGCGCGTTGGCACCCGATTCAAATCTTGCATCTCTATCTGTCGGCACGCTTTGTTTCTACAGGCTAAGATAGGACGTTGGCGATATAGGAGTATTATTATTGGACACTAATATAGTCATTTTTGCATGTGAAACAAATTTCAAGTTTTTGTGTAAATCAACGAGTGTCTATGTCGACGAAACATTTAAATTTTGCACGAAATTCTTTTACCAACTTTTACAATTCACATACTCGAAAATGAATACTATGTACCATTGGTTGTTATTCTACTACCAAGATTCTCTTGACTTAATTCTTTATTCCATAACCTTCTTGATTAGGTTTATTTTTATATAATTTCACCAGATATAGAATTTTTAACTTTCTTCTTAATTGACTTCATCCAAATCTTAATCAATTTTTTTTTATTCTCATCCGTATAAGTTTTATTTTTTATACATATAAGCCAACACAGATATCTACCATTCAAATAATTCTTCAGTTAAATATCTTAAATTAGTAAATTGTGGACATTACAAAACTTAATTGTTTTATTGATTTGTTATTATTCTACCTTTAATTTTTTTATAAATTATTTTTTTTTAATGTATTAAGATTCCAAAATTTCAATAGGCAGGTTCGACATTTTTCTTATTTTTTTTATTTTAACTTAACTGAAATATTAATATTTACGTCCGCTGTAAGCATTTTAAAATCAAGAATCGGTGAGAGGCTGGAAAACGTACCTGTGCGCGAGACTAGACCGTGTGACATCAGTAGCCATGAACACTTCGCCCCTTGCCCGCTGCTGCGCGGTATTCACACACATTTTACAGGGTTATGGTTTTTAGTAAATTTTCTACTAAATTAGTAGATTTTTAAGAAAAATGAGGGTGTTAAGTAGAATTTTAGTAGAATTGTTAATAGGCAGGTTCGATATTTTGTTCAACTGAAATCGATATATTTTTAAAAAACTATAAAAAAAATTGAGGGCAAAATATTAATATTTACGTTTGGATGATACAAAATATTTTTTCTGCGATGAGACACTCGTCTTAAATATACCATAGATAGAGATAAAATATAGTTTAAAATTCAAATCTGAAAAATCTACTGAATTTTACAGCGGACGTAAATATTAATATTTTGGGCTCAATTTTTTTTTGATCTTTTTTTTAATAAAAAAATATATCGATTTCAGTTAAAAAAAAATGTCGAACCTGCCTATTATCAATTCTACTAAAATTCTACCAAACACCCTCATTTTTCTTAAAAATCCATTAATTTAGTAGGAAATTTACTAAAAACGGTAACCCTGAAAAATGTGTTTGAATACAGCGCAGCAGCGGGCCAGGAGCGAACCGTTCATAGCTACTGACGTCACACGGCCTAGTCTCGCTCACAGATACCGTTTTCCAGCCTTTCACCGATTGTTGAAATTGTTTTTTGATCGTTTTTAAATAACAAAATCTCCCGATTTCAGTTAAAAAAAGAAAATGTCGAACCTGCCTATTTTATCTTTCATTGTCTTAAAAATTTTAAGATTCTTTCACTTTTTCAAATTTATTGCGAATTTATCTATAATACCTTCCTTTCATTTTCTCTACTTACATATCAACTCTTCTATTACTTTTAATAAACGACATTTAACTACTAATAATCTTTTAATAAATATATTGTCAATAGATAGAACGTTCGTTAACTTTAACGGTTCTGTAACTAATGACAACGACGTTTAGATTGTGACAATTATACAAGAAATCAACTAAACGTCATTGCCTTTACTTATTGAATCTTTAAAGTTAATGGACGTTCTATCTACTGACAGTAAGTTTCGTATATAACTTTATCAACATTAATATAAAATAATATCCTCCTTATGTTACTTAAATTATTTCAAACATTATCATATTAACCGATTAACTGTGGACGGGAGTTACCGATGTGATTCTAAAAGAATCCCATACAATGTGTATGGCGCTCTTTATACCCGAGATACAGAGTGTTTTATCCATTTTGCCCATTTCTTTCCTTGCTCATGACAGTTGAACCATCTTGTAGATTTTTTTGACATGACCTACATGTCTTGTTGAATGGACGGCTGTATTAAAATGAAACGAAATCCAGGTCAGGCTTGGCAAAAAATTCACAAAGTTTTCCACTCTCAAATCAACACCCTGTATATGTGAGCATTTAAAATTGGTTTCCATATTTGGAAAGAGCACAAAAAATTGAATTCTGTGATATATTTTTATTTTTGGCCAGACGAGCTAACTTTTTAAATTTTGATGTCAATTTATTTTATTTCAGAATTTTCAGGTACAAAATCGAATAGGACGAGTTTTCATTTATTTTTTTATGTTATCGTTAAGCTTGCTTCACCTAACGAAGTAAATTTTTAACGCTTACGCAATAAGTTCGTTCTTGCTTACATTTAGACCACTACACGATGTAATTACAGGTCCATATTTAGGACAAAATACCACAAAAATTTGTCTTTCGAACACCCTGTATAATGATTAAAAATTTCTACTTGGTAGAATTGTAGAGACAATAAATTGAAAATAAAGTTACTACCATCTCATGCTTAAAAAAACGATTTTTATACTAGACTACATGATGCGTTTTTTTATTGTTATCAAGGTGGTGTGGAAATGAGTACAATTAATCATGCAATGGTAACAACTTTATTTTCCATTCGTTGTATTTACAAATCTACCAAGTAAAAATTGTGAATAATCATTATACAGGGTGTTCGAAAGACAAATTTTTGTGGTATTTGGTCCTAAATACGAACCTGTAATTACATCGTGTAGTGATCTAAATGCAAGCAAGTACGAACTTAAAAACGTAAGCTTTAAAAATTTACTTCGTTAGGTTAACCAAGCTTGACGAAAACATAAAAAAATTAATAAAAACTCGTCCTGTTCGATTTTGTATCCCGAAAATTCTCAAATAAAATAAAATTTAAACTCTTCTGGCCAAAAATAAAAAAATCATCACAGAATTCAGTTTTTTGTGCTCTTTCCAAATATGGAAACGAATTTGAAAAACCCACATATACAAAGTGTTGTTTTGTGGGTGGAATAATTTGTGAATTTTTTGCCAAGCCTGGCTTGGATTTCGTTACATTTTAATACAGTTATCCATTCAATAAGATATGCAGGTCATATGCGCCAAATGTCAAAAAAATCTACACGGTGGTTCAAATGTTATGAGCAAGGAAATAAATGGGCAAAATGGATAAACGTATCTCGGTTATAAAGAGCACAATACAGATTGTATGGCGGTTTTTAATAATCACCTCGGTAACCCCGTCCGTTTCCCAATGAATCACCCTATATAAAATTAATTATTAACTTATATATTAACTCATTTAACAATATAAACATCTACTAATACCTATTTCAACTCATTTTTTTTATATTTAAACATTTCCTTATAAAGGGTGAAAAAAAATTATAACAATAGTTATTAATTATATAGTTGTAGAATTCTTTTACAATCTGGCCATCCGGCAGTAAATAAAACAATTCATTATGCATCATTTCAACCACTTCCGACGGTTTTAAAAACAAAATACCAATAACATTTTCAAGTAGTTTCCTACAATCGAACTCATTCATTTGTTAGGCCCAACTCATGGATTTTGCGCCACCAAAACTGAGACAAATGAAATCGGCATCCTACAATGTTAATATTTGGCCACACAAATCTGGCTGCATTATGAATGGCCAGTCCAAAATCCAACACAACGTTAATTGGATTAAAAGTTAATTGTAGGTTGTTGCATTCCTTAATAATAAGTTTGAATAACTTTTTATAAGGACCGCTTTTTTCGTTTGGAAGTAACGCAAATATGACTGGCACATAATGCCCATTTTTAAGATCATGAATACTAAATAGTTGATGAAAATATTTTGTTGCATATTCAAACGTACCATCCATATAAATATCCATATAAATTGTTGACGTTGAACACAAAAAAAACATGTTTGTGTAGCAAGTAAAAACAATAATATTAAAAGTTTTATCGGTATGTAATAAAAAATTATTGGTTTGCAGGTTGAAATTTTCGACGACTTTCAACACTAAGCAGTAGTCTATCCGTATTTAGGTTCTAATTGGCTGGGTAATTTCTAATTTTCTATATCCTTAAATATAATTTTTAATACAAAATAAACTCTTCTAAGAATTATTACGCTGAGCGCAAACCGGCCATGCAGCAGGTACCCTTAATAAATTGGGTGCAAACTACCTGAATTAATGAGCGGGGTCAAGCCGGTCGGACGCAAGTTAGCTGACACCGTCACAACACTTCCACCTAATTTTTCCACAGTATTAGCTTTGGAAATTTTATACTTGTTAATTATTAATAACCTATTACCCCGTTCGCTAAATATAGTTTGAACACTTTCCATTTAAAAAATATTTTCTTTAAACTAATTTTAGACTTCTAAACCCTAAAGGAGAAGTCGTATACTACGGCTCTGTCTGTCTATCAGTCTGTCCGCATTTATAACCCAGAAATGAAAAGAGATAGAGACAAACGGTCAACGGTAATAAACTCAGAATACCTTGATCAATTCTTAGGTACTTGTATTTCATATAATCCTTTTTTAGCTACTTACAATTTGCGGCAGAATTCACTCATATATAGAGTTTGTTTAACCATCCTTTGCCGTTACGTCATAATCGGTGACGTATCCTGCTGTTTTACGTTTGTCGTATATTATTTGAATGTTATTTTACACATAACCTCAAAATTAAAATATACCTACTGACATATGTTAAGGATTGCTTTCAATGACCCATGTTAAGGTGCGTTTGTATTAATAAATTGGTAATGACAAAAATTGTATTTTGCTTTATGGGTTGCGTACCTTTTTACATAAATTAGTAATTTTTTAACTTGAAACCTCCGTTTTTTTAACAGATTTGTTTCAAATTTCTAGTTCGAGGATATTTAACGTCCCTTAGCATGATTTTTGACTAAAATAAAAATACTAATGATCGAATCTTGATTAAATGGCGAATTAAATAATGTATATTAAAAATGTATTATACGATTATACTTTTGGGGTGAACTCAAAGTTTGTTTAAAATTAGATAGAATAACTACTCATATTTTTAAAAATTGTATAGTAATTATTGTCTGTGTCATTGTGAAAAGTACTTTCGTAAGAATTCCTAAAAAATGAAAAAAAAAACATATTTATTGGAGAAAACAGGCAATAAATAAATTTATTTCTGAAAAACTCCCAATACAAATAGGAAAAAATAGTATCTTTTGCACTCTGACCATACCATCTCTATCTTATTATACTGGCAGTCATAGGGTGGAAGACGTAAAACCCGATGACCATGTTTTAGGGCCAGTTAATCCATTCTCAATAAAATTAAGAAACATGAAATATTTTAAAAACATGCTCCGAAAATATAACATCTATATCTTTTTTTTGGTAAGTGCCTTCTTATTACATTCCACAGTTGATCTTTCATAGCAAATTTTGGATAGTGAATTTGCTTCTCCTCGAGCCACTCCACCACTGATTGCTTCGTCCAACTTTAATTTGCTATTTTCTCGATAAGGCAGCAATGATACGATGCATTGTCCATGATTATCAATGAAGGCTCAGACAAGTTTTGCAATAGTTGTTCAGCAAACCATTTTTCAAAATTTGTGCAATTTATTGAATCATGATAATCGCCCGATTTCCTACCCGACTTGAAAACAAGACTGGTATTTTCCACAAAACCTTCCCCGGAACCTGCATGTAGGACAATATATCAAACACCTTTTCCAGTTTTTTTTCTTGTAGTTTTTAAAGACTCTCTTGTCAACTTTTTCTAAATGCTCCTTTACTGAAAATCCAGGTTTCATCTACGACTACTGGTTTCAATGAAAAATGGTCATTTTGATTTTTTGTATACTCCGGCAAAAATTGTATTCTGTTTTGCCTAACTGCAGATTGCTCCATTAGATATTTTCGATTTGATATTGAGCATTTCCTCCACTTAAATTTCAGTTTGGCCAAAGCACCGGCCAAGGAGCTTAAGGATATCTCAACTCCGTTAATATCAAGTTTTTTTGTAGGGATCTAATTGTGACGTGTTCTCCTGTTGAAACAAAATAAATAGGTTGAAGCTTGAAAATTGCAAAATAAAAACTGAATATACACCTACCTGCAGAATACATCGCATATACTCGTTTCCTTATTGCATGTTGATGTATGGTAAAAATGGAAGATCCTCGAGCAGAAACATGTCCAGCATGAACTTTAATTTTGTAGTCTTTATCTGTTTCTATTCCACTAGTAACTATTTTTTGAACGGTTCTAATACATATGTCTAGAGCATCAGCAACAGGCTAAAAAATTTAATGAAATCAAATCAATAAATACTTACTTTTTGCATAATATAGGTAGATACTTACTTACTTTGTAGACTGCATTTAATGGTAAAAGCGGTTTTCCAGCATCTCTTTCTCTTGAAAATTAATTAATCAACTTTAAAATTAAAGGTTGCTCTTTCTGATTATACCGGGAAGGTATTTTGACAATGAAAAAATAATTTCAAAAGGCGAAAATAATCAAAAATACTCAACAAATCAAAATATGACAACTTAACTGTCAACAGTAATAAATAATCTACATTAGTTAAGAAATACGTTAATGACGTCATAATCCCGTCTCATCCATTTCATGATGGAGAGATCAAGATGGATAATGTATGACGCAACGGCAAAGGATGGTTAAACAAACTCTAACCTCTCTACTTAATTCGTGGCAGAGTTCGATGTTTCCCATATTAATATAGTTTTTAATTATATTTCCTTTACCATCTGGTGGTTAAAACTTAATTTTTATTTATATTCACAAAAGATAACCCAATTACAAACAATTATTTTTAAATTAGAATTTAACCAAACAGTTCAAGCATACTTAAGATAGTATTTAAAAAAAAATTTTTTGTAAATTGCAGGAATGATTTTAACAGGATCAATTATTAGGTACCTGCATTTGATATATTCCTTTTTTACCTACCTGTAATTTGTGGCTAAAGTCAGCCACAAATAATCCCGTACTTAATCTGTCACAGAGTTCGATGTTTCCCTGTTAAAATTTTACTTTTTAACCATGTCTCTGTTATGTCAAAAATATCGTTCCGTATAATCATCATTTTTATAAAATTTTGAAAGTTTAACATTAGACAGGAAGTATTCAATAGTACAACGTTAAGCTTAATTGAATAAAGCATTCTTTTATTAATTACTTTGTTTAATTTACGATCTTTGTTATTATTTAAATTAAATACACCTACTTATTTTTAGAACTATACTTTATTGTAAAACTATAAAATCAAGTAACTAATTAATAAATTTATTGTATCTTATAAACCGATTATTTCATTAATATTCCTTGTATTTTTGGAAAAAAGTTTAGAAACATCGTGAGAACAGGTGTGGCCTAACAACAAAATTGCTAAATATCTTATATAAATTTACGCTTAATTTTATTGTTAGTGCATTATTTTGAAATTTAAGAAGAAAGTTTTATAAGTCCAGTCCTTGACCATAAGAATCCTAATAATTATCTCGTATTAAACAATCAGTCTCTAAAATGAAATACCGACAAATAAATATTTAAAAAATGAATTACATAAACAGAATGCCTGTAAGCGAAATTCACGACCGCGAGTAGTTTCTTGTTTTCATGGATTATAACAATGACACACAAATGTATATACAGGGTCTATCAAAAGTGTGGAAACGATCCTGAAATTCAAAAACTATTAAAGATAAATAATAATATCAAATGATATACTGTTGAATTCAACTCATTGCGATATGTCGAGTTTGCTAAAAAAATCATCATATATGCTTTTAAAAAAATCATGATGGCCAAGTCCAAAAAAACCTAGTTCTTTAACTGCCCTTAACCGATTTCAACCAAATTTTCGGAAATTTTGTTTTGGTTCTAACTAAAAACTGACTAGATTTTGGTGCTCATCGTGGAATATTATCAGCAATTTCGATGCTGTCAAAGTTTTATAAAATTCATAAAGAAAACTAGTAAAAGGAATAATCTCTGCGCGATTTTTAAAGACTACAGCCCGTTTCCGTCATCGGAAGAAAGTCCGATTCGAAAAAATCGGAATTCTTCCAATAATTTTTTTTCCAAATTTTTCAATTTTTTGTCAAAGAGCCCCATGCGATATCGATATCAATCGAAGCGTCTTGACTTGCACAACACCTTAAAAGCAATCGGTATCGACAAATTTGCTTTCCTTATCGAGATATCTCGAATAGAAGTTTCACTTAGTAGGCGGGACCAGGATTTTCGGACTCGAAATAGCTCATCTTCTGATAGAACTTTTCACACATCCACGAATCAACACAGACAAACTATTTTTTTTCGCGAAAAATCAAATTTCTCCACGTTTCATGATATTTTAAGTCATTTGGAGATTATTGCACGATTTCAATACTACGGTTTGCACTACTTCACCAAAGTATGGGCGGGCCGTAGTAACAAGTTCAAATATCTGAAGCAAAAATATATAAGGAAGAAGGATAGTATGAAATCCACAACATCAGGTACGAAGACGACTCATTTTGAATTTTTCGACAAATTTGACGATATTTTTGGAAACAATGAAAATGTTGAACTCCGTTTCCTTGCATCTACTTCAAGAGGATGGCAGAATGTGAAACATTTGGATTTAATTGAAGAAGTTCCATCTAGCTCTGACAATATTGTCAAGGATGTTCCATCTACCAGTAAAAATATAAGTGAGAAAAAGAAAAGTATTGCTCTGAAACAAATTCAAAAATTTTAATGAAAATGCAGAAAAGAATGAAAAATATTTTATTGCGGAGTTTGATATCTTCGTTGTTGTGTGCGTTAGGAAAAAACATTCAAATGAAAATTATAGATAGAGACAAGCTCCACTTTTCAAAAGTATTTACTAACATGTCACAGCATATAAAAGTTATGTTTTTTGCAATAGAACAGCTTATATTTTTTTTACATTTTTAGATTCATCCTGAGAAGCTGATTTCAAAAACCTATTACAGTTATATTATAAACTAAATAGCTTTGAAGTTATAAACAATTGAGAATAGCATTTTTTCAACCTTAAATCGAATAAAACTGGGCTCGATTTCTTATAATATTGCCAAGATTTTCAAGTAATATGATATCAAAGTTGTTTTTAAATCTTGTCACACAATACAGAGCTCTCTAGTCAACGCAAAACATATAGTTCCTCCTCTACATAAATCAGGAATCTATAAACTTTGATAAGAGTCTGGAGAGCCAGCGCCCTCTTAATCTCCCAAGCTTCCGCATATGCAAAAATTGTCTGAATTGGATAAATAAGAGACGTTTTGTTTTCAGATGTTATAAGCTGAAATAAATTAATTAATCTGTAATTTATTTTATTAAAAGAAGTCTTGACTATCTAAATCTAATATGTGTATTAAAAAAAAAGAAATAACTTCCATTTATTTCGAAAAAAAAAATTAAAAACAGATATTCTCAGGAATCGAACCAGCTACGGTACGGTACTCCATGCTTAGTAGAATTCTACGAAACGACATTGAAATATTAAAATGGCACTCTGTGTCAAATTGTCGATCGCTTCAAATCTACAATTGTAGAGAACGCTGTCGTTTCAAATCGACAGCTTTGGTATCGCGTTATCTACATTTGTTCTGTCAATTTCCTTATTTAACTTAGCGTAAAGACAGAGATGAAAAAAAAACAGAATCTTTATAATCACAATTGATTAAAGTGAAAAGTGATTGTTATGGTTAAACTTTTTTAACCTCACTCCGAGTAAATAAGTGTTTTATACTTTTTATCAAATATTATTAGATTTAGGACGAAATAAAACCATTTTAAAAATGCGTGTCAGAAACGAACACTGGAATGCTTTGATGGTTATTTGTGAAAAAAATCCGGAGTTAATAACTAACAAGATAAATGGACCCAATGCCAGGGAATTATGAAAAATTTGTTTCACACAGTTGCGAATAATTTAAATAGCCTTGGTTTCGGAGAAAAATCTGTATCCGATTGGAAAAAGGTAAGTTTTTATTCGAAAATACTAAAACAAAAAATAAAAAACTGATTTTAGGCAATAACAGACTGGAAGTCGAAAGCTAAATCTAAGGCAGCTAAATTGTCTAATGATATGAGACAAACGGGCGGAGGAGAGCCTATTAATAACAGTCCATTATCTAATTTGGAACAAAAGCTGTTACAAATAATGGGGAATGTAGCAGTTGAAGGAGACGTAGGAATTGTAGAAGTGGGTTTTGGACAGGTAATATTTTTACCATTATCCAAAATGATTAGGGTTTAAATAACAAGATTGATGTAATTTCTTCATAACCTACCAATAATGGAAAGGCAACGTACATGGTACCAACATGATGGAGCAACCTGCCATAGTACAAGAAATGTTCGAGAATGTCTTCTACAAATTTTTAACGGAAGAGTAATTGGAAGATTTGTGGACTTTGCTTGGCCTCCAAGATCTCCGGACCTGACCCCCCTAGACTTCTTTTTATGGGGATACTTGAAGCAAAAGGTATACCTTGTGACGTGTTTTCTTTCTTCCAAATGAAATTTGCCGTCACTATGACACCCACGGCTTCGGTATTTTACTAGATTGCCTCGGGCGCCAGATTTTTGGGATGGTTTACTCCACTGACTCTCGATCTACTGCCTCAAGAGTACCAGGGTAGCAACAGATGGAGGTTACAGTAATTCCAGGGGTCTGTTGTCGTAGACAGTTTAGCGATGCACGGTGTAAAACAGGCTTTAATTGTTTCACAGTGCCGAACCTGAATTTACCGGTTGCTTTTGTTAAAATAATAATAACTACAAGTGACTATTGATTTCTAGAATTATTAACTCTTGCCACTAACTACGGAAAGCTATATTAAAACGTGTTCTTAAGCAATTTATAACCAAAAGCCCCAGATTATTTGCAAACTAAATTTATTTATTTTTTTTTAAATATGCAAGCAAAATTCATCGGTATATGATAGGATAAATAAAATCAGTATAAGATAGCGTGTAACTCTACAAAAAGCAGGTGAAGGTAAAATGCATAACTAGCGGTGAAAATGATATCTAGACAGGAAAAGCGATACTAGGCACTAATGATTCTCAGGGGTGTTCCTTTGTATTTATGTCGAAATAAAATTTAAAAAAAAAGGAGAAACTAACCGGTATTAGAACTTGTATAAAATAAATATCTCAAAAGGTTAACTGAACTAGATTCTTGCGAATAAAACTGATCTTTTAATAAAGGTGTCTGACTGTCTAACGCAATTTTTGAACTAGATATATTAAAATTCCCCCAAACAGAACTCAAAGTTCGTTGAAAGAACGGCCGTTCGTGCTCCTGCTAGTTGCAGCGAACACAAGGGTCGCTAATTCAAAAACTTTGAATTAAACAAATTAAATTTCCCAAACAGAACTCAAAGTTCGTTGAAAGAACGGCCGTTTGTGCTCCTGCTTGGTTGCAGCGAACGCAAGGGTCGCTAATTCAAAAACTTTGAATTAAATAAATTAAATTTCCCAAACAGAACTCAAAGTTCGTTGAAAGAACGGCCGTTTGTGCTCCTGCTTGGTTGCAGCGAACGCAAGGGTCGCTAATTCAAAAACTTTGAATTAAATAAATTAAACTTTCTTTAGATTTTTTTTTATAATTTGGGGCCAACCCTCATTTATTTAAGCAAGCATGAAATATTTTATCTGACCAAAATACGCAGGAGACTGATTACTAATTAAAACATCGTAGCCAAGTGATATTTATTTATGTAAATAATAATAAAAAAAATGAACTAAAATAAACTTCAATATCCAATATTATTCCTCAAATGTATACAATAGAATTTCTTACCTAGTGTAGACACACACACTAATCAGTTTCGTTGGTCTTATCAATAGTTAATGCCGGTTCACGGTATCACAGGTTCGGAGTCGGTTTCGGTATTTTAAAAAGATCTACGCGGAAAGAGAGAGAAAAAAGCCCAGAATTTTCGTGGCTCCTGCCTTTTATCAAATTTTTCAAACCCCACTTAGCAAAACCCCACTAAAATAAAAATATGCGCGGCAGAAAACGAAACTGATTTGTGTTAAAAATTAATTTACAGAACTACAAAGGAGTAGCAACTAACAGGAGTAAGAATAAATTAAATACAGTATTTCCAAAGGAGTAGCGATTAACTAAATCGAATAAAGTAATTTAACTGATTTAAAACAAATAAAATAAGAGAGGGTGTTTACGGTTAAAAAAAAAAATAAAAATTGTACTAATTATACAGGGTGAAAAATAACTTCGTTACATCCCCCTCTTACTTCGGTAAAAAAAAAATGGAAGCGCAGCTTACATTTTTTTTTTAAAACCAGACAAAACGTACTAAAACCAAAATAAACAGACCCTGTCAGGCGCCTACCCCGGTATTGGTCTAACCCTATATTTGGGGTAGGTACACCTTAATACAAATAATTAAAAAAAATTAAATAAAACCGGTTATCTTCGGGATAAAAAAAAACGATTATAGATATTCACCCTCTTCATTCCGGAGAGAACTTCGGGACAGAATCTCTTCGTGGCCAACGTTCCCCTATTCCCTACTCCTGGAATCTTGGAATCCGGGTCCGTACGCTCGAGTACGGGAGCCGGGAACGGGATCCTTGGCTTCTTCGTCCGGTGAAGGTGCGGCCTCTGGAATACGGAACGCGAGCGTCGGCATCGGCGTCCGGAATGCTGGAACACAGGCAGAGATCGCATTGCACGCCTTTGTCTTGACGGGAGCTAGATACAAAGCATGCTTGACTGGCTATGGAACGGTTCCCCAGTCTCGGTGCAGGTGGTGGCGTAGTCGGGACGTTGTATGTACCGCGTGACGGACGGCGGCAAGTACAGGTCCTGGACATCTGACCATAACGGCCGCAGTGCGAGCAAAACAGGATAGCCCTTCCTCGGGTACAAGTGTCACGACGGTGTCCGGGGTATCCACACCTCCAACATAGATCGCGACTCACTGGGAGGAAGATATCGGGGTCACGGCGGTCTTCCATCCCCTCTGTCGTTAGTGGTCGCAGACATGAATCTGACAGTCTAGCAATAGCCGGTCGGCTAGTAACGGCGGTCGCCGACTGGAACTCCAGCGGTGCTGTCAATTCTTCCGGGCCCCATTTTATGACGTCGTCTTCTTGTGGGACGGTTGCCTCATTCCCACCGAGTGATCGGTCGACTAACGGCTGTATTCGCGGTTCGGTACTAGGTACAGACGGTGCATCTTCGGGTATGGTCCGGTCAGGGTCGCTCTGGACAGATCTTGGAGGGGATCCCGTAACCGAGGGTTCGGGATCGGACGGCAATTCAACTTCATCCAAGTCGCTCATATCGTGGATATCTAATACTCCGAAGGACGAACTAGACGACATGATTCTCGGAGGTCGGTGTTTAAGATTCTTTTCCGGTAACATTTTATCCACCTCTGCATTGCAGACCTCCTGCATCTTAGGATTCTGTGCACGATATCTTTGCTTAATCGGGGTGCAGTCTAGAAGACGGATCTCGTGATGTACTACGTCTGTCGGTCCCAGAATTTTCTCAAACTTCGGTAATTCCTTGTCTAGGAAACTTTTCAAAGTTTCTTCCTGTATTTCGGTCAGATTTCGGTCTTGTAACGGCACGATAGTTTCTACAGGACATCCTAAACCAGATAGTCCTTCCTCTTCCTCGTAACATTCTAGATCAGAGCGTGAAATTCCGATAAAAGTATTAAATTCGCAGCGGTCAGTAATTTTGGCCATTTCAAAATGTTCTAAGGTTGTCCTAGCGGCAGTTACTAGAGGATATTCTGTACTAGACCCCTTTACATCATCTTGGACTTCTTCCAAGCCTGACTGGGAGTTATCGGTGAATATCCTATCAGTTTTAACCTTTTCACAAATCGTCCTAGCGGCAGTTACTAGAGGATATTTTGTACTAGACCCCTTTACATCATCTTGGACTCCTTCCAAGCCTGACTGGGAGTTATCGGTAAATATCCTATCAGTTTTAGCCTCTTCACAAATTATTCTAGCGGAGTCAGTAATAGCCAAATTCTTTCTAGCAGTATTAACAGTCGGATTTCGTCTAGCGGTATCAGTTACATTCAGTTCGTAAGACTGTCCGAGGTCGTGCTCTTCTGGCGGTGATCTTACTACTTCTAAAATTCCTATAGTATCAGACAGTGTATCTGGCAGTTGACAGTCTACGAGTTTGCCTTCTTGGTAGATCTTCCCTGTTCCTAGTTCTAAGCAAAATTTATACTTCTTGAGTATATCCAGTCCCAAAACCAAATCAGCGATCAGACCTGGAAAATATTCCAGAGGTTCTTCCATAATGATGTCATTTACCATCAACTTTAGATCATATGTGTCGGTGATAGAAACCAAATTTCCGTTAGCGAGACGTGCTTTCGAAGTCTCACAGACTGCAGTCCGCTTTCTATGGGAAAAGTGTTTCACAATTTGATCTCCAACATATGATCGGACAGCTCCGGTATCCAACAAGGCTTTAAACTTGAAGTTTTCAATATGGACATCAATTTGCGGTCGTGGATCTGACGGTTCGTGTGACGGATGCTCTTGAGAAACTAAGAGTTGGGGTAGCTGCGGCGGCCTCTCTGCCTGACAGCTTCGGATTAAGTTTTCCTGAATCGAACAGGAACAGTCTCTTGTAAGGACTCCTTCCTTACGACAGCGGGAACAGAACAGTTTCGGTTGATTTCTACATTGTGATCGGACATGGCCCGTTTGACCACAACGCCAACAAAGTGTACTAGAATTACCGGTTACAGGCGGTCGATGAACTTGGGTGCTTGTTCGAGGAGAAGTACTACTGGCTACCGGTACAGCAGTCGGAAGTGGAGTTGTATTCATACTCGGTACATTCCTGGATATATTTGCAGACGGAAAACGTTGATTTGTACCCCTTTGCCATCCACTGGTGCTTGGAACATTTTGGAGTTCCTTTCGAAGTAACTCAAATTCCTTCACCTCTTGACAGAAAGAAGTAAAATCTTTGAAGTCATTTTTCCTGATCTGCTGCCGGTATTCGGGTAACAGATTACGGTATAACCAGGCTAGCTGTTGTTCGGACGTTAGTTTCCCATGACGTCGCATTAACGTTTGTAAATCGGTAATATAGGAAGACACAGGCTCATTACGGCGTTGCAATCGTCTTCCAATTTCAGCCTCTAAATCAATTTCATAATTTACTGGGTAGAAGAAAATACGGAAGTCTTTTTCGAAGTCGTCCCAGTTTGTAAAACGATTGCGGTTATTACGGAACCACAAGGCTGGTTCTCCAGTTAGTAATTCAGGTAATACTGGAAGTAACTGATCCTGTTGTACGTTCCTAGCCGTACATATTTCGTCTAGTCTTTCTAGAAAACTTGCCGGATCATCACGGTTTCCAAAAGATATTCTCCAATCATTAACGTTTATCAGCGGTGGAGTTGCCATTGTTATCGTGCTATTTTCAGTACTAGCCGGAGGCGTAGCGGTACGATTCGGTGTGATTAATTAAAAGTTTATTTCAAAACCAAAATTTTAAATGTCCAATCAGTAAATTAAAATTTTAAAAAGGCAACAATAAATACAACTTATTTAAACGAAGAGAAAAAAAAACTAAATTAAAAAAAAAAATCAAGTCCGGTTAAACAGAAAGAAAAATTTTTATTCTTTCACTGTGGATTCAAATTAAAAAAACATTATTCAGTACGGAAGCTTGAAAACAAAAGCAAGTAGTTACAGAATATTTAAAGTCTTATTATAAAAAGTGAGAAAAAAAAAAATGGAACGGTACTGAATCACAAAAAAAAAAAAAAAATTTTGAATCAAGACAAAAAAAAAATCAACTTTGGAGGGGAACAAATTTTCCTAAAATAATTTTAAAGTACCCTCGGTCTAGCCCTAAAAATTTTGAATAAATTTCTCAATAACTCTTAATCAATAATTTATTATTAACAATGAACTGTTTCCTTTCTTCAATAACGAACACCACTTTTCCAGACAATAACTTAGTTCACTGGGACAATCGGTACCAATCAGTATAAAATCTTTTCAAGAAATTTTTAATGATATTATTTGTTTGACTTGTTATATTCAGAAGAACCAACAAAACAAAAAAAAAAATCTTTGTAAATCCAAAGTCGGTACGTTAATCAATTTCAGATGTTATATTCCCTCGGCAATAATTTACCTCCAATGGGGCAACCGATACCAGTCAATGTAAAACCCTTTCAAATAAATTCCAAAAAAAAAAGATTCAGACTTGAAACTCAATTTCAAAAAAAAAATCAAACGCTTTGCAAATGAAGTATTTCAAAAAACAAGTACGGTCAAATAAAATAATTAATGCACTGTCGGTTCAGATTGAAATTAAAATTTTCTTTATAAAACAAATTAACGAAAAGTTTTCAAAGTATTATGCCAGATTTAAACAACTAAAAAAAAAATTGTTTATTCGGTATCACAAGTATTCCGTATCGTAAATTCAAGTCAAATATCCAGAAGAATAAAAAAATTTTAAAGTTCAAAACCACAATGCGAATAAAATATTCAAGGGACAGCCGGTATAATAAATATTAAAATATTTATTTCCAATCACATGTAAAATTTTATTGTTTATTTCGATCTGAAATAAAGCTATTTAAAATCACCGGTAAAATCTGCTATTTTAAAATAAAAGTCACAAATGTCGTTATCAAAAAAAACTGGTTTTCTTATCTTTTAGCAGGAGTTCAGAAATTGAAAAACGGCTTTAAATCGAATAGATTTGCAATAAATGTAAAATCGTTATTTTATTTTAAATAAAACATATACTGAGTGTTTTCGGTCTAAATTTATTACTTTGATTTTACGGATTTTATTTCTCGAATTTTTGACTAGATGTTTCCTTCTGGCGGTTATTTTATCTAAAAGATACAGTCGGTGCTCTTTTGCACGTTTTCTTATTTTCAAATTTTCCAAAACAAAGCAGCGGTCTGGGTTTTCCAACAACAGTTTTCTTTAATTTTTAGCGGCTTGTACGGTTTGTCTCTCGGTCATGTGCTCTTTTCAATGGTCTCTTGGACCTTTTTACGGTTCTTTCTTACAGTTTTCACGATATCAATTTTTCTTTTTCACAGCGGTCAGTAGACGGTCTCTGCTTCTTATACACACTTTTACAGGCTAATAGGTTATTATTCAAACAGCGGTATTTTTTAAAACAACGGTCCCTGCTCGGGCGCCATTTTGTGACGTGTTTTCTTTCTTCCAAATGAAATTTGCCGTCACTATGACACCCACGGCTTCGGTATTTTACTAGATTGCCTCGGGCGCCAGATTTTTGGGATGGTTTACTCCACTGACTCTCGATCTACTGCCTCAAGAGTACCAGGGTAGCAACAGATGGAGGTTACAGTAATTCCAGGGGTCTGTTGTCGTAGACAGTTTAGCGATGCACGGTGTAAAACAGGCTTTAATTGTTTCACAGTGCCGAACCTGAATTTACCGGTTGCTTTTGTTAAAATAATAATAACTACAAGTGACTATTGATTTCTAGAATTATTAACTCTTGCCACTAACTACGGAAAGCTATATTAAAACGTGTTCTTAAGCAATTTATAACCAAAAGCCCCAGATTATTTGCAAACTAAATTTATTTATTTTTTTTTAAATATGCAAGCAAAATTCATCGGTATATGATAGGATAAATAAAATCAGTATAAGATAGCGTGTAACTCTACAAAAAGCAGGTGAAGGTAAAATGCATAACTAGCGGTGAAAATGATATCTAGACAGGAAAAGCGATACTAGGCACTAATGATTCTCAGGGGTGTTCCTTTGTATTTATGTCGAAATAAAATTTAAAAAAAAAAGGAGAAACTAACCGGTATTAGAACTTGTATAAAATAAATATCTCAAAAGGTTAACTGAACTAGATTCTTGCGAATAAAACTGATCTTTTAATAAAGGTGTCTGACTGTCTAACGCAATTTTTGAACTAGATATATTAAAATTCCCCCAAACAGAACTCAAAGTTCGTTGAAAGAACGGCCGTTCGTGCTCCTGCTAGTTGCAGCGAACACAAGGGTCGCTAATTCAAAAAACTTTGAATTAAACAAATTAAATTTCCCAAACAGAACTCAAAGTTCGTTGAAAGAACGGCCGTTTGTGCTCCTGCTTGGTTGCAGCGAACGCAAGGGTCGCTAATTCAAAAACTTTGAATTAAATAAATTAAATTTCCCAAACAGAACTCAAAGTTCGTTGAAAGAACGGCCGTTTGTGCTCCTGCTTGGTTGCAGCGAACGCAAGGGTCGCTAATTCAAAAACTTTGAATTAAATAAATTAAACTTTCTTTAGATTTTTTTTTATAATTTGGGGCCAACCCTCATTTATTTAAGCAAGCATGAAATATTTTATCTGACCAAAATACGCAGGAGACTGATTACTAATTAAAACATCGTAGCCAAGTGATATTTATTTATGTAAATAATAATAAAAAAAATGAACTAAAATAAACTTCAATATCCAATATTATTCCTCAAATGTATACAATAGAATTTCTTACCTAGTGTAGACACACACACTAATCAGTTTCGTTGGTCTTATCAATAGTTAATGCCGGTTCACGGTATCACAGGTTCGGAGTCGGTTTCGGTATTTTAAAAAGATCTACGCGGAAAGAGAGAGAAAAAAGCCCAGAATTTTCGTGGCTCCTGCCTTTTATCAAATTTTTCAAACCCCACTTAGCAAAACCCCACTAAAATAAAAATATGCGCGGCAGAAAACGAAACTGATTTGTGTTAAAAATTAATTTACAGAACTACAAAGGAGTAGCAACTAACAGGAGTAAGAATAAATTAAATACAGTATTTCCAAAGGAGTAGCGATTAACTAAATCGAATAAAGTAATTTAACTGATTTAAAACAAATAAAATAAGAGAGGGTGTTTACGGTTAAAAAAAAAAATAAAAATTGTACTAATTATACAGGGTGAAAAATAACTTCGTTACAACCTTAAAAGACCGTTTGAAAATATTGATCATTTGGAAAGAATAATTAGGGACGGTGGATATGTTGAGGCGTACGTGCAGTGAGGGAAAAGTTAATCCGGATTCTTCTTTTTCATGCATGTAATGTTTGATGTTGTGTTTTGAAAATAAATGATTCTAATTATGTATGCATTTGTTTACATTGTATTATTGATAACTCGTGCAAAACAAAGTCAATATTTATAGCAAAATTTGCAATGAGAAAATGAGTGGTGTAATCAGTAAGTGCACATGAACATAATTTTTAATTTCTATCGATATCTTGAAATTAAATTTGAAGCACTTTTCTCTTATTGATTATAATGTGGTGTAGAATACTAGTAAACAATAATCAGGAATAAAATTTGCATTAGTGATGTACAGGGAAAATCAAAAATTTCGATTGAAGTCGAAGACTAAAGTGCTTTTAAATTTTATTTCAAGATATCGATAGAAATTAAAAATTATGTTCAAGTGCACTTAATGATTACACCACTCATTTTCCCATTGCAAATTTGCTTACTGACAACTTGATTTTGTACAGGTCAATAATTTAGATACCTAGTTTTTGGTCATTTTCGATCTTAAAGAAATTGTAAAAAATAATAAAACCTGGTTTTCATCGTAGATAGCTGTAATTAGACATTTAAACGTAGTTTTCAATTCTAATCAACTTTTCTTAATAACAATTTTAGATATTGTCGAAAATAAAGGTACTTTACTCTTGAGCAAAATTCATACTTTTTGACAAACCTCGTATACGATTGGAAAATTTCGATATCTGATTATCGTATATTGGGTTTTAGGCCTTGCAGAACTTTTTATGAAGAATGACGTTTTTTCCTAAACTTAATAATAAAAAAGTTTCCCATTTGTTGCCAACTTTTTCAGACATACTGTATGTACAGGTAACATTCTCGGTTTTATTATTTGTTTCTCAATCTAATCAAATTCAAACCACTACTAAAAATGTAAAAATATGAAATATATGACAAAACTAAAAAACCAATCAAAAATCAAATTAAACAAACTGACACATTGACATTGGCAAAAAAAAAGAAGAAAGTTAAATGTTTTCTGTTTAGTTAATATATATCCGAATTTTACCGAGTGCAAATTCTATTCCACACAGAGTGCCACAAATGAGAATAATCGACTTAATAAACTTCGAAAGTTGATTTCTATTGTAGAAAGCGATAGGTAGATTTCTACATGACACAGAGTACCACTGCAGGAACTTCTATATGTAACGCATACATTCTATCATTAGACCACACCGTATCATAGTAAAGATTAATCAAATTTTCAAGTTAACGTACAAATATTAGACAGTCGGACCGTGCGCATGCGGAAGCTCAGGTGACGAAGTGGACTCTGGCTCTCTAGACTCTTTTTAAACTTTGTTGCCCAGACTGCAATGTTGGTTATATCGGCCAGTCAGGTAGACGCCTAGACACACGAGTAAAGGAACGCCTGAGAGAAATTAAGAAACTTTGAAAAGCCGTCTTTTGTACCTCTTCCTCTTCGTTTGCGAATAATATTTTAGAGACTAAACATTCTCATGACAGTATTAACATTTCCCTCATACATAGTTGTTCACGCCTTCAGAGATTTTTTTCTCCTTAATTTGAGATTTTAACTATCATATGTCATCAATTAAAAAAATTTCTTAATTAATAACTTTCATATATATATTTTCATATACTTAATTAAATAAAATTTTTATCTTGTTTTTCTTTGCAATTTTGATCTTCATTTTGTTTTGTTTGTCTAGGTTATGTCTTATTTACTTCACCTTAACATTTCAATTCTTCTTTCCTAAATGTCTCCATTCTTCTTCTTTTCTCGCCTAATTTAAAACGTTGTCTGCCCACGCTCTTGTCTCTCAAGTCAAGTTTTATTATAATTTGAATTTACCTCGTCGTTTTTTAATTGACACTTGTCAACGATTGGTCATTTATATTTTCCATCTCCGGGTCTACCATTTCACATTGTATGGTAGATCGATACAGTCGCTCATAAAATAATGTTTTCTTAATTTTTTGATTTTGCATCTTTACGATGCACTTCGATTGTTACATATCAAGTATTGAATAAGTGCTCTTATGTCCACCATGAGTGGCCATTTTCTGTTCATTAAAAAAAATTATAACGTTTTTATAGCCTTTAAACGATGTAATTTTCCTGTTGATAACCTACGTTTTTCCTTACTAGGTGAAATGGTAGTTCAAATTTAAATATAATTTATAACAAGATTTATTAAATATTTCATCTACACTTATTGTAAGTTTTTATGTAACGTTCTATGATTTATATACTTATGCACTTATAATTTTTATAGCGCTTGAATATGGCCCAACTGCCGAAACATGTTGCGATTTGATTTGGTAGATTTCAATTTTTATTGAAATTACCTAAACATTTTTTTATATTAAATTCATGTAGTATCGACTTTGAGTTTTTATCTCCTTTGATATACTATACCACATTTGGGAATTGATAATCTAGTTTATTTAATAATACAAATTTTCATTTGGGAATAGATAATCTAGTTTATTTAATAATACTAATTTACTTTTTTATTTATGCCATTTACTTTATTATTAAGATATTGGGCTAATCTCACTACGAAACAATAATTTAAACGAGTGATATTGCTTTGTTTAAGTTTTATAATCATTATGACAATAACTATGTATATCTACCTATAGTTTGCTAAATAACAGTTTGTTAAAACATCACAAAACTAAAAAAAGCGTTAAAAGTGCATTATGGAAATACTCATGAAACTTACTTAACCTAAAATAACATTAAAAAAAATCACTTACCTTGAAACATAGTAAGTATTTTTCTAATTTTATTGTCTCTAAATATTCAGACATTTTAATTTTCAAACATAAATCTCAATTAAGAATCACGTTATAGTACAAACACAAAACTGGCGAGGTCTGATATCTGATCTGATCAGTTACATCAGGTTCAAAGCTCGGAACACTCTATGGAGTACGATCGTCTCAAATTCATCGTTAAGTTCCACCTACTTGACCAAATGATTAAAAACAAGAATAAAACTGTGTATTTGCAAATAGTGACTATAAATCTCAGAAGTAGTGTTTATTTTGTTTAAAAGAATCTGGCGCCGAGGTGATCTATTGTCCGGGACACGAATGATAATTTCTTTGTATACTATTTTATTCACAATAATTGTATTGTAATACTTTGATATTTAGATATTATATGTCATTTTATTTTGTACTATCAATTAAAAATAAAAATAAAAAAGGAAACATGGCAAATTATGGTTGCAAAACATTACGATTAACATTAACAAATAAAATAGATTTTGGAAATACATGTAGTTTATAATAGAGTTTATATAGAGAAATCTATTCGGCTCACCCGTGGCCAGGAAGGAAAGTTTGTAATAACCAACTTTCCGACCTTTAAAAAGCTTGTAATTGAGTTATTACATATACAATTGTGAATAATAGATTATTAGTCACTCGCGCATGCGTACACATAAGTATTTTGGACTGTATTAGTCCCGGAAGTTCCAACCAGTATTCCCTGTGTTTGTCCCTCAATGGATTTTCCAGCATACCGTTTACATGTTGGTAGGAAATACCACATGTGGGTTGCGGTCCAGTTAAAGGTTTTTCGGCTCCTTTACCGGCCCTCAAGAGTTCTCTTGTTGTGTTCTGCCGGGGGCATTTAGGTTTTTATGGTAGTCTAATGCTAGTTTGGACTGTATTTCCACCCCTTGTATTGCTTTAAGGGATGCTAACCTAACCTAACCTAACCTAACCTAAACATAGTTGTTAGTAATTAATTAAGTTTCTAAGTTTGATTATGAATATGATGGTATCATCTGTATATCTACCTATATATTGTAACGCTCTACCAAGATCAACAACTGATGAGAATCAATTTAAAGTATATAAGTAATAAACTCGACAAGTTAATTCAGTATTTTATTAAAAAGAAAAATATAAGAACCATCAACGCTGATTTTGGACTTCCCTGGGACATCTTTCGTGTACGTCTCCGGGACGTTCGATTTAGGTTCACTGTTGAGTATTTCGGAGATTTTTATTTTCACCTCTCGCACTTCAGATAAGAGTAATCATGCTAAAAATTGTGAGTTTTCAATGGATAAACACGTTTTGGGGTCCCTAGAATACGATTTTGATATTTCCCCGATTATGTCTGTGTGTGTGTTAGTGTGTGTGTGTATGTTTGGATGGATGTTGCAGTAACAATAACTCAAAAACTACTAAATAAAAAAAATTGAAATTTTGCATACATGATTCTGATGCCCCAGACTAGATCTGATTAGATTTTGGTGCCAATCGGACAACCGTAAGTGGCATTTGCCATGAGTGATGACGTCATTACTATACAAAACGGCAATAAAGTTTTACACATTTATTTTGTAAACACTTTAGTTTTTTTTCGTATCATTAAAATTTTCAAAACTTTTGCTATTGTTGCCAGATTTAAAAAAAAGTAATTTTTTTTCATTCTTTTTTGTGTTAACCTGTAAATTTTTGATTCAAAGATGGCGAGAGGTCGTGCGCTGGCCACATCAGATTTTTTATATTTTGATCGTTATTGTGACCCGGTATATAATATTATTATATTTCTATATTTTTAATGGTATTTTGTTTAGTTTTATTGAGTTATTTTTTTAAGAAATTTTAGAGAGATAGAAAAAACCCACTATATTTAATGTGTTTTATTTCGTCTTAGACTTTGTTGGTTTCTCAAGCCACTTCATCTATCTTTATTTATAATTATATTTTATTTTGTCATCATTTGCATTTTTCCCATGATACTGTAGAAGTCTGTGTTTACAAAAAAACAAATAGTACACGGTACCACAGAATATTATGGCGAGAAATGTTTAAACTCTGCATAAAAACTTGGGCGAAAATTAGAGAAACTATCAGTCAAAAATCAAATTTCAAACTTCCAACATCGCCACCGAAAATCTTGTATCTAGCGTCGCGACGCTGGCGCCAATAGTTTCGACAAACAGGTCTATTTTACTTCTGCAAACCCTACTATATTTTCACCCAACACCATCAATAAAAGCTACAATATTCAACCCTATTCAACATCGCGACGTCTTCGAACCGACGCTCAATATTTCGGCGTTTAACCATTTTTGCATCTTTCATCGTAAACGACAATTTCTCCACTTCGATGAATTTATTTTGTCTTCTCAACAGTAAATCGGAATAAGTATTTTCACATTTTAATTTGTCATCTTCTTATAGTCCCTGAGCCAAAGGTTAAATACGTATCCACTGAAACAGCTGATAAAATTTCCATCTTTCGTTGTTCACGAGGGAGTGACGTTTATACTATCCTAAATAACAACTTCCATCATATTTTTCTAAAATATATTGTCAATGTTACGCAGATGCGTACTATATTAATCGCATTATATATTTCTACATTATTGTTCAACGAGTATTCATATTAAAATCTAATGGTTTTTGTTATTTTTTTAGTTTCAGCTGATACAGCCCCAAGTAGCAAAATATGGCATAAAGTGGTACGACCAAAGATGGAAATTGGCAAAAAAAAAGCAGTAATATGGTGGTCCAAAATAGGATAATTAAGAAATTTGTACTGATAAGGTGTGGGCAAAAAAATCCCAAAATAAGGCATAAATTGTGCAAAATGTGGACTTGATGCCGTCTTTTATCCATATACGTCATGTACTAAAACAATCGTATGGCACCTCCATGATCGGTCTAAAAAGAAAAATAAAATGATAGAACTATAGTCGATAATTACATAAAATAGTATAAAGAGTAACTGATTTTCACATATAATACAACGAGTGGCATCTTGACTATCGATAATCCCATAAGTTATTTCACGAAAAGTGCTGTCAAATTATAATTTGACAACACGTTGAGTGCATTAACTTATGGGATTATCGATAGATACGATACCACGAATTGTATTCAATAGATTATATCACGAATTAATGACATTTTAAAAATTTGACCGCTGAATAGTTTATATTTACAGTACAAAAGCAATGACAAAGATGACAGCATACCTACTAGATTTTTAGCATTAAAAGTACCAAGTGTGATTATCAGTTATTAGTCAGTATGTGATGAATGATTATCGATTATTAATCAAGTAACAATATAGGACATTATTACATTATTAGTGATATAATCAAAATAATTAAAATACGTTTGTTAATAGCTGTCAGTAGCTTAATATCTTTGCCAGCAAAATTTTACTCATAATAGTAGTTTTTTCATAATGGCGCCTAACAACATCTCAACTCGTACATTTGTATCACAAAATATGGTCTTAAAAGTAGATTTTTCTCTGTTTTTATTACCTCATAATCAGGTTTTCCTAAATTTAGTTCGAAATTTTACTTAGAGAGTGAGTGTTTTTTCCCAATTAAGAAAATCGACCTGATAAGACAAAGTGGTCGTTTAGTCATAATTCGGTAAAATTCCATTAGTTAAGGTACACTGACCAAAATATGCCTAGTTCGTCTTGTGAAATTTGACAGTTGAAGTTTGGGGAAACCTTCGATCCTTTCCCCTATTTCTTTGAAGTATTGCAGTATGACCAGTAAAAACTTATTTTTTCGTTATAGAATTTATTAACATTTCAAAGTGACATTATCAAAAAATATATAAACATCATTTTTTTTTTAACATAAAAACAACTTTTTTCAACACTTTTTTTGCTATGGAAACTTTCAGCTGGATTTGATTCGGTTAGAATTGCAGATTAAATCGAAATTCTAACATACTGCCCGGCGCGAATGTAACAACTTGTAACTAACGCTTAACATGTATAAAAATAAAAAAATTAGAAACAAATGAAATAATATTGTTCAATTGACACGATTTCATAAAGTGGTGTAGCTACAATTAAAATTAAAATATCTACATAAATAAAATGCCTTTTCAATATATAATAAATCTTGCAGGATAGCTGAGTAAATATGGCTACAGGGAATGTTCAGCTATTGGTAGGGGAATAATTTTAACAATGGGGCGCATGAATTGACCATCACAGAACGAACGATGCCATCTTTTCCTGGAATAGTTTCCAAAACTCTCGCTAAGGGCCACAACAAAGGAGGGGTATTGTCATCTTTCAATAGAACCATGTCGTTAACCTCTATGTTGTTAGAAGGACACATCCATTTAGGTCTGTTCTGCAATCTATTTAAATAATCCATTAACCATTTCTTCCAAAATAGTTGCTGTATTTGGGTACATTTTTGCCAAAAACGAAGCTTATTTATTGAAACATCTGATATATCCTTTTCCGGATAACCCGTAAGGGCTGTAAAAAATGGCCTGGAGTTAAAGAATTTAAATCTGTTGGGTCATTAGACAGAGGATATAATGGTCTTGATTTAAGGATTGCTTCAATTTGCGTGAGAATAGTAGAAAATTGTTGGAAAGTAAGTTTAGCATTTCCTATAATTCTAGAAATGTGATATTTTGCGCTCTTTATGGCTGCTTCCCAAATACCTCCCCAGTGTGGAGATCGTTGTGGAATAAATTTACATTGAATTTCGTTGACTGAAAGATAATTCTCAATTTTTTGAGACAAACTTGAAGAGTTGAAGAAATCGTAAAGCGTTCTGAGCTTATTTTTAGCTCCAACAAAATTGGTTCCATTATCACTGTATATGACAGCTGGATTATCATGACGAGAAATGAATCTTTTTAGAGTATCAAGAAAAGCTTCAGCTGTTAAATTTGATACTAACTCTATGTGGACTGCTTTAGTATTCATACAAACAAAGATAGCCATATAACATTTAATTAATGGAGCTCTTCTAAGATGCGATTATTTGACTAAGAAAGGACCCCCAAAGTCTACCCCTGACCTTTGAAAGGGCCTTGAAATCTCCACTCTGTATTTGGGTAAATCAGCCATAAGTTGTTGAGCCGAGAGTGCTTTGAATCTATGATAAGTGATACAGTTATGAATAATTCTTTTAATATCCCTTAATCCGTTTAAAGGCCAATACCTAAGCCGAACGTTAGACAGAACATTAGTGTCCTAAACGCACATGTTCATGTTTGAGTAAAGTTAAACTACATGATTCTTTGAGGGTAATAAGATATGATGTTTTTGATCGAACGAAATAGGAGCATACTTTAAACGTCCCCCAACACTAATAATACCTTCAGTATCTAAAAACGGATTTAGAGTTAAGAGTTGTTTATTTGACAATTTGAAGTTTTGCTTAAGAGATTTAATTTCATTTGGAATATTGTCCAACTGAATTTGCTTAATCACAAAAGAAAGAGACTGAACATAAGCTATAGTATGAAGCAATCTTAAAAAGTTAGAGAATTTAAAAAAGATTGATGCCCAGAAGGATTCTTGACTTAAACAAGTGCTAACAAAACTTTTCTTTTCCTCTGGCGGAAAATCAATTGGTGAAAAGGAATTATAACTATTTAAATTTAATTGAGGGTCGTTTAAATATCCTAGCCCCGAGAACCAAGAATTAAAATTCTCTTCATTAAAGATTCCTCTAGACAAAATATCAGCTGCATTTTGTTCATTGTTAATGTAACGCCAGTGGAAATTTGTAGAAATGTCCTGAATTTGTGACGCCCTATTGCTGACGAATGTATTCCACTTTGATGGATGATCTTGGACCGATGAGAGATCAATTTTAGAATCAGTTCATAGATTAACTGAAGAAACATTTAATTCATTATCAAAGATTTGTAAAATTTTTTTGTAAGATTTGCTAGCAACAGCGTAGCAGACAATTCAAGTTTGGGTATCGTAAAATTCTTCCTAAGTGGTGCAACTCTAGATTTGGAAGATATTAAACTGCATTGAACAAGATTATTTGAATTAATGGTACGAAAGTACAAACTACCTCCGTATGCCACTGCACTGGCATCAGAAAAACCGTGGATTTCGATTGAAATGATTTCGTTGTTAATAAACATGTACAATTTTTAAGTGTTTGATTTGAGATATGTTTTCAATAAAAGTGGTCCAATCATTTAGCAAAGATACGTCAGATATTTCTAAATCCCAGTTTAGTTTATTCAACCACAATTTTTGCATTAATAATTTTCCTTTTTCCAATATAGGATTTATTATACCAAGTCGATCATAACACTGAGAAATTGCTGAAAGAATTCTTCTTTTAGTTACAGGTGTACATTGCAATTCTGAAGGAACTGAAATTTGAAGATTGTCTGTATTCGGATGCCATTTCAAGCCGAGAACTTTACAGGGTGATCCATCAAAATTTAAATGAAGCTCTGATAGTTGAGTTGTGAGCATTTTTTTAGAAAATTCCCTAGAATTCGAACAAATTTTATGTAATTTAAACCCATGTTGATTTAATATAGTATGTAATTCAGAATAGAGTTGTTCTAATTCTGGTAATGAGTTGGCTCCTGAAAGTACATCATCTACATAAGTTTGAGAAAGTAATGATTTTGAAGCTAATTGAAAGTAAAAATTTTTCATAGCAATGTCTTTTAGAACTCTAGTGGCTAGAAAAGGTGCACAGGTTTGTCCAAACAATACACAAGTAAGTTCTATGCAAGATAAGTCATCTTTAGGTGATTCTCTCCACAAGATATTTTGTAGAAAATTTAGACTACACACTTAAAAATGTGTGCATCTATAATCAACAATTGTAAACATTATCTATATAATTTGTTTCTGGAATGGGCACAGAATCAATTTGTGTAAGAATTGTCTAGCAAATTGTGTACTACACTTTATTGGTTCTTAATTTAAAAGTTTTGTATTATTTTGCATTAAATTTTTGATTTTTTATACATGCTAAATAGAAATAATTTTATTAGATTTGTGAAATTAGTATCAACAATTGTTTGACAAGTAAACACATTGTGGTTATTATTATAATAAACTTTTTGAACATAAAGTACACAAGTATATGATTTTTGTACACAGGATTGTGTAGTATATTCCAACAGTATATTTTTTTATTTAATTTAGACTGTAGAAATTTTACACAAATTAGGGTTAATACTTACATAATTTGTGCAATAAATGTGAATAGGGTGTGTATATTTTAACACATTTATGTATACTTATGTAGGGTTAGTAAAACCAATACCTTTATCTTTTAACACAATGCTGTGTAGTTTCACTAAAAATTGAAATATGCTTTTTGTACATATATTGTTTAGAGAAAATCTATAGAATATTTGTTTAATAGTGTTACAATTTGTATAAAAATCATAACTATATTAGAAATATTTTTACCTACCAAGAAGAGGTTACACATTTTTTCTGAAATTGGAAAAAGATTTAAAAAATGCCAAATTAATATCATAAATATTTTTATTTTATAAAACGAAAAATATCCATGTGATCACAAAAATAATACAACTTTTATATCAAAATATTTAGATTGTGTATTTGAATAAAAAAGTGGGTAAAATAATTTATTTCAGATAATTGAGAATATAACATTAAAAACAAAAATACAAATAGGTTTATAGAAATATCTTTGTCTCTCCTATTCTCAGTCACCGTTTGTCTATTTATCAATGAAACACCTAGTATATTGGAACAAACTTACAATAAAAACTTGGAATTATACCATTAAATTTGACTTCATTTAGTAAATAGGTACTTACATTGATTATATCAGGTATTGGTAAAATTTTATAACATAATCCCACTGTTGCCTTTATATACAAATAGGCTTTCTGGCTTGGACCGAGCTCTACTTCGATTTCATCATCGGTTACGTAGACTAATTGATAGTACTTGAACAGTTGCTGCCTCCGAAAAAATACATTGATGAGAAACATCCTAAAAAAACATTTCTTTAATAAAAATCGATAAAAGTTCTCATTTATAAATACCTCATACATTTGAACTTCCTGATCATTTATTTTAATCCTTAATATTAGAATTAGTTCCATGTGGTTTTATGTCCTATTTTCCAAGAGCTTGTGGTCAATTAGATTCTCTTAAATTATAATTAAAAAAGGTTATTAAATAAATCAATAATGAAAATTTGGTATTTACTTACATATTTGCCTATCTGTAAAATGTTTTTCCACTTGCTCATAATTTATTCTAGGGTATCAAATCGCAAAACAAACTAACACAGCAAAAGCAAACGACTGAGACATTGAGATGGCCGAAGCGCTGTTACGTTGCCACATCGCGCTAAAAAATCGTAATGTGTATTTTAATTCATTTTGTAGATGATTTTTGAAGCGTGTTTTAATATTTCGACAACAAATGTGCAAATATACAAGTTAAATAAAAATTGTCTACCTATTGGGCAATATTAATTGTTTTTACCAATTGTATTAATTCCATTTCTTTACAGATATTATTTCTATAAAATATCTTATAAGTAATATGGCAACATGGCTAGACTAACGACAAGTGGTCAGAAAAAGGCGCCATTTTTAGCGCGTCTGTATTTCTACACAATTGTGTATCAAACATACTCAATATATATTATAATTTGTGTGGAAAAAATGTTTATTTGCTGTTGAATTTTATTACCAGATTTCTAAATATTTTTTTAGGGTTAATGTTTATAAATATACACAGTTTCTGGTTAAAAAGAATCCAGACTTCCTGTGTATTAAATATGAACAACTTTCTTATGAAAATTACACATTATCACGTACACAAAACATATGAAAATTTTTACACACAGCTGTAATATAATTTCGAACAATTCTGTAGTGTAAATAAACAATTTTTTGTACACAGCAAAATGAGAAAAAATACATGGGTATTTTTCTGGGTGTAGGGTTAGTAAAAACCTGTCTATACATTTTTCCAATGTCAGCAGTCATAACATATTTAAATATTCTGAAACGACATAATATGTCAAACAAGTCAGATTGAACTCGATGCCCTTTTAGTGAAATATCGTTGAGAGAGAGGTTTGAAGTTGTTTTGCATGTAAAATCAAAAACTACTCGTAATTTCGTAGTAGAGCTTTGTTCACGCAAGACACACAAATGTGGCACAAAATACTTGTTTTCGGACTTATAATTGGTGAGAGACAATGGCACGGTTCTGCCATGACCTAGATTGATATATTCATCAATGAATGCTTTATAGTGAGAGAAGAGAGAGGGATTTTTTTCAAATTTCTTTTCCAGAGATAGAAATCTGTTTTTTGCCATTTGGAATGAGTCACCTAATTTTTGATGAACTAAATTTTCTTTGAAAGGTAAATCTACTTGGTATCTCCCATTATCAAGAATTTGAGTGGTGTTTACAAAAATGCTTTCAGCTAAATCATCTTCCGGAGGACAAAAGGAACTGTTTTGAATCTCTTCTTGAGACCAAAACCTTTCTAGTAGTAAATCTAAATTTTCGTCATTTTGTACAACATTAGAACTTATTAAGAAACTGTGAGAAGTTTCTGTAGGGTCCTGACATTTGTTTAAACAATTGTAAGGTATATTACCCGAAATGATCCACCCCAAATAAGTGTTTATTAAAGTAGGCAAACCTTTGCCTAGTGTTTTGAAATTATTTTGTAAAATTTCACAATATATGTTAGCTCCTGCTAAAATGTCAATGTTAGAAGATTTGTAAAATTCAATGTCAGCTAATTCGTTAACAAAAGGATCAGGTATTTGTAATTTTTCGACTTGAATTTGAACTTGTGGTAGTTTATTAGTAATTTTGTCTACAATGGCACAGGAAATTTGAAATTTTTTAGTACTGTCTAAGTGAGAATGGAAATTAAAATCTACCATTCTAGTTACTAAATTTTTACCATTTAAAACTAAAACTTGTGCGGTAGCTAAAAGTACGTGACAAGACCTTGCTGCAACAGCAGACAATGAAGTAGTTGCTTGAGCATTTAGATTGGAAGAAGTGGCTGTCGAATTTTTATTTTCTGTACTTTGTGACTTTGGTGGCTGATTAGAACCATTTTGACTTGAGTTAAGAAAATTTCTTGGTATGAAATCGTTTTGAGATTTATTACTTCGTGAATTAGAAACATTAGAGCTTAATGATTGGGAATTAAAATTGAGATAATTGTCATTATGTAGCAAAGTATGATGCTTCCTTTTACAAATTGAACAAGAATGTCGAGATGCACATTCCTTCGACATGTGAGATCCCAAACAATTAAAACATGACTTTTCACTTTTAATGAAGCTGTGTTTGTCTTGGACTGGCAGTAAAGCAAATTGTGGACAAGTGTAAATTTTGTGAGTTTGATTGTTGCAAAATGTACATTTTCTACCTAAAACAGTAGAACGATTACAAGCATTCTGCTCATTATGCGAATGCAAGGTTACATTTTGAGGTTTTGAATAATGTTTAAAGTTTGAAATTGGCAGTTTATTCGTTGAATTATAGGACGTATGTTCTGGACTCAAAAGGTTTTCCAGAACAACGCATCTATTGTCTATAAATTCGAACAATTGATCAAAATGAGGTCAGTCGCTCATTGGAGCCTGTTCTTCATATGCTTTACGGGTATTTTGTTCTAGTACGTAAATTACTAGTGACTCAAATAGCTCTTCGTAAGAAAAATTTAAGTTTTTTAACGATTCGATTACCGTTGACATTTCAGTTGAAAGTTTTCTTAGATTTACAGAATTTGATTTAGAAAGAGGTGAAAAGTTAAGCAGCTGATGAAAATGATTATTAATTATTTGTTTCTTATTATTATATCTTTTATCCATTAAGTTTAGAGCAATTTGAAAGTTATCATCAGTTACTTTTAATTTTTCAACTATTTTGAGTGCTTCATTAATTAAGTAGGTTTTCAAATAAAAGAATTTCTCTGCATTAGACTTTAAATTTGGATTATTTTTTATCAATGCATTAATAAGATCTAAAAACGTATGATATTCTAAAGGATTACCAGAGAACGTTGGTATTTTAATATCTGGCAATTTGATATTTGTTTTCCCTTGTGGGGAAGGTTGTTGAACATTAGTATAATCTAATAGCGATTGAAGTGTGACAATATATTGAAATGTTTATTTTCAAATTCTGATCTGATTTCTGAATCTATTTCATTATTGTCTTCTACTATGTATTCAATTTCATCTTGAATTTCATCATATTTACTAAAGTTAGTTATTATAGCATCAATTCTATTAAGTATTTGATTTTTATCTACATTATTTTGATGTTCAATAACCCAATTTTGAATTCTAGTTAAACGAGCTTTGCATGAATTTCTTTGTTTCTTTAAAATATCCATGATTAGATAAAATATGAGAAATTCCTTTCGACAAACAAAAAAATTTTTTTTATGTGATCAATAAAGTTACAAACTCTGACTAATGAATAAACGAACACAGAATTAAACACACTTGTTTGTTACCTTAACCGAAACTATAAAGATTTTAGCACTATCTTGTGCTCTGGACATATAGACGGTGCTGATGAGCTTGCAGAACTTGGACTTGGTGCTGATGACCTTGTAAAACTTGAACATGGTGCTGTTGACCTTTTCTTAATACTTGGCGTTGAAACTGGCTCTTGAATGCTAATTTATGAACGATGCTCGAAGGACTATGAAGAAATTTGGGGAAACCTTCGACCCTTTCCCCTATTTCTTTGAAGTATTGCAGTATGACCAGTAGAAACTTATTTTTTCGTTATATTTCAAAGTGACATTATCAAAGAAATTCTAACAACAGCGTTTATTAATTATCATGCTGTACCTAACCCCAATTTTGTCATCCAGCCCGCATTGTCTCGCACATTTTGTGTTTTTGTTATAACCAAAGAATATATTACCAGGTATTCTTTGTTATAACTATTAAAATGACTGACTGCAGTTCCTTTAAAATTGTGGCAGTCATGAAGAAAAAATGCCAAAAACTTGTCATGGAATATGGTTATGTTCCCCATTTGTATTAATCAAATGGAACTTTAAAGTGGCCCAAAGCAAACGTAATTACACTTAGAAATGATCCATCCACTGTATCTGAAGTAGGATGGTTAGAGTAAAAATGCAAAGTAAAAAAAAGCAAAATATACGGAGCAGAGGAAGCCGAGTTATGGGTAGAGGAATATGTGGGGTGTGAAAATACAGAGGCAGAAGAAAAGTTCCGAAATTTCTTAGTAATTTGAGCAAATCACTAACTGCACTTAACGTCAATTTGTGTTTTAGTGCCCACTTAGTTAACTCTCTTACTAGAGACAGCTTATTATCTAGAACCTCATTTAATGACATTTTGATCATCGCCATGAAGAGTTATATCAGGATAACTTCAGATAGAAAATGTATTTCGTTTGTACTTTGAGATGGGATGTATAGAGGTTTCTCTGACACAGTTTCTATTATCCTTTTCACGTTAAATTTCATTTTTCTATGATAACTGCTACTGTACCTATTGTTACATCGCTGGTGTTTTATTTTATTTTATTCTATTTATTAGGTATTATTTATTTTGATTTCACTGTAGGCCGAGCGAGGTATACGTGGATTCTGTAAGATGAGACCGCGAGACAGAAGTAATTCGCGTCGCTAGCACAGAAAATTTCTATATCTAATATATATTTTGCAACTACCTTTTTCTGGCGAACAATCTTCAACTCGTAGTCATCATGAAGGACGTCGTAGCCAGTATCTTTCACACATTTTAGGTTACGGGAGTATAATTATTTTCATTGATTGAAACACGAGATAAATACTAATTAATTTTATTGGAGAGAGATGTTCATATGCATGACCATAAGTTAGTCCAAATTACTAAAGAAACAATTAAGAGAATTTGTTTACAAGTTATTGAAAAATGAAGTTAATTAATCGTTAAAGAGTAACAGCCACCCAGTTCCCTATCAAGCGGACTCATTAATAGCTAAGCGCGTAAGAAACTAATATTCGCTTAAACAACCCCGTAACAGTGAAACCCGAATTTCAGTTGAGAAACTTACTCTGAATATTAATATTAAACAACTGCTTATTGGAAGAAGAACCGATCCCGAACGAAGTTGGAAATTAGCTAACTCAAATTTGGAAATAATTTTCAAAGTTACAAACGAAATTAGTGTCACACAGCGAAAGGCTTCCAGATTAGTTCGATCCCCGTAAGCTTCCCGGTAGCACCCTTAATCTTACTGGAATCTAGCAAATCAGAAATGAGAACATTTTACTAAGCGAACTAAGAAGTGCGTATCCATCTTTATTACAAATTTGACTTCCAGTAAGTGCTGCCCTTTGGGCAAATTTGAAAGAGTTTACTTGAATTTAATTATACGATATATTTTAACAAAGTTTCTTTTTTCCGTATTATTTAAACTATATAAATTAAATCGCGCATGGCACTGGAGTAAAATTAACTTAAAATTGCGAATAAAAGGCCAGTCGTACCGGTTGAATCTTCGCCAGGCAGATGGAGACACTCTCGTCTCTGCTTCTTAGACGCCGAAGTTCGTATCGAGTAGGGTAATTCATACCGTTGTCGGCAGCTGCAGAGCCAGCCAGAAGTCAGACTTGCTGTGGCCGTCCCAATTGGAGCAGCAGTGCAGTCTGTCGACCTTTAGAGACAGGTCAAGTTGAAGCCAACTTCAATTATATCCGGAGTTATATATCGTCCGTTAAACACCTTTCAAAACCGGATTTTATTGGTAAAAATAAAAGTTTTATTTATTAAATTTGATTTGTTTTGAGTCTAACATCCTAGAGCAGCAATACCCAGGTAACTAAACCTAGTATGGCAAGTAAAGACCGCCCTTCTGGCCGCCAGTGATATTGGTCGATACCATAACGACCCCTGGAGTATTTTCTTTCTACACTGACGCTGCCCGTGCAGTGGCCTTCACACTCTAAAGGGAAGGTGGTGCCCGAGGCAATCCGAAACCTGGACTAAGGCGCCAAAGTGACACGTAACGACCGAAGTGCCGTTACAATATCAGCGACCAGCTATGTAATTAGAATCCGCGTCATATAATATTAAGTCTGATCTCTCGAGACAGATAAAGGTCGGGTTACAATCATGAACTTTGGACTTTACAGGGATGGAAAAACCCGCCAAAAAACCATCATCCAAATACATGTCCTGTCTTAGAATTTCTTATCTAATAACATAATTTGACTAAACTAAATACGTTGTTTTATATTTTTATAATTTCGTATCAGAAAGTTTATGTACTACTATGTGAGCCCGTTGGCTTTTTCCTTTTGCTGGCCCTTCTGAGAAGGACAGCCTTTGTCCTATTGATTTATATATCCTGGTAAATATTTCTAAAATGAATTATTACAATTTATTGAATTTTTAACGAAATAGACTTATTTTTCTGAAGGGGCTGATAATTTATTACTTCCTTTATGTCAAATATAAATTACTAAGACCCACTGAATAAGGTATTGTTACACTATATAGCTTAAAATGTTTGTCTTTTCTGTGACATATCTATATGCTTTTTCGGTTACAAATGTAGTTATGTAGTATATTAAAATTATTAACGTATCTATCAACTCCCAGTAATGCCCATTTAGGGGTTTTTTGTTGGCAGTCCTTTTATTTTTCTTCGTGTCATTGACTTATAAATACCGTGTCGGTCACATTTTCCTTAAAGTACAATTTTGAAGTTTTTGTGCCCTCATTTAAATCAATATAACTGAAAAGGAAATATAATTAGGCATTGTGACTTTTAAGTACAATCTTTAATGCAGATCCTATTCAATTTATGCCCAAAAATATTTCTCTTAGTCGAATGGCATTAAAACGATAATAAGTTGGCACTTATTACCTAAAATTTACTAAAATTTATCATTTCGACTATGATGTCCAAAATAGGGTAATAATTCTTGGTAATAAAGTTCATTCATAATTACTTGGGATAGCCGTCATAGCAAAAATTACTATGAAGAAAAGATTCAAGTCCAAATTTTTTTGATTGTATGTTATGAACGTCCCTATAAGACACAGTACGAGATAGACGGTTTTGGAGGTTTTATTTTTTTATTTAGGCCTACTGTTATTTTAAAACGCTGCTAAAGGAATAAATTACCCTTTTTGACTAATAATAATTTCTTGAAATAAAAATTGACTTGGTGGTATGTTTTTAAGGCAAAATCATGGCAATTTATCCCTATTTAATAATATATGCCTTTGTCCCTAATATATTTTCCCAATTATGTTACTTGGGTCACATTTGGTCAAAAAAGAAGCATGCACTGAATTGTCAATAGAATCCTATTTGAAATGGAGTACCTACGGAACGAGAAAAAACAATAAACAAAAAAGTCTACTATTTTGTAATAAACTCGTTTATAATACTGCATTAATATTTATTTGACCATAACGGTCCTAGAAAGATCCCATACAGGTCTAAAGAGGCTTTTCAGTGGTCCCAGAAAGGTTTATACTGGTCCAAAACGGACCTTAAATCGGTTCTAGAAATGTCGTGTCTGTCCTAGGAAGGAAATTTTGTTCTAACTTGGTACCAATATGAAACGTCCAGGGGACTCCTTGATTATTAACAAAGTCTGCCCCGATGACGTCCTGGAGACGTTCAAAGTCCTGAATTGGACGTACCCGGATGTACGAATATCCGAAAGCGTACGTCCCGAGGATGGCCGGCGGAGGTATTTGTGCTCTTTGGGAAGTTCGTGATTAAATGATGTACTTTGCTCACTTGTACTAAAACTAACTATTCTAGATTATTTGAATAATCAGAATCTGTTTGAAAATAGAATAGGTAATAATTAAAGCAAATTTTATAAATTGAAACTACTTTGAATTGCAGATTTGATCGATAGTGGATTTTTCTCTATATTGCTATGTTTTGAATCGCCATTGCTGATCAAAATCCATTTTAACCAGTACCTACTATTAATAATTATCAAGAATTATGCGGACGCCGCTGAGCCTACTAATTTAGACAGCCACGTAGACAGCCTGAGAAATAATGATGAGTCTGATTCTGGGTGCAAACTGCAAAATTAGATATAGATAGATCGATGTCGATAACACAGTGACAATGTGACAATCGCATATCACATCCCAAAAACTAGTTTCACAAATATTCACAATTCTCTCAAATCACCGCAAAATGCATTGTATTTATTTTGTCTAATAAAGTGAAGTGAAGTGAAAAATAAAGTGTGGTGGAAATATTTTATGTTTACATAATTGTTTATGTTCGTTTCTTGTTTTATAATTAAAATTGTTCATATACTTCTATACAGTCCATTTCTTAACCCTATCGAAGTCGCTAAAACCTCAAGTAATTTATGCAACTCATGCAAAATTATTCATCAACTATTAGTGTTTTTAACCGTGGTTTACTTATTTTTTTTACTTAAATTTAATTTCTTTTTTTAAACATTTGGATAATATTTCATAGGCATGTATACTATAATATGAAAGGTGTACATTTTAGGTAATTATTATCGGGAAAGTAAAAATTTAATATAAATAATCCTTTTATGGAAGATCTTATTAATAAATAATTGTAAATACTGACCTAACAAGAAAATAAAATGTGACACCCATGCCTAATAATAGGTTGGTATACATATGTTTTATTAATTTTTTTAACCACAAATTATAGATTTTTCAGTTTCAAATGTATTGTAATGATGTACTAATATGTGAAGTTACAATCAATAAAGCATTATTAAATTCAAATTACTTTTAGAAACTTAATAGTTTTATGTTTTTTTTTTTCGATTTTTATTATTATTCAAACAAATAAAATTAAAAGTAGTTGTGCAGATGGTCACTTACGTCATTAAATAATGAAATGATAATACTTTAATTCGACACAAATAATAAATTATAGTATTTATTAATTCAATAGAATATATTAATTTGTGTGACATCAATAATTTGATTTTTTATTATTTATTTATAAAGAACTAGTCTAAAAAAAATGTAAAGAGTTCGACGATCATGAAACGAAATTTTTCAGAATAAATTGTATACAGTATATCCCAAGTTAAGTCTTTTCGAAAAGAAATATTGTACGGTGTGTGCACTATGTCTCAAAAGAGAAATCTTTGCAAGCTATATTTAGTGCGCCCCAAGTTGAAATTTAAAAAAAATACAGTATATATCAAAAATTTGAAATTTTTGTATGACGTATTTAGAGTCTCCCAAGTTGAGTTTTTACGAAAAAAAATTTTTGTAAGTTGTATATAGTGAAAATGAAAATCCTTGTTCGGTGTATACAGTACATCCTAAAATTCATAATTCTTCTGCGGTACATAGAGTTGTAGGGACTTTTCCCCTACATATTGTCAGTCACTTTAGAGATTGACATTAAATTATGATTTCAAGTCATTTGTTAACAATGTTCATAAATGTTTAATTGTTCGCGATTGTTGGCAGTTATTTTTCGTTAAACCATTATTTTTGTTTTCTCCTTGGAGAGGTTACTAGCTGAGAAAATCAAGAAGCAATGGATTAATTCAATAACAAGCCATCAATCAAGTTCAACGTTAAATTTTTCATTTTGAGTTTTATTTATATATCGTTTCATTTTTACAAAATAAATATTTAATTTCTAAAATGTGTTTAGAACGTTAATGGGAAATATCTACATGTATTTAGAACGTTAATGGTAAAATATCTATGTCTCAAAAATGAAAATTCTTGTACAGTATTTAATTTTTCGTAAAATTCAATTTTTATAAGGTTTATTGTCAGTAGATAGAACGTCCTTTAACTTTAACGGTTCTGTAACTAACGACAATGACGTTTAGATTGTGACAATTGTACAAGAAATCAACTTGTTAAATTTTATTCTAAACGTCATCACCTTTAGTTATTGAATCTTTAAAGTTAAAGGACGTTCTATCTACTGACAGTTAGTCTATTTCTCTAGTTTATTTAAAATTGGATCTTTCCCGATCATAAATTTCATAAGCATATTCGTATTTGTTATGTGAAAACTCGTCACTGGATTTACTGGAATCCTCTGATGGGTAATTAATTATTGCATGATACTTTTTTAGGTGTTGAGGTGTCTTTTTGCCTGCCTATTTTGGTTAATATTTTGGATAGTTGTTTTTTGATTTTGTAACTTTTTCTGTCCTTTCGGGGGTATCAGTGGCTATCATACACTGTCCTCTTTTTCTTGGTTTTCTCAGCTTTACTTTGTCGACTGTTTTATTTGGATATCCTCGAAATATATCAGGAGAGATAATTTTAAATTTTAGCTGATTATACTGGACATGCTCCACTAATTGTTCTTTAGGCGTACTTGGCGTGGACGAGTGTTCTAAACAACATACTATTCATTCGAGTCCGATTTCTATATATCGGTTATATAGACAGAAAAGAAGTGCACATGAAATAAAATAAAGAATACATTTTATAACATGTTACTATATACAAAACACTATTATTTAAACAAAAATAGGGTGAGGGCGATTGACAAGAAGGGTGCATAAATAAATTCACATTCAAGTAACTCACTATATTTTACAATAAAACGAAGAATAATTTCTGGTGAAACCAAATGTAACGAAATAATGTCTTACACCTCTATTTCTTTTGTTTAGAACTCCCCAAACTTTTTCCTAGGGAAATGCAATTTTTCAACGAATGGGGACTTTTTTGGCATGGCTTTTATCACCTAGTAGTTTTCTTTTCCCACTAATTTTACACTTTCTACGAATTATGGCAGTGGGCTGAACCCCAATCTTAATGCCCTTTCTTGATGTTTTGATACGTAAAACACCTAAAGACCCTTTATATTTAAAAGATGTATGTAATTCAGTGAAAATGGCTATGATAGAGGCTTCATACTTTCAGCATTTTCCAAGTTTGTTTTAACTGCTGGTACAAAATTCACTGGGTCATCAGTCAACTGATTGAAAACATTTTCTATGTGTTCGTTCCGTTTTAATTTTAAATTACTTCAGTGTAATCGCATTTAACACTTTCGTTGTCAATATTTGTCTCATTCACTCTTGTTAAATTTGAACATCTGACTCGTCTACTAAAAGCGGAAGAAATACATTTTCATTAGAAGCATGTACAAATATTGATAGTCATGTCTACGTCATAAAATATTTCTATATTGGAAAAACTTTGAACTTTATACTGTTGATTTTCAAGTTCTTCTATTGATGGTATAACATTAACTTCTTTAGGCATATATCTGTCAAAATCGGGGCTCGTGATGCACATGAATATAATAATATTATATTTACCTCTTTCTATGAATACATTTTCAATTTCCATGTATCTGATACTTGGATGAAATCTTGGTTGTATCGTAGCCAAATTTGACTAGCTAAATAACCGACGTATAGAAATCGGGCTCGTATATTGTTTAGAAACACTCCACTCGGCCGCCGTCCGATGGCGCGATTGACAAATATATGCTCCCTGGATTTGATTAATTGTAGCAACTTGAAATATTAGTCCATCTTTTTTGCATTATTTGAGAAAAAAATGAAATTCTTTTTATGAAAAAATCGGTTTTCTGTTATTTTCTTTAATTTAACATGAAAAAATTGATATTAAAAAATTACTGCATCTATGCAACTTGTAGTGCACCTACGTCACTTATGTGTAATAGCTGCAGCATAATATTAACGTGGGCCATTTTCTCTAAATAAAATTGACGCTTTCAAATATAGATGACGTTTGCTTAGAAAGTGTCGTTTGGTCAATATGTTTTTAATTGTGTATACTTTTACTTTTGTTTACGTATCTTTAAAAATACAAATAACACGGAAAATTATTACCATCAACCAGCTCTACAGAGTGGCAGTGAACTATGTAGTAAACAGACGCGGACCCGACCTTTCACTTAATCAGGAACGCTTGTGCCCAGCACTTATGTACTAAACAGCAAATTATTACCTGATCTCATTAAAATAGTCGTTTTCTAATGCGAATTCACAGTGAATAGGTCCAAGTTTTCATCTTTATCCAATTATCATATAATGGTTTTCTCCATCTTTGTCTGTATAAGTGAGATTTAACAGCTGTTATTCATTCATATTCTCTTCTTTACACCTTTTTAGTTAATGGCCTGACGGTAACTTCATTGCACATAAGTGACGTCACGATCGTACTGGCGGCATATTCAAATAATTAGAAATTTGAATTTTTAAATTAATTTATTCAAAAATCTAGCTCAAATTACGGTAGATAATTAAACTCAATGGGTTTTATTTGATTAGTTCTAACTGTTAATAAAGAAAAAACGTGAGGTTATATTTTTGTTAAACTCTCTATTGTACCCGAATATAACATGACTTATTATCATCAGCCTTTCTATTATGCGTCTAGCCAGGTGTTACAAGTTCTGTTATCGTAATACTTTCCTTCATTACTGTATTTTCAGATATTTTCTTTACATTTGATAAGACACATTAATGACATTTAATAAATATATGATGAAAAATTCAAGTATAATGATCAAATACGAATCGAGAAAAAACATTCGTAACGGGAGATCGTAACAAAACTAGTGAGATAAGATATAATTACGTAAATTGACTTATTGATAGAAAACTTTTGTGAATGTAAGTCTCACTGAGGGAGATGGTATAATGAAAAAATTTCTTATATTATTTCAATGACGGCTCAAAAACGCTGTTTGGCGACTTGAAGTGTACGCATCGAGTGATCAAATTAAAACTTTCTCGAAGGTATTTATAAGGGCCATACTAACAATTCCTTTGTATTCGCCTACCCTAATCTTTCTAAACTTTTAGATCCTTATCTTTTTAGTTAAAGGATAGGTCTAAAACCTAAAATGAAGACCGCAGCAAAACTCCACGACCTCCCGGATGTCAATTCTCAGCATAAAAAACCCATCAATGTATATTCCGCATCTGATTCTGGCCCATATGAAGTATATGTACAAGCGAAGCGAATAAGAAGAATGTGGGTAATTTCCATAAAAAAAGCATCGCGAAAACAGTTAATCTTAACTTTCTTAACTTAAGTCAAGTTCTCAAGGGCTCCCTAAAAGTCAAAAACCGATTAGTAGTTTTTTAAAATTTTATTGCAGCAAATATTCGTTCTGAAACGAAAAAATGGGAAACAATAAATTATTCCGAATCACCATGTTTCTTGCGCAAAGGAATAGTTAAAAATATATTTATTGAATAGAAGTGGCTATTACTTGATGAACATCCATTATTTTTTTTTTTTTTTTTTTTTTTTTTTTTTTTTTTTTTTTTTTTTTAATTTGTGATAATTGAAAAGTACTCGTGTTATTTAGTATTTTAAATAAAATGTATAGTTTCCTGAAGAAGAAAAAGTAAGATTTTACACATGAAAAGACTAAATAAATAGAACAGTGATGGAAGATGGCAAAGAACCAAGTTACTTACATCCCAACTGGGACCCTCTGTCTGACCTTTTCCGGGCAAAATATCCCAAAAGCAATCCTTTTATATGGCCTTCCTATGAGAGTTATCTTTTATTAGTCCTGTACTATTGTGTCAGAATTGTTTATTATACGAACAGAGCATGAGTCAATGTAAAGAATCGGCTAAATGTAAAAAATGTGGTAAACCTCCACACCCAGAAACTCGATCTTGTAGCACTTTTTTTATCCACTGTAAAAGTAATAATCACATTGCAAAAGACCCAAACTGTGGTGAATTTTTTAGACAAAAAGAGATTAAACCATTGGCCTGCTTCAATATTTCTTATTTTGAAGCAAGCCGACTACTCCCCTAGGTAGAACCAAAAAGAACCAGTACCTTTAGACAATAATAACTTTCCGACTTTAAATAAAGATAAGGACAAGAACAACCACATTCCCGTACAGGAAAGAAGAACAACAATCATTAATCAGTCTAGCAACTTACCAACATATAGTCAAAAAGTTAAAGCCCCTGTGGCTAAAAGAAGGAAACCGCTAAATAATGGATACGATAAAACAGCACACGAAATATGCTTAATAAATCCTAATAGACATGACCGCAGTTCTTCAGTTAAAAATATAATGCAAGTACCATCGACCTCTAAAACATATCGCTCAGAAGAAATCAATAACATCGAACGGGATTTTACTAATGCAATGTCCATTCTTTCTCCACATCATAGGGAACTAGTGATAAACTATATAGGTAAGCTAATAAGTAATCCCTATCTAAACCCCAATTATGTATCACATTCAAATGAAAATGAACTTACTCAGACAACATTTGTATCTCAATTGAAATCCCAAGAGGATGGAATGGTGTAGGATGCTTTAGAGTGCTGATTCCTTCCATACACCCCATAATCTTCTCTTCACGCCACTAACTATTATCCAGTGGAATATCAGATCTTATAATGTCAGTGTAGATAACCTTAAAATTATTATCAAGAATTATAACCCCGATCTTATTTTATTAAACGAAACATGGTTCAAGAATGACCATAATATTAGATGTAGAGGATTTCGAATAATTAGAGAAGATAGAGATGATGGATATGGAGATCTAGCTATATTTATTAAAAACAATATTGATTTTCAAGTTATTCCCTTAAATTTGAATTTGGCATATAAATTTCAAACCTCGATTTAAAATTAACCTATTGTGCATCAGGGAATTCCTTTCCTAAACAAAATGGGATTGACCAATGTATTAGCAAACTCTTACTTATTATGGGTAACATAAACTATAACTATAATGCATGGGGTAGTTCCTCAAATAGTGTGATTTTCAAATATATTTTCCAATCAATGAAGATCATTGAATTGGTATTCAAACGATGATGGTTCACTTCATCTCATGAAATGAATTATAACCAATTCATTAACTCCATCAAAAATTCTGCAGAATTGTCTATTCCTTTAAAACACACTCTAATCCTCAATACCACTCCTGTTCTACTATTGGTAAATAGAACTGAAGCAATCGAAAACTTAAATCATCCTTATGTCTAGAAAATTATCTAGACATTAAGAATAAATGTGCAGCGGCTAGGAAATTTTTAAAATTTAAAAGGAAAAATAATTTTAAGAAATTTTGTGCTAAACTAATCAGAGGTTCTAATATAAAGAAAATTTGGAATAGGATGAAAAAATTTTCTGGCCTCAAATCTAGTTTAAATAATCTTATGCCATCTCCCGTTGTGGCCCAATATATTCTAGCCATACTTGGCCCCCGTCTTCTATACACTATTCCTCCTACTCTCTCCCATTTACATATAATGGATTTAAAAACATCATAAATTTGAAAAAATGAGGGGGTAATCCCACCCAACTTTCCGAACACTCATATAAAGTAATAGTTTAATCGATTATTTTAGTTTTTCTGCATCAAAATACATTAATAAAATTTTAGTTTACAAAAATTAAAAAATTTCTAAATTTTTTTTTTACTTTTTATAATTTTCGATAAAACAAAATTACAAAAAAATTATTTTTTTTTAAATTTTGGTTATTAAAATTATAATGTTTAATTCGAAGAGACTAACATATTTTCTAAATTTAGAGTTTTATATTACCTATCGAATGGTATAAATCTCATTTTAATATCTTTAATATTCTTAAAGTTATTCAACTTTTTTTTAAACTTATATTAAATTTCAAAGCAAAAATTATGAATTCTACAATTTTTTCAATAAAATTTTGAAAAAAATCACAATTATAGAGTTTTTTTACTAGAAATTTAAGGGTATTTTGTTTAATTTTTAATATTAATATTAACCTTAAAAAAATGAAACCTATTTTTGAATAATTTTAAAATCAATAAATAATTAATATCTCTTTTAATTATATTCAAAATGGGAAAGAGACTTTTTGTTAGGTTTTATGGATCAAAATGCATTAATTAAGTTTAAAACACTAAAAAAAATCAAATTTTTTGTCAAAAATTCATGGATCCATTGAATTGTTTTAACTTTTTTCATTTTTTGCTTTAACTTTTACAAATATTATGTTAAAATTATGAAATAATTTACACACATAGTACTTTTGCATCCTTTTCGAATATGCAATTTACTTTTTTTATTTATTTTATAGTTATTGATAAAACGAAATTACAAAAAAATTTAAAAATAATCTTTATTATTTTAAGAAACTAAAATTCATTTTGAGTTTAGAATTTTATATTATCGTTTGAATGGTGAAAATCCCATTTCAATAACTTTAATATTTTAGAAGTTATTCAATTTAGTTTAAAATCGTAATATAATTTTAAATGTTTCTTTCCAATTTTTAAAAAATTCCACAATTTTTGTAATAAAATTTTGAAAAAAATTATAATTATAAAATTAATTATTACAAATTTAACGATATTTTCTTTAAATTTTTAATATTAAAATTTAACTAAAAAATAATAATTTAATAAAGATAAAAATTGCTTAAAAATTAAAATAAAAACTAATGGCGAAACTATGCGGAACTCGAAAAAAAAAGTAAAGACAAAATTTGTAGAAAATTTCATGTTCTACAATTTTGATCTTATGTAATTTTTCAAAAAAATCAATAATTTTGTCTCAAAATCTAAGAGTCGCAAATGTCTATATACATTTTTTTCACGCCCTCTAGCGGCGAAACTATGAGGAATTCAAAAAAAGGGTAATGACAAAATGTGTAGAAAATTTTATGTTCTACAACTTTTATATTTTGTAATTTTTCATAAAATGCGTTATTTTGGTTATTTAAGAAAAATATGAAAAAAAATACTTTTTGATAAATCTGGCAAAAATGGCAAACGTTTTTGAAAATTTTACTATAACGTATAACTATAACGTATAAAAAATATATGTGTAAAACTGTATTGCCATCTTGATTAATAATGACTTCATTACTTATAGCAACTCTCTCTCCGGTTGTCCGATTAACTCCAAGGCTACCCTAAATATGTATACAAAATTTCATCTAAATCGGTTGAGCCGTTTAGACGCTATCGTGTTCACACACACAGACACACACAGACAGACATCATGCTAAAAATGTTATAAATGGATTTAGGTGACCTCAAAACGTAAAGATCCGATAAAATCAGGGTATGGCCAAAATATCAAGATCTCAATACTTTCTTTCTATACAACTCTGTTGTTCGGAAAGTAAAAAGAATCGGCTGTTGGTCTTGATCGAATGTCTTACTCCATGATTGATTAAAAACCTCCTCCTCGATGGTTTCCTACTCCTATTGCACATTTTAATAATAACCTCAAAACAGGAATAATTCCCAAAGAATGGAAACAATCTCTTATGCATCCTATCATAAAAGCAAACAAGGATAAACTAATTGCCTCTAAAACACTAGAATCTCTAATTCAAAATGGACTGGACTGGTTCATAGAAAACCAAAAAATCTTACCCCCTCTACAAGTAGGTTTTAGGAAAGAACGTGGATGCATATATTGCATCTTAACAACTCAAATTCAATCTGATTTTGCTAATGTGGAGTATATATAGTTGGGGTCTTTTTGGGCATATCATCGGCATATGACAATGTAAATATAAATCATCAATATACAATTCTTGAAAACTCTAATATTTCCCAGGACCTAATAAACATAATAAATGCCTTTCTCCGCCAAAGATCGTTATTCATTAGAGATAACTCTGGACAAATACATGGCCCTAACCCAACAAGTAAGGGGTTACTACAGGTGTCTCCGCCTAGCCCTATTCTTTTTAATCTGTATACTGATTCCGTAATCAAAATCTTACTAAAAAAATTAAAATTAATACAATCTGCTAATGATTTTGTTTTTGTAGTTGACGGAATGAACATTGGACATACAGTTTTCCAGATAACAACCTTCTTCACAGACCTTGAATCCTGGTTAGAACAACACAACTTTAAACTTTCGACGAATAAGTGCAGATCAATTATTTTTACCAAATGCAGTACAAAGTTTAATAGCCCCAAGATGATTTATAAGTTCCAATATATTCAATGGTCAGACAAAATTAATTACCTGGGTATGGCTATTCAAAAGAATTTAAAATGGAATGCCTATGTCAATCTTCTTGAAACTAAAATTGGGAAAAGTGTAAATGTGATGCAGGCCCTATGTGGTACATGGTGGGATAGCGAACCAAAGACCTTGAAAATTTTATAACAAACCCTTATCTTAAGTCACCTAAATTATGGGTCTCAAGTTTTGACACAATGTCCCAAGTTTTTGGCAAAAAATTGACCTATTACAATATCAAAAAAGCTTACCAATAGTTACTGGGTGTAAGAAATCAATACCAATCCAAGCTTTAATGGCAGAATCCGGCGAACTTCGTTAAGCTATAGGCGTGAATGGATGATCTGTAAATTCCTACTAATAAACTTAAGCATTAAAAATAATCCCATTATTAACTCTGTAACCTCCCACCCCCCTGGCCGTTTATCTCATGAAAAAGGCGAGCACAAAGTAACAAACTGATGGCCATTTCGGTAAGAAACTTTTATACTCAAATTTATCATAAAATATACCTGATCGTCTAGTATTGTTAAAGGACCCAGTTGTGCTGTATTTTTATTCGTTATAGTAAAGTTTGCTGCAAGTAAAAAAAATAAAACACTGAAAAACCTTCAAATCGTATATTCCGTAATTTCAACCTTTTATGATAATTACAAAAATCAAAACCTCGAGACATTATTTACTCTTTACTCTATTTGTATGTGAGGACCCCTCACACAGACCCGCCACTGGGTGGACGAAAGAGAAGATATTTGTCACATTTTACCAATTTGTATTTTGTGTTTGTGTAATTATTTTTATATTTCTGTTTGTTTCTATTTTATAACCTTTTTAATTGAGTGATTTGAAATCACGTGTATTTACTATGGTCAATAATGTCCTAATCATTCAGGTAGGAAGATGGAATGCCCGCGGGTCTATTGCCGTCTGCGACATCCCTCATTGGGAAAATTTCACGGGGAGGGGAGATCACATTGCCTCCTACCGTCCCAAAATAATTAATTCTTTTTTTGTTTGAAAGGGACCGTACCTTAATAGACATAGTAACAATCTTGACCAACTCATAAAAACACAAGATTTTCTGTGTAATGTATTGTGTATTGTTGTAATTGGTAAATGAGACTCCTGACTTAACCCTTCCGCACACACAACGGCGCGCCGCTGTGAACGGTTAATTAAACAAATGGTTTACTTGTCCGGACGCAAATTAAATATGAATTTTCTTCCCCGGATTTTGAATTGGGGGTGTTTTTGAGACATTTTATTTAGATAGATATTTTTATTTTGTAGCGAATTTTGGATTATTTTTCTCTACTTATTTTCTCTTTGGTTTATGGGTAGTTGTTTTCTATATATAGGCAAAGGCCTACAAATAATTATTACGGGGTCGAAGTTGGCGGTAGACACAGGTCTACAAAATAATTGTTGTTTTCGTCGATGGGTATTTTTAAAGGAACTGTTTTTTTTCTCTCTGGCTGGTTTTTTATTTATTCTTTCTCGAAGCGAAGCGTAGGTACTGTTAGATAGTTTAGGCCATGGTAAAAATTTTGCGACTCGTTATCGCCAATTTGTTTATGGTATCGTAGATAACTGCATTCCAGAGGACAACTTTTTAGCTATTTTGAATCTTTTACGAATTTTAAGAGAAATATTTGAAGCGTAAATTTTATACAGGGAAAAATAAAATTAGAATTTATAAGTAAAATAATTCTACGGAAATAGAAAAATAGTAATTAAAAATGGGAATTAATAAGAGATTAATTGGCCTAGGGTAGGAACGTTTCAACTCAATTATTACCTTGAAGCGAACATTCAAAAATTTTAATGAATATTGGAGAAATAGTGAGAACCCCCTGCTAGTCGAAACATTTAACAAACTACAATCTCATTTAACAAACATGTAGTCCAATGTACCTTGCCATGAATTTGATCTGCAATTGCAACTCCAACACATTAATATTGTTAACTTGAACGATACAAAACTAGACTAAAGCCTCACCCAATTTCAGAAATCACTAAATCGATTTCCCTCTCATACAAATTTTTTACTGACGCCTCAATTGACCCATCTGGCAATGCCGGATTTGCCGTCTATTCCTCTGATATAATTATGATTTCTTATCCAAACTTCCGACCCACACCCAAATCTGTACAACAGAAACCGTTGCTTTAAATATTTCAATAATTTTTCATAATTGAAGTAAAAAAAATAAACAACTTATTACACCATTCGAAACTGTACATTATTTTGGACCACAATAGTATATTGTTTAACGAGCAAGGATTGATAGTTATTTCCCACGAGTATGAAGTTTGCAGCTTGAGCCGCAGGCGAATGCTGCAAATCATACGAGTGGGAAATTAGCATTCCATGCGAGTTAAACACTATACTTTTTCTACGGCTGTAATAGATAATAGCGAAATGATTTAACAAATAACATGAATTTCAAATTTAACGTCATTCAAAATTTCTATTTAGGTACAATTAAAATATCAATTACACTTAGTATAAATGAGAAGTCTTGAAAAATGATTTGTAGGACTTTTCATATTTTTCCTTGGATAATTCTGGAATTAAACATGCCTGATTTTAAACGTTTAGCTATATAAATATACGAAAATAGAACTGTCATTACTTGAAATTGACATTCCATGAAAGACCTGATTTAGTGAAATAATTACACAATAAATTATTGTGTTATCAGATACGGAAATAAAATTGGAGACATACAATGTACCTCATTGATTTATCGAGAACAGTTAAGAAAGAGCAGTTTTGTATTATAGCCGTAGAAAAAATATATTTTTATATAGTATCGCAATTAATATTTATGTCGACTAATGTAGAATTGATAAGTAAGAAAAACTAATTATAATTTTTTATTTCGTAGAATTGATTCGAGTAATTTTTATTTTTTAATGAGATGTTTGATGTGTAATGGCTCTTTTTCACTAAATTATTAACCAACGAAGAGTTTTCTTAATAGAATTATTCTGTATTTAAAAATTTTTACAATGAATATTTACATATTTAAAAAAAATCGAAGATATGAATTATGTTATCATAATTTAATTTTTTTTCTCACATTTCCTTCTTGTGTAATCATCCCATGCTTCCTCAGAATACATATCTTCGTCATATACCTGAAACAATTCATTAGGATCAGTCCTTTTAGCTGGTACTTCGCTTTCCGGATTTATGCGAAGACTTGGCTGCTCATTTTCAGTACATGTGTCCTCTAAATCACTAACTGTAACGAGTGGCCCAATTAATAATTGATAAAGATAATTAAGAAATTGAAATTATAAACATTTTATTTTAACAACTTAATAACTGTGAAAACATATATTTTTTTAAAATCTTTATTTATTTATTTTTCCTTTTGAAAATATGAGTTCCGAGATGACACACTGGAAAATAATAAAAGACGTATATGGGCAATTATTATCATATTCATTCAGATCGTAATCAAATATAATTTAAATGTGCGTAGATACCGTTTTCTCTTTTAAATTTTACTTTATTAAATCAATAAGAACATAATAATTATTAATTATTTAAATACAAAATCAATTAATCAATATTAATCAATATACACCGAGGGGCAGAATCAGGCAACAGTGTTTTACATAATTTCAATTAATTAATATTAATCAATATACACTGAGGGGCAGAATCACGCAACAGTGTTTTTCTATTATTTCAATAACAAGGATATTAGGGACAGAATCAGGCAAAATATCCTTCTACCGGCACTAGAGCCTGAATCATGCAAAGTGCTTAACAAATGGAAAGTCTACTGAGTACTAAGAGCTGAATCACGCAGAGTAATCTGTTCCTACACTGAGGGGCAGAATCACGCATCAGTGTCTCTAATCATTTAAATACCAAGGGTATTAGGGGCAGAATGACACAAAATATCCTTCTACCAGCACTAGGGGCAGAATCACGCAAAGTGCTTCACAAATGGAACATATACTGAGTACTAAGGGCAGAATCAAGCAGAGTACTCCGTTCCAACAACATTTAAACATTAAATATTAATCTATCCACACTGAGGGGCTGAATCACGCAACAGTGCTTCAGTAAACAATTAAATATTAAATAATTCACATAACTGTATCAATAACAAAAGTGCGAGAATATTAACTTTATTTTTATCATTATGTCGAAGTTAAGATCTTTTATTTCTTCAAATCAGCAATAATAAAACTATCATTAATAAATAGTAATGAAATTGCCATAAATACATAATAATATACAATTGTCATAAATAAATAATAATAATATTGCCCAGTGAAAACTCACCAAAATTCTATCATTTAACACACACAAAACGATATACAGTCGTTTATAAAACTCCATCCATACTGAGAAACTGATTTTTATCTATTCAGGCCAGACTCAAGAGTCTGCTTCCTACTTCAAACTTATAACTGATGACTGAGTACTTAGGAATTCGTGTGTGTTTTGACTACCATATTCAAGATAAAATACATAAAATAAACATTTATACTAATAAGTAAAATGCATTGTTACATTTATCCTCACACTTTGTACATAATATGTAAAATGCAGTTATGTGTCCCCGACATTCACATCGGTTTCGCAGTGACAAGAAATGCTTTTCAACAAATCTTCACGAAACCCATTAAATAAAATGTGGAAATAGAAGAATACGTAGTGGAGGTAAAAATTCATTAGAAATTCGTTATAATCCAATTGAAAAAACATTATAAAATAATTAAATAACGAATTTCCATTATTGTTAATATGTATTGTATAATATGAACATGTTATTTTCAAATTTTCATCAAAATTACGTTATTTTTGTATTAATTTAAATTTAAAAATGGAAAAAAGAAAAAATGATTTTTTGCATTTTTTTCGAAAATTTTAAGGTTGTGTTAAAAAATGACCCCTACAAGAGTTGAAGATGTTTTCATAATTTACAACTTTTGTATTTACAACTTTTTAGATTCTGTCACAAAGCAATTAAAAAATAATTATTTTTAATTTTTATCCGAGGCTAACATTCCAGTTGAATGTTTTTATAAACATTCAACTGGAATGTTTGAATACATACAATACTGTACAATCATGAAATTTCCGATCAATGAATAAAAGATATTTCCTTTGGTATTTTTTGTCCGTTCAATTTTCTTAAAATTGTAAAAAAATTATCAACAATAGTAAAAAAATCGGTTGTGTCTCCCCAAAACTTTCCCGGCTCGACCGTAGAGAATATGTTATTTATTATTATTATTTTAATTACAAAATCATTACATTAATTTATGGAACACATTAAAAATAGCGTGCCGATGGTGAATACGTCTACCGAATTGATATTTCAATGTTGATAATGACATAAGCTGCTCATACGCACGTTGTATGTCACACTGCTACAATTAGGATCTCCTAAAATCATGTGTGAAAACTATTGGGAATTCTAGAAAAATTTTCATACAATAGTTGTAGGGAATTTTATGCTTTACAACTTTGCACCAGAAAATTTTGCACTAAAGTGTATTATTTGTCCTCAAAATCAAGAAAAACTAGAAAAAACATACATGCGCATTTTTACGCGCCCTCTAGTGGCGCAACTATTGAAAATTCTGGAAATACCTTAAGACAAAAGTTGTTGCGAATTTTATTCTCTAAAACATTGTACTACAACATCTTGCACTAAAATGTATTGTTTGTCCTCAAAATCGTGAAGAACTAGATAAAACCCACATGCACATTTTTTACTGCACCAATTGAATCCAAAATCTAATGGTCGCATTCTAGGTACACACCGGCCCTCCATACCAAATTTCAGTTTGATTGGTCAAACGGTTCGGCAGTAATCGTGGAAGATTACACACAGACACACAGACAGACCATACGCTGGAAATGGTTTTAATCTTCTTGGGGGACCTCAAAATGGATATTTCCACCATCGATATCTCAATTTTTTTTTTGCTCGTTCACCTTACTTTCCCTTTGATGGGTCCGGGAAAGTAAAAATTCATTTCTAAAACAGACATGTTTTCAGATTTTCAATTTATGAGCATGTTGTTAAATAGGAACTGTAGTTGTTTATTATTTGAGAGTTATTGTATATCATTTACAACGACATTTAAGCATGCGCAGAAGTAATTAATGATTTTAAGGTTTAACGTCGTGCGCTATCGTTAAGGAATAACGTAGAGCCCTTATCCTTAAACTTTATACATATTTGGTGTTCTATGTAAGTTTACTGTTTCGTGATAAATTTATTTTGCAAGAAGGTGCGGTTGCGACTGGACTATTTGTGTTTGTGTCTTGTTTTATAGTTATATAAGGTTATCAGTCATTAGTCACTAGATCTTGTGTTAAGATTTATTATTAAAATTGTACATTAACGCTAATCTTTCTCTTGCCGCCAAGCTGTCAACTGTCTCTCAGGAATGGTGTTGTCAGCTTTTCTTATTGATGGCATGTTGCTAATGTTTACCTAATATGAATAAGGCACAGTTTGTAAGTTGGCCTAACCTTGAAATTGAAACCACGTGTAGTGACGCTTTTGTTTATTTTTATATTATTTTAATAAATCCAAAAAGAGTCAAAATTGCTCAAAGCCATATTTTAGTGTTTTTACGAGAAATTATTAGTTGCAATTCATTGGAAAATCCAGTTCATTGGAAAAATGTTCAACAAAACTGGCAAACATTTTTCATTGAGGGCTATAAAAGGTCATGCAAACAATCTTGTCCTCAAGTGGATCAAAGAAGAGAGGACGAATAGGGCTAAGTACCTTTATTGTGCACATAATTATCACAATGTACATAATTGCTTTATTAATTATTTTATAGTTAACCAATTGTTTGTTCATTTTAGGCCAAAGAAATGATAAGAAGGATTCTTCAGTAAAAGGGCAAATATATAGGGATCTGGGCTAAAACAATCCGTGATCATGATTATGATAGTAGGTAGGCATAGCTGCATTATGTATATTTAAGTAATCTGCGCTATTACGAATAGAAAATAGAAATTAATTAAAAATATAAATTAAATTTATATGATAAACTTTTATGGTAGATTCCTTAGAAACGGAACATAATTTTATTCTAGAACGAGTTGTTGAGAACAATTAAATGGTTGAAGAAAACCAAGAACTAGAGGATTTAAATAAATATCCTCCTACTGGAGTTTCCTTTACCCCAACCCCAAAGGTCACTTCCAAGATAAAAATTTTAGGTAAGCAATATATTATTTATATAAATTTTCGGATTTTTTTTATAAGAACAATAGTCCGCTTTTCTACATTTTCCTTCTTATTAAACTCTTGTTCAGCATTTTCCGTTGAAGACGAGTCATCATATGTTGCTTTCAAAGACGTCAAATCATCCGAACTTGAATTACTGGTTGAATAAAATGTTTTCGGTGTTTTTTTTGATGGTATTTGCTTTTCTTTATACTTGGTCAGTACCCTCAATATATTACACTCAACATATTTTGATCTCATTGTGGCCCTTATATTAACTTGAACACACTTATTTACCTGTCCACCTTCTTTTTCCGTATTTTTAGAACATTCTTGCGAATCATCTATGTTATTTTCGCTGCTTGACGACGAAAATCGAGTTTTCTTTGTACTTGTCGAAGATTCATTTAATATCGTTGACGCTGTCTCTAAAGAAAAATGTGTGGAACCAATCCCAGTTTTAACTTAATTTTTACATTTTTCATTAACTTATAATACCGGGTCACAACGATGTTAGGGTACACTCAATAACTTCGTTAATTTTAATAAAACATTAACTTTTTTAAAGAAGTTTTTTTTTCTTTTATATCATTTTATGTACTGCAGTTTGCTAATTGAAATTTAAAACTTAAGATATGTCTAATTAATGGATGAAAATAAAAAATGGGCAGTTCTTTGAGAAAAAATCATATATACGCCCTAACTACGTTTAATTAAAGGCCTATTTTTTTTTTTTCATTAATAATGTCATTTTAAGGTCATTACAGGAAAATCCCTTTTTCTTTCATTTCAGCGCTATTTTTCACCAAATATGGTCGTGTGATACATCGTTGCAACGAGATTGACAAGTAGAATGCGATAGTTGACAAATTTATACAGAGTACCATTGAAAGGTATAATTATCCCAAATTTCAATCCTTTATCTTTAAAATTAACAAAGTTATTGAGTTTACACTAACATCGTTGTCACTCGGTATATGTAATTTTCCATTACCCCCTCAAACTTAAACGAAATGTGCAACATTTAGAGAGTACGCCCGGTTTTAAAAATTGGTTTACCCGGAATTAAGTACAAAACGGGAAAACGTGGAACAAGTTACTTCTACTTACATACAAGTGAAATTTATATCTAAATGCGTGTTAAAACACGTACAAAAATTGTTTACATTTTAAACTCTTCTCTTAATAATAATATACCTAATTTACATAATTATAAAAATACTTACATAAAAATGATCCTCACAGCAATATTTTGTTGACTTATTGCTTTCTTTATATCTTGTGGCAAAGAAATAAAAATTTTATCAGAGCTGAACATAGTAGTGTTTTACATTGCAGAACTATACAATATTTATAATTTTTCTTTTTGTGTTCTACTTCCATTATTTTGCTCATAAAATATTGTACGTCTGAGAAACAATCAATTTATTCAACAGAAAAACTTCCACTTCCACCGGATACAAAGTTCAACTAAAACTTCTTAATACAATGCCCGTATTATAAGGTTTGTTCTGGTTTCGGAAAATATCTGCCCTAGGACGTCAGCCGCAAGCGCAATGTAAAACTAGTAAGGAATAAACTCTACGCGATTTTTCAAGACTACGGCCCGTTTCCGTCAGCGGAAGAAAGTCCGATTCGAAAAAATCGGAATTTTTCGAATAATTTTTCTTTTTTACAGCCTTCCTCTTTTGAATAAAAACCGATAGCCGAAAGAATTTTCCGGATCGGCCGTACCGTTCTCGAGTTATCGTGCGCACAGACATCCACACATCCACATAGACAGACTTTTTTTCGCGGAAAATCAATTTTCTTCACGTTTCATTACTTTTTAAGTCATTTGGAGCAAAAAAATTTTTTGAGATTTTTGCACGATTTCAATACTACGGTTTGCCCAACTTCGGCAAAGGTGAAGTGTGGGCGGGCCGTAGTAATTCGTGTTCTGGTTTCACTCCGATTTCTTTGGATCGCATAATCCGCTATTCTGGTTTGGTATTTCCGACAATCCCGGATTGTCCGAAACTGTTAAAAAGTGTCCACGGTCGTGAGTATGAGCATTTTCGGATTGTTTTCGTTGAGTATGCGCTTTTGGCTGTTTCTTGTTTCTTATTCTTTTTCTTCAGTTTGTTGATTTAGTTTAGATTTGATTTAATGTTTGATAATGCCACATAGTAGCCCAGCAATGCGTTATTTTTTGTTTTTGGTTAATTGTGGATAGTAATTATATGTTAGTGTCTTGTGAATTATTGTCTATTGTTAATAAATAAATTAAATGGTTTTCTAATGAAATTTAGTTCGAGTGTGTAATAGCTATTTGTGTATTAAGAGCGGAAAGTGATACTTTGCTGCCGAAAGCGGCAAAGCACTTTTTGCTCGAATTGCACACAAGATTTTTTCTACGATCACATTATTTTTAGACAAATAATTTAAAAAAAAAACATGAAAATACACTTCATAAACTAAAAATGAAATAATGACGTTTCATTAATTTCATAGTCTACTATTTGCACAAAATAGTAAGTAGGTACTTAAATATGCAATCACTATTGCATATAGGTGTACCTAGGTGTATCTAGGTGTACCTTCTGACTGTTATATTTTTACTAGATAATTTTTATAATATAAGTTTAATTTCGTTCGAAATATCTTCAAATATTAATATTTCAACTAAAATATTCAGACTGCCCTACATTTTGTTTTAATATACCTATTATTTACTACCTTTCTTTAGCTTATTGTAAATGAAAACAGGCGAGCGGAAAAGTACGCGCTAGAGCGACAATAATGTCAAATTATTACAGATCACGGAAACATCAACTTTGCGGTTAGATTTAAGTGTGCAAAAGCCTACTTTGGGTAGTGATCGTAGGAAATAGCTATTTGTGTATTTAGAGCGGAAAGTGATACTTTGCCGCTTGAGGCAGAGAGTTGCCCGCGCGATGCGTAGCGGAGCGCGGGCAATCTGCCGAAAGCGGCAAAGCACTTTCTGCTCGAATTGCACACAAGATTTTTTCTACGATCACATTATTTTTAGACAAATAATTTAAAAAAAAAACATGAAAAATACACTTTTTCATATTTATCTCTGGATTTAGTCGGCAGAAGATTCAGAGAAATATTTTTAGCAAAATCTGCTACATCTGGAGGTGTGCTTGAAAATTCACATTCACTCTCACTCTCCATTTTTCAAATAGCTTTTTCATAAACTAAAAATGAAATAATGACGTTTCATTAATTTCAAAGTCTACTATTTGCACAAAATAGTAAGTAGGTACTTAAATATGCAATCACTATTGCATATAGGTGTACCTAGGTGTATCTAGGTGCACCTTCTGACTGTTATATTTTTACTAGATAAATTTAATAAAATAAAGTTTAATTTCGTTCGAAATATCTTCAAATATTAATATTTCAGCTAAAATATTCAGACTGCCCTACATTTTGTTTTAATATACCTATTATTTACTACCTTTCTTTAGTTTATTGTAAATGAAAACAGGCGAGCGGAAAAGTACGCGCTAGAGCGACAATAATGTCAAATTATTACAGATCACGGAAAACATCAACTTTGTGGTTAGATTTGAGTGTGCAAAAGCCTACTTTGGATAGTGATCGTAGGAAAAATATATATTCACACACCCTTTATTTCAGAGGTTACGCCAACGACATTTACAGAATATATTTATAAATATCAACCCCAACATATCTTATCCTTACCATGCATTTGTTACCTAACAAGGATACAAATATTTCAGATATTAGAATTAAATAAAAAAGTGCATTTTTTAATTATAGAAATTTTAGAGTTAAATTATAATTAGTAATACTAAGAGCTTGCTGATATTTTTTAATAAAAAAAACGAAACTTAGTTTATCTATAATAATAATAATAATAATAATAATAATAATAATAATAATACTCGACCTACTTATCATATTTAAAGCGCTTATTATTTATCAGAAATCCGGGATTTTTTGCGTCTACACCTGTAGGCTGAAATGTAAAACTTTGTCCCGTACAATCAAAATTAAATGCAGGCATTTTGATATTTAAAAGATGAGTATAATATTAAGAACTTGTTTTGATGAAATAACGCATGATATAAAATTCAAACAAAATTCCCTAAAGAACGGCGCAAAACTGGCATTTCGTCACATATGCCCCGGTAGAGGAGAAAATTCAACAGAAAATAAAAATAATAACTGCGAAATGCGTGCGAACAACGTCGCAGAAGAAGTTTATAAAGTTTCAATAAACGTATATATATATATTGCTCTTTGAAATACATATTTTTATACGTTTATTCTTATTTAACATTCATAATATGTAATATGTTTATTAAAACGATCCATAAGCTTTATTTTGCCCTGACTCCTATTGAAAATTTTGTTCCGAAAATTAAACTCCTTCGAGTTATTCTATGACAATTAAAATTTTACTGCAGTTAGCTGACCACATAAACCGGGTTGTAACGAAGCCAAAATTTTAAACTTTGACTTAGTTTAACGACTAAAAATTAAAATTATTATTAATATATCGGTACGGCATTTATATTAAATTAATGACTATTTCTTTGCGTTGGTTCGATGGTTATGCGGTTTAAGACACGGATTTGAAAGCAAAGGGTAGTCGGTTCGAATCCCCCAAGTGCTTGTTAATTTTTTTTTCAACAAGTAACTTTTCTATTTTCTTTAGTTACAATTTTGGATAATTTTTATTCAGAAAACCTAAAAAAAATCTGTTGAATGAAATATTAATCAGAGCGAACCGTAGGTAAAAACTTTGTCATTACTCGGATTAAAAACTTTGTTCGCGAAAGTGCTTCGAGTGATTCCGAAATAAAATATATCCAAAATTATAAAAAAAAATTAAAAAGTTATTTGTTGAAAAAAAAATTATTAACAAGGTTGAGATTCGAACCGACGACCCTTTGATTTCAAATCTGTGTCTTAAACCGTACCTATACATTAATAATAATTTTAATTTTTAGCGGTTAAATTAAGTCAAATTTTAAAATGTTGGCTTCGTTACAACCCGGTTTATGTGGCCAGCTAACTGCAGTAAAATTTTAATTGTCATAGAATCACTCGAAGGAGTTTAATTTCGCGGTAAAGTTTTCAATCCAAGTACCGAGAACGTTCACATACCTACGGTTCGCTTTTTCTATGTTCACATTTGTATGGACTTTAAAATGTTGTAATGGGACTGTTTAAACTATTATTCTGACAGCCCACAACACAACATATTTCTGCTAGACTTCGGCGAGCTTTCGGTTATTGAAATTTTGGTCCGTCGAAAAATGTTCGGGACAAAAGTTCAGCTGCTGATCACGGCAGGCGCTAGCATCAGCTGTCAAGATGATCCACCTTCTCGCACATAGCGAATAACATACATATGGGCGATGTAAGCAATATTGAAGTTTTAGGCACAAATTATTTAAAAAAGGATACATTATTGATGAAATAGTCTCGAGAAGGGGTCACGAGGTATTGCGACTTCCACCCAAATAATTGAGCGTTATAATGTGTTTCCCAAATTTTACCGGAAGATTGCAAATTTGATAACAGAACAAATTGACAAAATTTCATCTGATGATTACCAGGAAAAAATCAAACAGGTAATTAAAGAAGAGAATTCTTACATAACATAAATAACATAATAAAAATAATAGTCGCCCTACATTTCACCCTGAACCACAGAAGCCAAAGGGGAAGGGACGACTATTATTATTATTTGCCGAGGCGCTCCGAAAACCTCACCACCATCAACAATTTCGACAAAATTTATTGTAAATGTTGATGACAATGAATCCGCTGATGAGGACTAAAATAAGGTATTTTTAATTAGGTTTTATTGTTTATGTCTTTATTCACCATGTTTTTAATTATAAATAAAAATTTGGTAGACAATTTTAATACGAAAGATATACCATAACGAGTGCGGATGCGGAGTCCACCATAGATCAGAAAAAGTCGTGGACCAGGTCGAATGGGCAACTCCTATTTATTCAAATCTAATATGCGTTTTAAAAATAAAAATGTAACTCATTAAAGAAAGTTGACATTAATAAGAAAATTTTGTCCCAATTATTCCTATTACTTTTTCGAGTTAACTTGTTAATCTGTGTATTACATTTTTTTATTGTCTCTGCACGTGATCCCATTCGCCAAAATGTTATTTTATTTTGATGTATAGGGACAGTGTATTTGTTTTCGAAATTAAAGTGGTCACATGTGTGTCCAGATATATTAGAATTTGTTCTATTGCCGACTTTCTTTGATGTTTTTATAGCATTATTTTATTCTCGTAAAGCGATGAATTCTACTAGACCAAGATCTTTATCTAATTTAATTGTGAAAACTGAAGTCTTTAAATATCTGTTGCAAAAAGTTCAAATTTCTATTAAGCAACCAGGTTATATAATCTTTTACCAAATTAATTTAAGACAAAAATGAATTTTAAATAAGAAGTCAAATAATACCTTATAAATCATTCAGAAACTATAAATATTTTTACGTAACATGAACAAAATCTAAAAATATTAAAACTATTCGATATTTCATGCATATATTGCTGGAACTGACCTTGATGTCGCCATCTCATACATATCTGTTCGCAATTTTCTACACTCTCTATTTGTAGTAAAATACATACAACAAACAGTACAATAGTCTAAGAGCCAGTAGCCAGATACTCATATGTAATTATTTTTCGCTGTTGTCCTACATGATTATTCACCCTGTAGTATGCATTCTTTCATACCAACTCGCACAAATCACACAGATCCGAACAAAAAACGTTATCTGTGTATGACTAATATCTCGAACTGGTGCCGATATCAACTCATTGCTTTGTTTTGTGTCAACTTGTACAGTGAAATTTTTAGTGTTCGTTAATTTAAATACTGAAAAATGCCGAAAAGACGTAGAATAATAGATTCATTTACTGATTCTTCAGGAAATGAATGTCAAGATGTAGCTAATACAAAAGAAAAGGTCAGGAAAACGATAAAGAAAAACGGAAAAAAGAATAAATACAGTGTCCTGTTAAATGAGTTGAAAGAAATGCAAAGGAAAATTGAGAATAATTCAGATTCCGAATGGGAAAGTTCTGAAGAGCAAACAGTGATTTCTTCAGGTATATAAAGTTTTCAGAAATAAGAATATGGGTGGTTTACCCAACGAATATATTTCATACAATTAGTATGGACAAATTTTTTCTTACTTTTTAATATATGTTCAACCAGTGGACCAACGAATTTAATTCATACAATTAGTATGACTCATTTTTAAATAAGGTTAGGCAGTTGCCGAACCACTAAAATATTGTGACGAAAAGACGTGGCATTTGATTTTAATGCTTTTGTCTTTCAAGAAGTGTGGCAGAAGAAATTGAGGAAAGTAAAATAGATGATAAGGTACTCGAAGCTTTGGGAACAAATCCAACTTCTTCAAAAAAGGAAGGGGAGGATGTTCATGAAGAAGTAGTGATTAGATGGAAAGATTACTTGATCAATAGCCTTGATAAAGAAATACGGGAGGAGTTCTTGAAAAAATATCCTGTACCCAGGAATTGTGACAGTTTGAAAGCACCAGTGTTAAATCCTGAGCTCGAAATATGTGTGTCCAAGGAGGTAAAAAACCAGGATTTTATAATGTCGCAACTTCAATCACAACTGGCTTCAGGTCTTTCAGTTTTGGCTCAAGTTATGACCAAAATGATTAAAAATTCTGACCAATCAAATACTGATTATTTGGGAAAACTGGCAGACTCTGGGCAAATAATTTGCAATGTACATAATTATATATCTAGGCATAGAAGGTTTGCAGTAATGCCCTATTTAAAAACGGAAATTTCGAAAGCAATAGAAAATTGTCCAATCGATGAGTTTCTATTTAGTATAGTAAAAATTTTTCTGATTCGGTGAAGGCTACTCAGGCATTGAAAAAAGTAGAGGAATATTTGAAGAGAACTACGGGTGGATTATACCATAAACACCAAGATTACAATAAATTGGGTTAAAGGCATAGTTATTCCTTTCTCAAAAAGTCCAAGTCAATTACGTAAACCAGTTGTAAGAATATGGGAATGTGAAAAATCTAATTATAAAATGGCCATAAATGATTTGTTAAAAATTGGAGCCATTAAACCCTGTAATCACGTAAAAGAGGAATTTTTATCATCAAATTTTTTAATAAAGTAATCTAATGGCAAATATAGATTTATATTAAATTTAAAGAAACTTAATAATTTTATTGTTCCTCCACATTTTAAAATTGAGGACTATAGGACAGTTTTAAAATTAATGTCGAAAACATGTTGGTTTACCAGTATCGATTTAAAAGATGCTTATTTTTCATTGTCAGTTACCAAGAAATATCGAAAATACTTAAGTTTTAAATTTGAGGGTAGGTTATATGAATTTAATTGTTTACCAATGGGGCTTAATATTGCACTCTATATATTTACAAAGATAATGAAACCATTATTAGTTTATCTAAGAAGTAAAAATATAATTTGTACTTATTATTTAGATGATTTTTTGTTTGTTTCGGATACGAAGAAAGAAGCAAAAAATAACGTGCAAGTAGATTATAACCTCTTGAAAGATTTAGGCTTTAGAGTAAATTCAGAAAAAAGTGAGTTTTTTCCCAAACAACAAATAATTCATTTAGATTTTTCTTTTAACAGTATTGATATGAGTATATCCTTGCCGGAGGAAAGAATAAGAAAGATAAAACATTGTTTATAAAGAGTAGTTAAAAAGAAAGTACTTAAAATTCGAGAATTTGCAAAAATAATTGGAAGTTTAGTGGCGATTGGTCCAGCGACTAAATATGGTTGTATTTATTTGAAAAGATTAGAAAGAGCGAAAGCTAAAGTTCTGCACGCTTGTGGGGGAGATTATTAATCTTGTATATTTATGTCAACTTCAATAAAAGATGAATTAAACTGGTGGTTAAAGAATGTAGATAAAGTTAAAAAAGATGTAAAAACGAATGACTTTGTTCTTGAAATTTACTCTGATGCATCTGAATCTGGATGGGGCGCAAAATGTAAGGGACAGGGTATTAATGGGTTTTGGAATGAACAGGAGAAAACCTTTCATATAAACTATTTAGAAATAGTAGCATCCTACAATGGGCTTAGAGCATTTACAAAAAATATATACAATAAAAATATATTACTGAGAGTTGATAATACCACAGCAATTGCTTGCATAAATAAAATGGGAAGTACCCGATTTAAAAGGCTAAATGAAATTACACGACAATTGTGGTTATGGTGTCAGAATAGAAATTTAACGGTTTATGCGTCGTATGTAAAATCGTCAGAAAATATCGCTGATTTAGAATCTAGAATTAAAAGCATCGGTACAGAATACGAACTAGCTGATTATGCCTATAACAAAATTGTGACGATTTTTGGTTTACCGAAAATTGATCTTTTCGCTAGTTATCTAAACCGTAAATGTGAGAGGTTTGTATCCTGGCGTCCGGACCCAGAATCAATGAGTGTTGACGCTTTCACGATACCCTGGAATAACTATTTTTTCTATGCTTTTCCTCCATTTTCGTTGATTTCAAAAGTATTAGAGAAAATAAAGGTGGACAAAGCATTAGGCATAATGGTAGTAAAAAATTGGCCTAGCCAACCGTGGTATCCAGTTTTTTAAAAAAGATGTTAACTGAAAATGATATTAACTTGTCACCAAATAAAAATTTGCTTCTTTCTCCTTTTAGGGAACCACATCCTTTATACGATCATCTTACCCTGGTTGCCGGGAAGTTGTATGGAGGTCATACCTGAATAAAAATTTACCAGAAACAGTTATTTCTGTCTTGTTGGCCTCTTTATCGCAAACAGCAATTCGACAATATGACAATTGTTTAAAGAAATTGTGGTCTTTTTGCATGACTCAAGAACTAGATCCGTTTAATTATTGCATTAAAAATATATTACAATATTTTTTAATGGTAAAGGAGACATGAATATCTTTTTCATCGCTGAATACACATAGAGCTGCCTTATCTTTAGTATTAACAATCCCCGAGAAAGATCAAACAATTTACAAAAGATTTCGATGCCGAAATATAGGGCTACTTGGGATCCATCCCCAGTTTTAAATTATCTATCGAAACTGTATCCTTTAAAAAATATTTCTCTTGAAAATCTTACATACAAATTGGTAGGTTTACTTGCTTTAAAATCTGCTCATCGGGTACAGACTTTTTCAAAAATCATGCCGTAACTTCTCAGAGTATTAGTAGGTGGATCAAGAAAGTATTACAGATTAGTGGCATAGACATAAGTAAATTTTCAGCTCACAGTACGCGACATGCGTCTACTTCTGCTGCCCTAAGAGCAGGTGTTAATGTAGAAACAATCAGAGCAGCTGCAGGGTGGACCCAGAGATCTACGGTTTTCAATAAATTTTACAATAGAACCGTTACAAATAATCAGGCTGAGTTCGCTCGTTCAATAATTATGCAAAAAGTGGATCAATAATATTTATAAATATGTTTAGTTATTTGAAACGCAACATGTGTAAAACATGTTTCTATTTTTGTTTTTTTTTGTTTGTATTGGGTTTATAATAATTTTTTCAATATAGGGGTATTACTTAGATCGCTTTTTACTCTTTAAACATCTACAGGGTGAATAATCATGTAGGACAACAGCGAAAAATAATTAATAGATTGATCGACTTACCTGGTAAGGAAGATCGATCGAAATTATTTGAGCTGTTGTCCGTAATGATTATAACCCTCCCATCCCTTAATAATAGCCCAGTGCGATCTAAGTTTTTTCAGTCAAAGCAATGAGTTGATATCGGCACCGGTTCGAGATATTAGTCATACACAGATAACGTTTTTTGTTCGGATCTGTGTGATTTGTGCGAGTTGGTATGAAAGAATGCATACTACAGGGTGAATAATCATTACGGACAACAGCTCAAATAATTTCGATCGATCTTCCTTACCAGGTAAGTCGATCAATCTATTAATTGATTATACCTGAATTTCGCACAGTCAGTCCCTTATTAGTCTAATATCCGGCTGCAGGATTAGTGCGCTCATCGGTTTTTTGCTAAAACCCAAATTTTTATGCACATTTATAATTAGGAGAATATATATTCACCAGGTTGCCTATCAAAATTTTACCGCTAGTATTTTTGATTAAATTATTTTTAATTTATTTTTGGGAAAAAATTTCGTTCACTTGTTTTTTAAATAAAATCTCGCCTACATCACCTCAATTTTGATAAAGATTCTAAAAAATTAGGGTTGCCGTTGCGGATCTGGCCGCACCTCTTCGCAGCTAGGTATAAACAGGTATGATTTCGATACATTTATACGTTCATAACGTACATATATTAATTATATGTCAAATTAAAGCTAATTTTTTTCTTTTTATTATCATATATAGTTGCCTAATTAAATCCGGCCGCAAATAAGGGGTGCTGGCTGTTAAAGATAATAAATATTTAAGGTAGAGTGAAATAGAGTTAGCGCGTAATATCATTTGTCAGACGAGGATAGCGATTGCTAGCTGTGCGACACACCTTTTGGAAAAATGTTAAAATTAGGGGAAAGAGAAAATGTCGTTGTTACACCAGCTAAATCACTGTTGAAAATGATACAAATGAAGTCAAAACGAACCCGCACGAAAAAAGTGGAGAAAGTTATAGGCAATATATTTTTGCTGCAATACATACATATATGAATCAAATAGATAGTTGCCATAACCCATGATTTATATACATTTTACAAACAGTATGTTTGTTATGATTTTAAAGCTGCATTAAATTTGAGTGTTTAAAAAATTGAACAATCAAACAGTAGCGTGTGGTTTAAACAACGCACTCTACGAATAACTGCCAGCAATGGATACACATTGAAAGGCCAGCGTTTTAAACAAAAAAAAATTAATATGCTGCGATAACATACGGGAAAACATGAAGATGTGGCTTTGAAAGAGTAAAAACAATTAGCTGATCAAAGCTGGGTGGTTGTCAAAGGCGAAGTAATAATTAATCTGCAACAACCATAGATGAGCTGTTCTCCAGATGCTATTTAAGTATATAAAAAAGAAGCTTGGCAAACGCAACTGGTTGAAATAAAATATCAATACACCTAACGGAAAATACCTGTTTGGGACAACGAACTTGGAAAGCCATATTTAAAAAGTGATGAAAATTGGTTACATTCCATTTATATTCAAGTTCAGCTTCAAATGTAGGTTCGGTTAAGTTCAATGTAAGTGGATCATTTGCTCGCCCCTCCACTGGCTCACCCCTATGGGCTATAATTCACTATACAATCCACACCCTCTCACGAAGTCTACGGTTGATTTAAGTGAAGCTTCCTTGAAGTCTGTAGGCTCCAGCTGTACAAAACCTAGTCTTTCACACTGCAGAAGTGAGAGTCCGATGTTTGCCTCAGACCTTGCTTCTTCAAATGATAACGCAGATAACAGTGCCCTGTAAGCAGTCCAATTAGGATGCATAGATAACTTCTACTCCATTCTAGGATCTGCGATAGGATGCTACCTAAAGGTTTGACTATGAACGCCAACGCCTTAAAGTGAGCTAACCTAAGAATATTTTTCCAGTGCTGTATAGTTTTCCTCTCAGCCCATTTCCAGATAGATTCAAGAATTCGATGCAGTTCCACACCACCTTCGAGTCCCGGTTGGAACTCAGTGCTTTTAAAGCTGTCTGGCTGTCTGATAAAATGTAAATACTTTTGTTAACAAGAGGACGGTTTGCCAACTCTCTTGCACACAATTCTGTAGCGAAGACCTCCGCCTGAAATATGGCAGCTTACTGTGATGACAACTCTCAATCAATTTTCTGCTGTACACTCCAGCTCCCGCACTACTTTAGGTCTTTGAACCATCTGTGTACAGTACATAAGCCGTCCCTGGAAAGAGAATCTCCCCCTTTTCCCATTCGTCTTTTCTCGGAAGAAGGGCGTTAAAGGACTTCTGTATGTGAGCTCTAGAGGAGAGCACATCGGAAAACATTCCGAGAGTGTGGTGAAAGTACTCATCTCTCGCAGCAGTTCAGAGTGATCCCATAGCCTTTCCCCCTCAATTTTACTAGCCACCAACATGGCTCTGTAGGAGGCCATTTTGGCCTCTTGCTCCAATAATATATGGAGAGGAGTAACACCCAGAGATCTTTCCATTGCCGCTGTCGGGGTAGTTGACATGGCGCCTGTAATAGCCACACAAGCTAGACTCTGGAATCCAGATAATTTAGCAGCCGCAATAGACTGGAGCCCTTTCTTCCACCAGGCTACTGCGCCATATGTGCCATTGGTTTTATCACCGTTTGATAAATCCAGTAAATCTGCTCAGGGTTCTTTCCACACGACTTGCCGCACACCCTTCTGATATTAAAAATGTATGTGAACGATATTGAATTTTGTGATTTATTTGTTTATTCGCCATAATCAACTATTAGCTAATCCTCATCTGGAACAGTTGTATTTCAGGATATACGTCCAAAGATTACGTACCAAATACTGTACTGACTCTAACTATAAGTGCTTTTTTTGAAAGACAATAATTTGGCATCGGTGTAAAGTTACATATCTGCGGTTTCAAAACTTTTATAGAGTTTAGGAAAAATGTATAAGATACGATTTAATATTTATGAAATTTTATTAAAAATACTTATTTAATTAAAAATATTTTAATTTGTAATTATTAACAAAGAAAACTTTATCAAATGTTAAATTCGTTAAAAAAATTTATAATAAGTGTGATAAAATAAAAATATTTAGCATTAATCCTCCTATTATAAAAAAATTATAAAAATACTTAACTTGTGCTTACATAATAATCAACAAGTTTTTTTTAAATAAAACCGTTCTTATAAATAATATATATAATTTTATTTCATACAATTCCAAATTTAATATATTATTTAAATTGTCAGAAAAAGTCTTACTTAACCACTTCTTTTTCTTTAAACAATGGCTTTTGAACAGTAATTAAGGCGCAGATAACAAAAAATATTACATCAACATTTTTGAAGTCCTTAAATCGTTGATTTACCCGTGTATACATCCCTACAGAAGCAATGATGTATGTTTCGTCTACTTCTTGCGGGGTGTACTGATCTTAGTGACCAAAAGGAGACATCACAAAAACAGTATTTTTATTCTCTACTTGGGTTTTTATCTGTGGAAAGCATAGATAAATGGAAAGCCTTTGTCAGCAGGATCTATATTAGCAGGCTCAATTAAATCAATTAAATTACAATTATTTGTTATGAAGCAATTAGCAGCACGACCACCATAACATTTGGTGATAAAACTTACAAATCCACTTGGTGTACAACCCACCATGAATTTCGTATAATGATGCTTATATTCTGAATACATTAATACTCTTTGACTCGTGGATTTCAGTATTAACTTCCACACAATCAATTAAAATACGAGTCTCTGGGTCGTTTAAATGATTCTGGTAGAGACGCTTGTACAGTCGATTTAGAAGGCCATAAAATAAAATTCTTCAGTAAAATATTCAATTGTTGTATAGGCTTTGCAAACATCCTATATGCTGAAGTTGAATGAACATTAAACAGTGCTGAAAGTGCCGGACATGATTAACCAGTTTTCAATTTCATTAATCTAATTAATAAACTAGTGAAAGGAATAATCTCTGCGCGATTGTTCAAGACTACGGCCCGTTTCCGTCAGCGGAAGAAAGTCCAATTCGAAAAAAATCGAAATTTTTCCAATAACTTGTTTTCAAATTTTTCAATTTTTTGTCAATGAGCCCCATGCGATATGGATATCAGTCGATGCGTCTTGACTTGCACAACACCTTAAAAGAAATCAATATGGACAAATTTGCTTTCCTTATCGAGATATCTCGAATAGAAGTTTCACTTAGTAGGCGGGACCAGGATCCTTGGACCCGAAATAGCTCATCTTCTGATAGAACCTTTCTTTTTTCAATAAAAACCGATGGCCGAAAGAGAATTTTCCGGATCGGTCGTACCGTTCTCGAGTTATCGTGCGCACACACATCCACACACAGACTTTTTTTTCACGAAAGATCATTTTTCTCCACGTTTCATGACATTTTAAGTCATTTGGAGCAAAAAAAAAATTTCAGATTTTTGCACAATTTCAATACTACGCTTTGCCCTACTTCACTAAGGGTTAAGTATGGGCGGGCCGTAGTAACTAGTTTTATTGTCAATTTTTGAGGCTTTGCTGTCTGGAAGTAGAGTTAAGAGGTTGTAACGCTCTTTTCATCGCCACGTGGATTTTTGGCATCTTGATTCAGGTCTCGGATTGCCACCGGCGCTACTTTCTGTTTAAAGTGTGAAGGCCACTTGCACCGGGCATCGTCAGTGATGATTTTATACTCAAGGGGTCGTTATGGCCTCGACCAACCTCTTAACAGCTGGCACGGGTGCCCACCTGGGGTGAGTGCCAGAGTATCTGCTGCTAGGATATTAGTTCATGTGAACAGAAGAAAAATGAATAAAATTACCAAACGAAAATAAACATTTTATTGTTCACCACAATTAATAATCAATTTTGTCAAAGCCGATATGGGGAAGGGGTGTGCAACGGGTTCAAAAATCTGAAGCTGGTCTTGCGGGATACGAAACAATTTAGCAGCGATGAACGATGAACAGCATAATTGATGTAAAGGGTATTAACAATAATGAATAAGCTGAAAATGATGAAAGCGAGAAAAGAAAAAAAATGCAGTGAGACGTCGTGGTTAAGCGGTGAATGAGACAAATCGAAATGTAGATTGGACAAAGTTCAATTTTTACAGGTAATGTCGTTACCCTTATCGGTTCCCAACCCCGGTTCTCTAGAAAAACCTGAAATATGTCGCCGGAGTAAGTACGGTGTGATTTCATCGACTATCAGTACTTTCCGGAGTTCTCTTTACCCATATAGTAACAACACGCATCCTGTGATTTGCTGGACTTTGGGCACTCCGTCCTAGTATAAACAGTTATATGCCATCGAGCTATACAGTGTGACTTTCTCGACTAGCAGTATCCTCTTCAACATGGGACTAAGGTGAATCTAAATGTTCCCGATATTTTAGTATTGGTCAGTCGCATTCCGCTAAATAAATAAACAATCCTTATTACTGTGAAATAGTGTCGCCGGAGTAAGTATAATGTGATTTACTCGACTATCAGTACTCTCCGGGGGTCCCTTTACCTACATATAACAGTTACACAATGAAGACACGTAACCTGTGATTTGCTCCACTATGAGTACTCCGTCCTAGTATTAAGAGTTATATAACATCGAACGATACCGTGTGATTTTCTCGAGTAACAGTATCGTTGTCTGCAAGGGCCTAAGGCAAACCTAACTATTCTCGATTAGTCCTCGAATACGGCAAAATTGAACTCTGAAAAATAAATATACAAGAAAATCCTATCAATTGACTCGATATGTCTCAGCGGTACTTCGGATTTCATCGGAGGTCTCGAGCAGGCTATCGGTGTTAGTTTTCTTTCGTTGTGATCTCTTAATTTATTTTATGCTTCAAGTGAGGACCACTCTTTGCTTTTAATCGGATTCGGTGGAAGTTTGCGCGGATGCAATATATTGGACTTTAATGTGCTCTACTTTTCCCGAACATAGAAAATGTTATGAAATTTATATTTAGTATCACACTCGGTATACGACAGCTGCTAATATCGATTGACTAGCTCTTGCGATGTTTGTCTGAGTGTTGACTGACCGCTGATTCAATATCAGCCGTATTGATTTTCGATCGACCGACGCTACATACGGTGTAGTAGAGAGGGAAGTACTTGATGGTTCCGTTAGCAGGATAAAAGGGGGCCGACGCAATAAAAAAGAATTAAACTGATGTGCTGAGTACATTAAAAGGAAATTTTTGCAAAAAGAATGAAGTTTGTACGATTAGAATTAACGGAGATGGAAAATTACTAAGACACGCAAGTTAAACTGCTCGTAACTTCGTCTATAGTAATTGAAGAGAGTCCATGAATATATTTGCTTCACAATTCTCGTTTTTTTTTTCATTGGTATATTTATCTGTACTACTGTAGTTCTTTTGCCATTATGATAGTCAAGATTGCAAAAGAAAAATATGTTAAATCGTCGTTCGTTTCGTCTACAACTATCTCCGTTTGACAACTCATGTTTCGTTGTACAGGTTTAAGAATAACACATACAACATGGGCATCAGTATGATTCTGTTCACAATATTGGCATGTATATCATTGCTCCATTACTGCACTATTGGTATTGGTTATAATTTTAAAATTATTTCTTATTTACAAAAGATTTATTAATACTGAAAACATTTATTCATTTACGATATATGACTCGCTGGAAACGTCCCAAGGATTATATTTTTTTTCGGGACCGTTCTTTACGGATTTACTGTAGCCTCGTGGCATTATTGCGTTATCTCCCGTCTCTTTGTCTACTGCACCCAGTCCATGAACCTTGTTTCCTGTACTAGTTTGTACAGGTTCTTTAATGGCTGTTTGTAGTAGTCTTCTGGATCCATTTTTGGTTTTCCATATATTCTTTGCCTTCTGTGCCTCACAGTTGCATAGTATGTGGAGTGCATTCTCGGTCCCTTTATTGAATTGTCTGCATTTAAGGTCGCCGTTATATAGCCCCATTTTGTTTAGATGCTCTCTGGTGGGAATGTGTCCCGTAAGGGCCGGTGGTAATTCTTAGTTGATTCCTACTCATTGAAAGCAATTCCTCAGTTACGTTCTTTTTCCCGCGTAGAAGTCCGGATATGTCCCAGTACAATTTGTGTTTTCGCATGATTTAGTCTTTCATATGGTTCCTAAACGTACGTTTTGGTACTCCCATTGCTGGTTCTGGACCAATTAATGGGTTGACGATCTGCATCTTTCGAGCTCGTCAGCCTTTTCGTTTCCAGATAGCCACGATAAAGTTACTTTATTGTGGGTCGCCAGTTTCCTAAGTTCTTCGCCACATTCCCATACCAGTCTAGATGTCACATTTGGGCTTCTTATGGCCTTAAAAACTGCTTGACTGTCTGAGTAGATTATGTTTTTTTTTCCCTCATGGGCTCTCATATTACTATTTCTCGCACATTCGAGTATTGCATAGACCTCTGCCTGGAATACAGGAGTTGTATTTTCCTAGAGAGAAACTCTCTTGGTACTTATATACCAGCTCCAGTTTCTTCTTCTGTTTTTGACCCATCTGTGTACCAGGTAATTCCATTAGGATTTTTCCTGAAATCTGTGCTTATATTCAACTCATTCCGAAACTTAATTATCATTCTCAGATCTTTGTTGAAGCTAAATTTAGCAGTCATGTGGTCTGACCTCATGCCAAGCATGTTGCCTCCCACATGATCTATCTAACTTAGTGTGTCCCAGTATATGACTTACTTTAGCCGTCGTAGAGCCATTCGAGCCTTTCCATTATAACGTACTGTAATGGCGGGAGGCCAAGAAGCGTTTCAGAAGCAGCTATGGGTGCTGTTTTTATGGTCCCGCTATTCCCAAACAAGCAAGTCTTTGAATATTACCCAATTTGGAGACAGCGGTCCGTTGTTTTATCTGTGGCCACCAGACCAGAGATACATATGTTACCATGGGCAGCACTGCCATATTGTACAATGAACGTACGTCTAGCTAACATTAAAGTATCAACCGCTTTCGTATGTATTTTTTGAATCTGAAGGTTCCATGTAAGTTTTGGGTCTAGCATTACCCCAAGATATTTTACCCCTCCTTTCAGATTTACCTCTTCACCACGAAGCTATAGTGGGCTAAGACCCTCTAAATTCCTTCTGTTGGTGAATGCTATTATATTGGACTTGTAGGGGCTTATTTTCAAACACTCATGCTCTGTCCAGAGTTTAACTGCGTTTAGGGCCATCTGAAGTCGTTACCTAACCGTAGTGTTGAATTTTCCTTGATAATATGACAAGGTTATCTGCGTGTAACAGTGTTTTGTATCCTTCTTGTTGAAGGATTCTCAACAGTCCATCGATTACCAGATTGCATAGCAGAGGAGAAAGTACTCCCACCTGCAGACAACTTCTGGTCACATAAGCTGCCTTTTTCTCCCCCATCAGAGATGTACATATTAGCCTATTCCATAGCATGCAGTCTATCCACCTGCAGCACGTTGCGTCAATACCCGAGTTTCTTGACGCTCTGGCTATTGAGTCAAATTTTCAGCTCTGCTTGCGAGCTGATGTAATGCATTTTCTGTAGACACGCCTGCTCTATAGGCATATTGGTCTTGGTGTAGAAGTCTTTCAGCCAGTAGCAGTTTTTCCAATGTCTTTTGTACAAAAGACATTAGACTTATTATTCTTAGAGCTTTTGCCTTATCCAGTTTTTCCAGGCTTGGGTATGAATGTAACTCTAATGAGTCGACAGGTCTTGGGTATATATCCTAGAGCCAAACTTGCTCTTAGAATACTGCACAGCCTGTGTTGTAGAGCGCTACCTCTCTATTGTAGGAGTATGGGATAAATGCCATCCGGTCTTGGCGATTTATATGGTTCGAATGAGTTTTTTCCACGTCAATTGCCTTTTTTGCAACATAACCTAACCTAACCTAACCACGGTGGTTTCAGCTCTGAATTCTGCCAGTTCTCTTGTGACAGGTCTATTGATCGTGATTCTGGGAAGTGAATCCTTAACAGTTCTTCCATTGTTTTCTCACCAGTTTTGGTGTATTCTTCATTCTCTTTTTTGGGACTGTTTATTGACCTCTGTGGATCTTTAGAAAGGATTTTTGAAGCCTTCCTCATTCATGAGTTCCATTTATATCTTCACAGTGCCTTCTTCAAGAGTTCCTTTTAGATTTACTCAGTGTTTTATTGTATTCACTTATGGCCTTCCTATATTCATCCCATTTACTTGAATCATTTCTTGCTGAATTATACTTTTTTTAACTTGCCTTCTTAATCCTGCAAGTTCATTGTTCCACTAGTTCACAATCCTGTTGGAACTTTTCCTTACAGGGCGACAGTTATTTTCAGAGGCCGAGGTAACAGCTTCCTGTAATTGGTCTGCTGTTATCTCCTGGTCTGTTGAGTTTCTTATCTCTCTTTTAACCCACCTTAAACTGTTTTCTAGGTCTGCTTCATAGGCTTCCCCGTGGGTTACGATAAGTTTCTTGTATAGGTAATTGGTCTCCTATATGTGTCTGTGGTCTGAAAAGCTGGGCTCTACAGACACATGCCAGTTTCTTACAAAATTACTGATAAAAGTAGTACATATTGTAATATCTATAACATCCTCTCTAGTCGAAGTGACAAAGGTAGGTTTATTGCCTATATTTAATACGTCCAAATTTTTTTGCTTAATAAATTCTAGTACAGACTCACCTCCCAAGGATTGTATACTTTATTTTATATTTTCCAGGAAAACATAAGACGGATGTAACGAATGTTCCCATTTTTCGTTATTGATAAAATGAGTACTAAAAATTTTGTATTTTGGTATCGTGCCCATTCTTTTGGATTTTCTCTGAAACTAAAAAAAATTGAACGGTTAAGTTTTTATTATAATATAAATATCATAAATATTAAGAACTTATTTATCAAAATGCTAGTTTTTTACATGTCTGGAGTTTAACCCGAATATTTTAATTTTGTAATAAATTTTATAATTAATATACGACTTACACATAATTTTTTAACTATTAATCCACTGCTAACATTTCATTAATTTACATGCTCTCTCGGAAATTATAATATTTCACTTTCACATCAATTCTACGTTTTTGACGTGATGTATAATTACAATCACGGATACAGCAATTTTGTCTTGAAGCTGATATAATTAAAATATATTTTATTAATCACGTATTAAAATTTAATAAACGATCCGAACTAGTTAAGATGTTTGCCACTAGTTGGCGTAAATGTCTAGAGGCACGGTCCCCATTGAGCTTGCGTCAAAGTGTGATTTTTTTTACTAAAGTTTTCATTACCGTCTGACGATTTGTAGCTGCTGAAACCTTCCATTATCCACGTCCTTGGATTTTTGGCTTATATATCTGGCAAGTAAACTTTTGAATTATATTAAAAAATTATTATAAATGATCATCTGATAAATTTCGGTGACTTAGAGTTGCAAAAGCTTGTTGGAATTTAGTGATCTTTTTTTCCTTTATTAACAAAAGTAGGATGATTGAAGTCATACCCTAATAATTCACTTAAGTTGTTCATGAATTCTTAACATGTTAATATATTTTTCATTATTCCCTGTCTCAGTTAACATCCAGATATGAAAAGCAGGATTGTTTAATTGAACCATATTACCAATTCTTATAATCAAAATATGAGTATAAGAGGCTCTAATTACAATATTAGACTACTCGTCGTTACTAAAACATAATAAATTATTATCGTATTTGCTTCTTCATGCAAATTGAACAACAAAACTTGATTGAACTTTATAATTAACAGTTTTTTAACAATAACAATTTCGAAAACTCATATGAATGAATCTATTACCCAAAAATGATGCAAATTTGTCACTAGACCCATGCTAAAAAAAAGAAATCAATAAGAGCTTCTTTAAATTAGGTGTTCTTCATCTTTTTTTGCAAAGTCTGATAGTCTTACTTGATCAGGCCCAGAAATTGTATACTCAGTTAACGATGCTTCATGTTGTAGCCATCTTTCTTTTCTTTTAATGATGCCTGCAAATATTGGTCAAAAACTACGTCCATTCTTCGTGTTATCATTTGTAAAAATTTTTTAGAAATACTTCAGAATGTTTTTGGTACTTCTTTCGTGGAATAAAGGATGAAAAAACTATCAATTAAAAATACGTCTCTGTGACGTGTTGATTCCTTGTCAATATTTAGTTCCAGACATTTAACAAATACGGATTTGTCAGTTTTGCAGATACCACCGTTTAAATTCCAAGAATATAAAGGCACAGGAGTTATCGGATACGTTAAAATTAACAGTATATCGATTTTGTGGTCCATTGATAGTCCTAACAAGCATCCCAATAAATCCCTCTCTATTTAATTTCTTGATGATTTCCATCGATTTTAACATACTTCTTCTTTTGACTTGAGAAATTGTGTATCGGTTTTTTTATTTACCTTTTCAAATCGTTAGGATCAAATGTACATTTGTTGTTCGCCACCGTTTTTTTTTTTTCGATATTAAAAAAAATTCATCAACATGAGGTACAGCAGTTTTTCCAGACGCAATACTGAATAACTTAAGTCTTGAAACCATTCGAGGGAAATCAAAATCCATGTTGCGGTTTGTTAAAAAATATTTCATATCGAGTGTTTTCGATCGATTTCGATGTATTTAGGCATCTGGACTTGTTTGCGATCTTAAATGAACATTCTGTAAAAATGATAGATCTGCGGATTTTGATGGATTTCGGTATATTTCGGCCCTCTGAAGCGTTCTTCGGTGGTTTAGGGTCTCCAGGATGGTCGGTTAAAATTGTTGCCTCGAAATCGGCTTATTTCACAAATTATATCATTAGCGGTCTTGGTACAGTTGTAACGCTATTTGGTAGTAATGAGTCACTTTGGCGCTTTGATTCAGGTCTCGGATTGCTACCTTCTGTTTACAGTGCGAAGGCCGCTGGTTATGGGCAGCGTCACTGAAGATAGAAATGGGGTAATAAAATTCAAAATCAAATTTCACAATTTAATAAAAACAAGCTGTTAAGCGTATACTGAGGGAGGAACGGGAACTAGTTTCGGCAGAACTGCCATCATCAGGCCAAAATTGAAAAATAAGAACAAGTGCTTAGCGATTGGTCGGCGGCAACAAAATAAAATAAACTACTTAGGAAGCGTGTGAGCGCGTAGGTACGAGAAATGCAATTAAGGGTAAGGAGACATATAAAATTAGTTTCTACAAATTATCTTATTTACAAATACAAATATTTTACGATATTTTTTTAGTTTCTTAAAATATTAATTTAATATACTTATTTTTTTAATTTTTGTTCAAGTGTTATTCTTTGTTATATGTAAATAAAAATTGTTTCCTGTAAAAATTACTTTTTTTTCAAGCGTATAATAATAAATATATTACTTTGGACACCATAGACTGGCACGCAAGGCACACGCGCGGCCACTTAATGGGGCGGCCGCGCAAGCCTCAGAGTCAAAACAAACACGAAAATGCCGCGTATACTAAGTACATCAATCATCAACAAGCATAAAATAAAAACATCACAAAATACTAAAGATAAATCCAAGAGCATTTTATGTATCTTGTTCAGCTCATACTTTAAATTTAGTAATAAACGACGCTGCTAAAGTTTTTTTCAAAATTTCCATGTTTTTTGATATTGTTCAAGAACTCTATGTATTTTTTTCATCATCAACCAAAAGATGGTAGGTATTAAAATTATATGTTTCGGACTTTAATTTAAAACCACTCAGCGACACACGTTGGTCAAATCGAATCGATGCCATAAAACCTCTTCGGTATCAGATTGTTAAGATCTATGATGGCTACCAAAATTCAAAGTTTTAGTTTTTTTGTGTTCAATATATTATAGTCATTTGGTACAACATATTATAAATTATCTAAGTAAAACATTGCAAAATCCAGAAATTAATATAAAAATTATCATAGTTCATTTAAATAATTTAATAAAATATTTTTTAACTATGAGGTCAGGTTTTGGTGAAATTCTTGTTGATATTCACGATCTAGCTGAAGATCTTGATGTCAAACCAAACTTTCCAGCTCCTCAAACTGTTCGAAAAAGGAAAAAGACAGAACAGTTTGACTGTGAACATGATCCAAAAAATTATTTTAAAGTTAATGTTTTTTCACTATATTGGATCAAATATTATCATCTCTTAAAGAACGATTTAAGGGGTTGGAAAGTTTCAAAACCCTAAGTTAATTTTGCAATATATAATAAAGAATCAATTGATACCTACTTTTCCTAATATTTCAATTGTTATTAGAATTTCTTAGATCATTTTCTAAACTAAAAATTATCAAAAATTATTTAAGATCTACCATGTTACAAAAATTGCTATACAAAGTGATGTTATGCGGATTCCCTAAACTTAGACGAATTGATAAGAAATTTTGCTGCAAAGAAAACTAGAAAAGTTGATTTTATTTGAAATTTATATTTCGAATATTATATCTGTTTATTTGCTTTTATCCTTAATATTCTGTTATATAGATTTTGTTTTGTGTTTATATATTTTATTTTAAATTTGTGTTTTTATTGTAGAGCTCCGTATAAATAGGATATATGAAAATAAAATTAGACCTTCTTATCTTTTCCTCATAATTTTTAGATGAAAAAGATAAATATTTTTTGAAATAGGGGTGCAATATTGAAATTTGCACACGGGCGGCCAAATGTCCCGGCACGCCCCTGACCATAGACCCTAGAAATATCCTATTGTTTTACTAGTATTATTTATTTAATTGGACGTTTATCAGTTTTGAAAATATCTATTTTTTGCTACATACAACTTGAATTATTTCTAGACGAAGAAAAAACTAGTATGCTAGTATATGTATATAACTTGGAGAAGAAGCCTTCATTATTTCTGTTTCGCTCAGATTACACTGCCTCGGTCGTAAACTTCTGAGCTCAACAAATAATAAACGCCTTTTACTCCTAGTAATACAATATATTATTTATAAATACCAATCTACAAAGAGGATAATAATTCTTTACCCCGTAGTCCCGGTAACAATATATTTACTTGATTATTCTTAGAAAACCGCATGCTTGGTAATTTGTCGTTAAATATAATATTGTAATTATGTTCAGAACGAAACAGAGATTTATTAATTTTGATCGAAATATGATGGTTGTAAATAAAATAGTATACAAACCTCGGTAGGAAGCTTAATTCCTGTCTCGAGATTATAGCTAACCTCGACGTTACGCGTCTCGGTTAACTAACTAATCTCACGACAGTAATCAAACACTTCCCACCTCGGTATGTAATATACTATTATAAGTACCAAACTACAGAGAGGATATAAAATTTGATTTCTTGAAAATTTTAATATTATAAAATTTATAAATAAATAAAAAATGAATATTCCTACAGTCTGGCAAAATAATTATTTACAAGATATCGTAGGTAATCAAAATGTTCATTATTATTGACTGGAATCGGGATATCTTCATCTCTTAGCGTTTCTTGGAAGTGATGTTGCATCACTTCCACTTCATCGGGTGATAATTGGGAAGATATTATTCAACTTCATTCTGCATCCATATGCCATAATAGGGAATCGTCTCTTCCACACTCTGAACAAATTGTCTACCTTAACTCTGCTTGTTATATGGCTTCTGTTGAAATGTCTCTCCCTTTCGTTGAGTGGTTCCAAAAAAGGAGTAAATAAATATGATAAATTCATATATCCGCTATTGCCTATATATTACAAAATAAAAATGTTATAAAATAATCAGAATACATAAATATCCAAATATCGTTTACCTAATAAAATTTCATTGGCAAAATCTCCCTATCTCAAACCGTGCTTTTAATCTGGAATTATTGAACATAGTCACATTATGAGTCGAGCCAGGCCACCTGGCTACAATATGCTTGAAAAGTAGATCTGCACTCGATACCACTTGGACATTTAGTGAAAAGTAGCCTTTTCTATTTCTAAAAATTTCGCCATCGAGACCCACTGTGAAAAATATGTAAATTGATTATAAGGAACTGAAAAATAAATAGGTGGTGAAATCAAACCTTGTGATAAAATTCTTATGTGGGTGCCATCAATTGTCCCCACAACACAAGGAAAAGCAGCAACATCGAAGAATTTATTTTGCTCAGCAGCAATTTCAACTTCATTTCTTGGCATTAGATGTATTTTTCTTTTAAATTGGCAATTATTCGTGACACTTTTGATACAATTCTTGATAAAATCTCCAGTAGCTAGTAGATGACCGCCAGTAGCAAAAGTTCTTATTGTTAAAAGTAATTGATTCATTTGACTTAATGAATCGTTTCTGTAAGTTGTATTTATTGTTACTATTTGTAATACATCTATTAATTCAATTAAAGCTCTTTGGGCAAGTAATTGTATAGGTATACGGTTTTGTTAATGTTTAGCGACAAAAGTCTGTGATCAAACCACATCTTAACATGTTGTAAATCTAGCTCTAATTTTTGTGTTAGATTAAACCAGTTATTATCCTCGCAAAACAATACGGTGTCATCCGCAAAACTGAGGATTTTCCTATTTGTATCTATCATGAAAAGATTATTTAAGTATATATTAAAGAGGATGGACCGTAAGACCATCCCCTGAGGTACTCCACATGAAATTATTTTTCCACTACTGTAACTATCTTTTATTTTTACTTTTAGTTCCCTGTTCGTTAAGTAATTTCTAAATAAGTCATGTGGAACACCCCTAAAACCCAAGTCTTCTAGAGTGTTTAACAGGATCCTATAGTCAACTGTATCAAACGGCTTCGATAAATCTAAGAAGACGAAAATTACGGGCCTGGATTTATCTAGGGCATTGTAAATATTCTCTGTTATATATCTAATGGCATCTTGTGTGGGTGTGTTTTGCCTAAACTCCTACTGCGATGAAGATAGCAAGTTGTGTTGTTCCAAAAATGTATTTAGCCTCTTTTGAATAACTTTTTCAATTATTTAAGCTAGATTGCTAATTAGGGAAACTGGTCTTCAATTTGTTGCTTCTTCATTTTTTACGTTCTTGTAAATTGGGGTTACGATTGTGAGTTTAAGAGCAGATGGAAAATGCCTCCTTTGCAGACATTTATTTATTATATATGTAGGTTATACCGTCATATCCCGGAGCGTTTTTTACTTTTTAGTTGCATTATAATTTCTTTTATTTTAATTTCATCTGATGGATACATGAAAATGGAGTGGTGACAAGTTTTTTTTTCAATGTAATTTAGTTTTTTGTTAATATTACTATCCAAATTTTTACTTACAGATATGAAATATTGGTTAAATGTTTCTGCTATTTCTAAATTATCAGTAATTAATTCATTTTTATTGTTTTTCAACACATTTATTAAAGCAGATTCTGGGACTGTTAAAAATTCATTTATAGTTTTTTTTGTGAGTTATTATCCTGTTCAATGCGATTTTTTGTGATATTCAATTTTTGTTTCTTTAACTAAGTAATTTATTTTTGCTTTATAGACATGGTAATTTCGTTTTAATTTTTGAGTTGGTAATACATTTTATTTTTTTATTGACTGAGTTCATTAGTAAGTTGGTCAAACAAGGATTCCGCTTTTTTTGTTTTTTTTTTTAATTTTTTTTTTTTTCTACATTTTTTTATTATATCAATAAATTTATTTGTTTCAAATTCTATATTATCATCGGAGCTGAATTTCAGTTTTTATTATTTATCTTCTATTATTTTTTCAAAATTATTGCTTCTTGAATGTAATAATTTCGAAATCATATTTAATTAAACAATCCTCACTCTTGAGTTAAAATATTTATTCTGAAATATTTGCTTCTTATTCTATAACAAGGTACTGCATGAAGTGAGACTTTAATAAAATTGTATTAAAGGGCAAAATGGTCTTTTCGGTATCTTTTTCTCGTTGGAACTAATAAAATAATTTAAAAATGAACTGCTGTTCTTTATTACAATTTCGCGACATTTATTTTTAAATGCTTAAATGTCAAAGGGTGTCAAAATTAAAACTGACGTAAAATTTTATTTGATTGGTAAAGTTATTCAAGACATTCTCTTCAGATGCAAATTATCTGTCTCATCTGTTTCACATGTGCTACTATTGATTGATTGATTGATTTAATCGATGCTTTGGCTAAGTATTTAGGCCTCAACACTGCAGCCTTAAGACTTATTGTACCCTGCCAATTGTATCGTTGTTATCAAGTGAAAAGGTTTGTTACCTTTATCAGGCTTAACAGCCTCTTCACAAGATTTTCTCTGGGGAGGCCTCCTATATTTTTTCTGTCCCCAGAAGGTTGTACCTCTAGCGTATAAGTGCTTGACACTCTAGTATACTGTGAGAGGCTGTTTCCTCCTCCTCATTACATAGTCTACAGATGGGTTCGTCTTGGTAGATGCCCATTTTGTGTAGGTGTTCCCTAAGGTGGCAGTGTCCAGTTATTAGTCCCGTGACATGCCTTATTTGCTTTCTGCTTAGCCGCAGAATATCGTTTGTCCGTGGTTTTGATGGCTTTTTGACCATCAGTTTACTGTTTTTCTGACCCGGCACGAGCTTCCAGCTTGTCTGATGTTCTTTAGCAGCCCTACTAGTCGGCCAGAGTCGTACTGAGGATTTCGGAATGCCAGACACGGGCTCGTAGCAGCCCGTAAATTTGGTCGCTGAGGCTTTTCGTACCAGAGCGTCAGCTTGCTCGTTGCCAATTATCCCCTTGTGTCCGGGAACCCATTTAAGTGTTACCTTATTTTGGTTTGCCAGAACCAGTAGGGTTTGTAGACAGTTCCAGACCAGTTTCGATCTGATTGTTTTGCATGTTAGAGCTTGTAGGGCTGCCTGAATATCAGAGTGAATGAGGATTGTTTTCCCTCTGTAACCCCTTTCAATGTTCTCCCTTAGACATTGCTCTATGGCATGTACCTCCGCTTGGAATACTGATGCGTAATTCCCCAGTGACGCGTAATTTTTGCATCTGGGTTTGTCGCCATATATTCCAGCACCTGTTACACTGTCGGTTTTGGATCCATCAGTATACCATACTAGTGTTTTCTCGACAGTTTGATATGTCTTCACCTTTCCAAGTTAACTGAATGTTGAATGGCTTCGTGAAGTTATTTTTTGGTATCATTTCATCACTTCTCATTTCTAATAATGAGCTTGTGATGACTTTTGTTACACTGGTATGTCCTTGTTCAGTTGGACACCAGTTTCCGTTGCACTCCAATCTGAATGCTCCAATTCTTGCCTCCGCTTTGATATCAATATCAAGTGGCGGGAGGTTTAGTATGGTTTCCATAGCCGCGGTTGGAGTGCTCCTCATGGCACCTGTAATACAAATGCAGGCTAGTCTTTGGAGTTTAGAAAGCTCCAGTATAGTCCTTTTTTGATTTACTTTAGGCCACCACACCAGAGAGCCGTACGGGTCTTACCACAGCAGTGTACAGCCAATGTACCATGCATGGGTTTAGTCCCCATTTGGTGCCCACTGCTCTTGTGGTAGCCATTAATGCCATTTTTCCCTTGTTAATGGTTTTTTGCAAGTTCTTATTCCAGGTTAGGTTAGGTTAGGTTTTGCATCTACGGTTATGCCTAAATACTTCTCCTCCTGGTTTATTTGTAGTTGCATGTTAAAGAGCTTTGGTAACCTGAGGTTGTTCAGCTTCTTCTTTTTCGTGAAGGGGATTAGTGCTGTTTTGCCAGAATTGACTTTAAGGTCTTCCTTGAGACACCACCTCTCCACGATGTTTAGCGCCTGTTGCATCAGGTCTGAGACAATATTTGTAAAATTCCCCACTACAAGTATGAGTACGTCATCTGCATACCCCTGGGTATAGAAACCGCTATTTTGAGCTGCACTAGGAGCTCGTCAATTACCAAATCCCATAGTAGAGGGGATAAAATCCCTCCCTGTGGGCATCCTTTGGATATTGACACCTCCATGGTCTCACCCAACAATGATGCTTCAGCTGTCCTATGGTTTAGCATGCTTTGTATCCACCTACACGCGGTGTCGTCTACGCTACGCCTTGCCACAGCTGCTGTCATCGATCTGAAGGAGGTGTGATCAAATGCACCCTCTATATCCAGAAATGCTGCTAGAGCAATTTCTTTATTTCTGTGTACAGCCTCTATCCTTGAAAGAAGTTGATGGAGTGCTGTTTCACAGGATTTTCCATTTTGGTACGCATGTTGCTTTTTATGTAGTGGCCTTTCTGTTAGAAAGTTTTCCCTGACATGTATTTCAACCAGTTTTTCCAATATCTTTATCATAAAGGATGATAAAGTTATCGGTCTGAATGCTTTTGCCTGAGAGTAATCTGTCCCGGGTTTTGGAATGAAGGCAACTCTGGCTTTTTTCCAGCTTAATGGAATGTAGCCTGTAGCCAGACTTGCCCTAAGTAATTTACAAATCACCGGTACCAGCAGTGTTTTGCCCTACTGTAGGAAGACTGGAAATATGCCGTCCGGTACAGGTGATTTGTACGGTTCAAACGAGTCTATTCCCCAGCTGACTTTGCTGTGAGTTGCGACTTTGTTTGCCAGTTTCCAATCCCTTTTTGAGGCCCTGCGTCTTTGGATTTCTGGGTTAGGAATTGTTTGATTTACTTTAGTTTCAGTTGAATCTGTCAGATGTGTCTGTAATAGTACCTCCAGAGTTTCCCTACCAGATTCCAGATTCCGTGTATGTCCCGTCCGGTCTTTGCATGTTTCCGATTGATTGGATCTTTGGCTAGGATTTTGTGTATCCGTGCTACTTCCGAGGTTGTTTCCACCTCTTCGCAGAACTTTCTTCACGAGTCTCTCTGCCTTTCGGATTTCTGTGTTGTATTTTGTCAGTGTGGTGGTATATTGCTCCCACTCACCTGTGCTACTAAGGCAAGCGCTAATAATGACGTAGGGGCCAGGGGCCGCTCAACAAAGAATACTTGTTTTGTTAGTTATGACAACAATTTCAATTAATTGATTTTATCTAATTTCCCATGAATACAATGGTCAGTACTTTTTTGTTAATTTTATTTGCTATTAGCTGGTCGCCCTCTCAACTTTTATTTTTCAGTTTTATTTGTGGTACTTGACGACGAGTTTTATTACCTCAAATTATAGCTGGAGAGCTAATGAACCCTCCGAGTTATGGTTTTCCTATGAGGATCGACATTCTTTTAGTAATGAGTCGTAACATACTAAGTACGGTAACCATGTTTGAAAATGTAAATAAAATTAAAAAAATAACTTGTCGCTGTAAGGTTGAAATTTTAATATGATTTAATTCATTCAATAGAAAGTTTTAGAACTAGTGAGACTTCATACACAATTATACAATGACCTCAACCTTGGTCACTGTTCATCAGCCGTCCTATTTGATATTCAAAAAGCGTTAGGTCAAGTCTGACTTGTTCGAAAGCTTTCAAACATCGAAGTTCCTATTCCACCTCATTAAACCAATTCACTTCTTTCTCAGAAACAGAACCATTCGTGTCGAAGTTGGAAACTCCATCTCTAATCCCTTCAATCCACAAGCTGGAGTCCTCCCAAGGCTTAGTGTTAGGCCCTGTACTATATCCCATATACACGCACGACGTCCCACGCACCTCTCACCTAGCCAAGATATTCAGCTATATTCTGATGATACAGCGATCTCTGCAACATCCCCAGCTACTAGAGCTCTAAAGACCAAAACCTATCAACTTCTGAACCACTCCTCTCAGTGGTGTACTAAATAGAGGGTTACTCTAAATCTCCAAAAAACCCAACTTACCATCTTATATATCCTAACTACACCCTAAAAGTAAATCAATATCTCAACGATATCAATCTGAGACTGGGGAGAGAGGCTCGTCCCCATGGACGAAGTTACCTATTTGGGAGTAGCCAAATATAACCGGCATGCTGTGACATCGGGCGTTGACTTCCAGTACACTGAGCAAGGGATTCCGCAAGTCGAACTTAGTATATAGTTAAAGTTATTTTTTAAAAACTTGTTGTCGCTCTTTTCGAGGAATTTTCAAATCAACTTTTCATTCCTTCCTTCTTCTCTCTTGCACGCCGTCACGGCAACCGAGAGGAAGGTCCTTAGGAAATATGCGTACCTCCCCTGGCACTTCCTCTCGAATGATATCTACAATATAACTAATATCCGCCCTATATTTTCTAGATTCAAAATTCTCCTGGGTAGATACATCAGGATAAGACTGGACAGCTCCAACACCCACCCAGGACACTCAACGGACGAAGTGAACAAATGCAAGGAGCGTAAGAGCCTTCTCAAGACCACCCAAGAAGAAATCATCACAACCGAATATGGGGATTCTAAAAGAAGCGATGGATCTTCAGGACGAGCTCCTCTTGGATGCACTTAGGATTTCTCTAATATTTTTCCTTCACCGAACAGCATCCAAGTATCACTGAAAAGGAGTAAATTACTTCTACAGCAGGGTACAAGGCACAGAATAAATTACTGAGGAGGATTTAGCAGGTATGCCCCTTCCATGGGAAAGTCCGGCACAACCTCATCCATAGAACCTAGCATGAGGTGTTAAGATTCCCACAACTCAGGACAATTAAAATACAAAAAAAATATAATTTAATGCTTTTTAATGTCAGAAAATATTTATATTCTATTCGTGGATATGTTTAACTACGCAACCATTTTTTTTACGAAATAAAATGCCACTTTTAGCACTTTTGTCATAAACAGCTATTTTGTACATTAATATCTTTATAATTAAGTGATGAAGTATACGCAAGTACCTTTTTACTTGTCGCGTAATATAAAAAATTACTAGTTTTAATCAAGATAATTTGTAATTAGACATTAAATAGCAACATATTTTTAAATAAATTACATAAAAATTATTATTACCGTTGCGTGATTTATTTTAATGATTTTTATAAAAATTACATAATTGTATTATAATGTAATGCATACATAACATTTAGATTGAAATCTTATCATGTGTTTTAAGTAAAATTTCGTTTTATTTTATAATTGAATGTGTTATCGTTTTTTTTTCTTGCATTTATCAAATTTTCATTTTTATTTAGATTTACACAAGTGTATATTTAAGTTTTCCGCCAAATGCAACTGGAACTTATTTCCATATTTAACGACTAATGACTGTGAACAAATGTTGAACGGAACTTGTGCTGAGTGAAAAAGAATATAGTTTATTACATTACTAGGGGTAAAATACGTTTATTATTTGTTGAGCTCAGAAGTTTACTGCCGAGGCGCTATGGCCCAGGCAATGTAATCTGAGCGAAACGCGAAACAAATAATGAAGCCGTCTTCTCCGAGTAATATATACGATTTTTCTTCAAGCGTAAAGATAATTCAAGTTGTACATAGCATACAATAGAAGACATTTTCAAAACTTAGAAACGTCATATGAAATAAATATTAAAATGAGAGTTCCTACGTGCTGGATTACAACGCCCATAATAAATTCTCATTATTGTTATACTAGTACTGTGACCTTACATTAACATTAATCTAATTTATGCCTACCAATGCATAGTAAGAGTCCATAATAACAGAAATAATTATTGATTGAACTAGGTTATCCATTTCCCAAATGTGGTGAAGTAAGTATGGGAGAAATCAAAATCTAAGTCTTACCACATGAATTTTAATAATAGTAATCGTAGAGGAGGTTTACGCAACATGTTTCGGCCTTCCGGCCATCATCAGGCGCTAAAAATTACAAGGCTGACATATGTTGTGTGATTTACATAAAAATATTAAACTTACAATAGTTTGTCGTAAATTTAGTGTAGAATAATAACAGGTTAACAAAGCATCTTGAAGAATAAATTAGAAGTTAACGATATGTGGTAATGGAAAAATTTTTCATATAATAAAACACAGTAAAATTAAAAAATAGAAAATCATGGTCCAACCATTCCATCACAGAATTGATTGGACGACGATTACCCTCTATAGGTAATAATAAAACCCAAGAGAGCTTGCTGAGTTTCAAAAAATGAAATCGAAGTGCATCCTACGATGCACTTACAATTAAATTAAAAAATTAAAGTTGGAGTAAATTTTTATGTGTTATCTACGCACCATATACCACAAAATGGTAGGTAGAAGTAGAGAACGGAAGCAGTACCTAAATTTGACGAGTGACATTTCAAAAAGCGGTAAAATTTAAATTTAAGTAAAAGTTAACAGGTTTGACAAAGCAACTTGAAGATTAGATAAATGATACAGAAAGTGGTAAATTGTCATATATAAGAAACACTGTAAAAAACCATAGTCCAAGATTTCATCACAAAATTAATTGGACAACGATTACCCTCTATAGGTAATAATAGAACCTAAGAGAGCTTACTCAGTTTCCAGAATGAAATCAAATCAAAGTGCATCTTACGATGCATTTCGCAATTGAAATTTGAGAGAAACGTGAAGTTAATGTTAAATGGCTAAAAGTTATTCTTGGTCAGAGAAACACGCGAAACGAGTGGAGGCCACAATGGGTCCGGAGAAAAGAAGAAGAGGTGAAAGGTGTCAAGAGGTGGGAAGTGTCAAGAAGGAGAGGTAAACATAACCTAGGAAGCCGACTGGAACAAAACAAAAACAATCGGAAAGAAAAGTAAATAAGGAATTGAGGGTGATAGCTGTTAGAAGTTTTAAGTATAATAAGAAGATAAAATTTGTCATCCCAATGGGTTGGAGACGGAATAGAATGATATTGAAAATTAGTTGAAATTTAAATTTAGGAAAATATAGTTTTCTGAGGGCCTGAGTTGGTCGTTGACACAAATTACGTTTCTGTCTACAACTGCTTTATTAATTTCGAACATTTCTAGATGATCAATTTTGGTCCCTTTAGAACAGTTGTGTATAAGGGAGATGTTAATATTGTCATGTGAATGTCTGGATTCCAGGATTCCACAAATTTAATATCCACATTATTATACCACACAACATAAGATTCGATTATCTTCTTAACGCTATGGTCCTAGAATGTCGCGGTAATCCGCGCTGTCTAGTTTTAACGCATGATCAAGATAAAAATATTTTTAGTCTTTTTAAAGTTCAGACGCTACCAATATTTTATATATAAAGTTTTGCCAAAATAAATTATAACTGGTTTTAACACAACAAAATTTTTAATTAATATTAATGTTTAATTTTTTAATGATCGAATATATCGGGTTACACAGGGACATGGATCACCCCTATAAATTTTTTAGTTATGGGTCGATCTTGCTGATATTTTAAGTGAATATATTAAATGTAATTTCAGATTTTTTGACGTACGCAATCAAAATGACCGACTTCCGGTTTTGCCGATAATGGGTCCAAGTTTTTATTTTTAAATACAACACCCTGTATTTTTTGATAAATTTGGATTCTACGGGTCAAAATATCTAAAAGTCAAATGTTACTTTGATAGGAATTTTGATTTTTGAAAAAAAAAATTTTTCAGCGTACTTTGCTATAAATCTGTAAAATCGTTTAAAAATGAAATAGGAGTCCACAAAAAGTGTTACTTTCTTTAATGATCAGCTGGACATGCATACGGGCAAACCTGCCTAGGCATCGTTTAAAGATGGGTGTTTGTCTTAGCAATTTATATATATCCATATTGTAACAAACACATTTTATGTTATATTGTATGCCTAGAAATAAATTTGATTTGATTTGATTTGACCTCACACCCTCATGCTGTGTACTCGTGTGAAGTTAGCGCCCGGAGCTAGCGCCCAAATGCAGCTCCCACCCCCCACTACCAAGCCAAACTCACACGATACACAAATCATAAAAGTAGAATATTAACAAATTATTTTCCCATTCAAAACAAGGTATTCTGACATGGTCTTATATGACAGGAAAACAAATTATTTAGATGTCTAACTAGAATTAAAAACTCAATTCTGTAAGTGGAGATAAAGGATAAAATAACCCTATTAACCATAAAATATTTTTTTCTATCAAAACCAAGTTTTGTTACACCATCTAATAATACACATAAAATAACTTATAAATATACCTATCTACAGAAAAAAAGACAAATCTCTAAGTGAGTGGGATCAAGGGTAAAACAACCCTAATAATTTTAAAATATTTTTTTCTTCCAAAACTAAGTTTTGTGACACCATCTAATAATACACATAAAATTACTTATAAATATACCTATCTACAGAAAAGAAACAAATCTCTAAGTAAGTGGGATCAAGGGTAAAACAACCCTTATAATGTTAAAAATTTTTTTTCTTCCAAAACTAAGTTTTGTGACACCATCTAATAATACACATAAAATTACTTATAAATATACCTATCTACAGAAAAAAAGACAAATCTCTAAGTAAGTGGGATCAAGGGTAAAACAACCCTAATAATTTTAAAATATTTTTTTCTTCCAAAACTAAGATTTGTGACACCATCTAATAATACACATAAAATTACTTATAAATATACCTATCTACAGAAAAAAAGACAAATCTTGGTTTTGGAAGAAAAAAATATTTTAAAATTATTAGGGTTGTTTTACCCTTGATCCCACTTACTTAGAGATTTGTCTTTTTTTCTGTAGATAGGTATATTAATAAGTGATTTTATGTGTATTATTAGATGGTGTCACAAAACTTGGTTTTGGAAAAAAAAAATATTTTGAAATTATTAGGGTTGTTTTACCCTTGATCCCACTTCCTTAAGAGATTTGTTTTTTTTCTTCTGTAGATAGGTATATTAATAAGTGATTTTATGTGTATTATTAGATGGTGTCACAAAACTTGGTTTTGGAAAAAAAAATTATTTTAAAATTATTAGGGTTGTTTTACCCTTGATCCCGCTTACTTAGAGATTTGTTTTTTTTTCTGTAGATAGGTATATTAATAAGTGATTTTATGTGTATTATTAGATGGTGTCACAAAACTTGGTTTTGGAAAAAAAATTATTTTAAAATTATTAGGGTTGTTTTACCCTTGATCCCACTTACTTAGAGATTTGTTTTTTTTTCTGTAGATAGGTATATTAATAAGTGATTTTATGTGTATTATTAGATGGTGTCACAAAACTTGGTTTTGGAAAAAAAAATTATTTTAAAATTATTAGGGTTGTTTTACCCTTGATCCCACTTACTTAGAGATTTGTTTTTTTTCTGTAGATAGGTATATTAATAAGTGATTTTATGTGTATTATTAGATGGTGTCACAAAACTTGGTTTTGGAAAAAAAAATTATTTTAAAATTATTAGGGTTGTTTTACCCTTGATCCCACTTACTTAGAGATTTGTCTTTTTTTCTGTAGATAGGTATATTAATAAGTGATTTTATGTGTATTATTAGATGGTGTCACAAAACTTGGTTTTGGAAAAAAAAAATATTTTGAAATTATTAGGGTTGTTTTACCCTTGATCCCACTTACTTAGAGATTTGTTTTTTTTTTCTCTAGATAGGTATATTAATAAGTGATTTTATGTGTATTATTAGATGGTGTCACAAAACTTGGTTTTGGAAAAAAAATTATTTTAAAATTATTAGGGTTGTTTTACCCTTGATCCCACTTACTTAGAGATTTGTTTTTTTTTCTGTAGATAGGTATATTAATAAGTGATTTTATGTGTATTATTAGATGGTGTCACAAAACTTGGTTTTGGAAAAAAAATTATTTTAAAATTATTAGGGTTGTTTTACCCTTGATCCCACTTACTTAGAGATTTGTTTTTTTTTCTGTAGATAGGTATATTAATAAGTGATTTTATGTGTATTATTAGATGGTGTCACAAAACTTGGTTTTGGAAAAAAAAATTATTTTAAAATTATTAGGGTTGTTTTACCCTTGATCCCACTTACTTAGAGATTTGTCTTTTTTTCTGCAGATAGGTATATTTATAAGTAATTTTATGTGTATTATTAGATGGTGTCACAAAACTTAGTTTTGGAAGAAAAAAATATTTTAAACTTATTAGGGTTGTTTTACCCTTGATCCCACTCACTTAGAGATTTGTCTTTTTTTCTGTAGATAGGTATATTAATAAGTGATTTTATGTGTATTATTAGATGGTGTCACAAAACTTAGTTTTGGAAGAAAAAATTATTTTAAAATTATTAGGGTTGTTTTACCCTTGATCCCACTTACTTAGAGATTTGTTTTTTTTTCTGTAGATAGGTATATTAATTAGTTATTTTATGTGTATTATTAGATGGTGTCACAAAACTTGGTTTTGGAAGAAAAAATATTTTAAAATTATTAGGGCTGTTTTACCCTTCATCCCACTACTTAGAGATTTGAGTTTTTTCCATAGATGGATAAATTTATAAATTATTTTTTGTGCCATATTGGATGGTGTAACAAAACTTGGTTTTGATAGAAAAAAATATTTTATGGTTAATAGGGTTATTTTATCCTTTATCTCCACTTACAGAATTGAGTTTTTAATTCTAGTTAGACATCTAAATAATTTGTTTTCCTGTCATATAAGACCATGTCAGAATACCTTGTTTTGAATGGGAAAATAATTTGTTAATATTCTACTTTTATGATTTGTGTATCGTGTGAGTTTGGCTTGGTAGTGGGGGGTGGGAGCTGCATTTGGGCGCTAGCTCCGGGCGCTAACTTCACACGAGTATGCTGTGTAAAGTTTTACTATTTGCAAGAAAATATTTACCCTGGTTATTTATTTAACAATGAATTTTACAATTTTTTTACCTGTGGCCTTTTTACCCCCAATTGTAACTAGTCTTTTTGAAGCTTATAAAAGCCCCATCCAATGGATACCCACTACCGGGACATTTATGTACAAAAAGTTCTTAATAACTTTAAATACCGTAAATTCCATCAGATGTGCACTGTCTCTATACATTCCTGGCAATTATTGTTCTCTTGGGGTATCAAAAATACCTCTTTTTTTATTATTATATTGTTTGTATGGACAACCCTATTGAGTTATTTCCAGATCAGTACCAGCGATGTAACCCATATTTCAGACTGAATGCTCGTTTAACCATAATGTAGAAATATATCATGCGATTGACATAGTACGCCTCTGCGTAACTTTGACAATATATTTTAGAAAAATATATGATAGAAGTTGTTATTTATAATGGTATAAACGTCACCCCCTCGTGAACAACGAAAGACGGAAATTTTTATCAGCTGCTTTAGTGGATACGTATTTAGCCATTGGTTCAGGGACTATAAGAAGTTGGCAAATTAAAATGTGAAAATATTTATTCTGATTTGTCGTTTACGATGAGAGATGCAAAAATTGGTAGACGCCGAATTATTGACCGTCGGGTCGAAGACGTCGCGACGTTGAATGACGTCGAATATTGTAGCTTCTATTGATGACGTTCGTAGTTTAATTTGTATGAATGAAATATCAAAACTATTGGCTGGATACCAAACAAATTTAGTGATGTAGCCAATGGAATCGAGTGTCCTCAAATGCTATAGCAATAATTTTTTTGTTTTTTCAACCGGTCATCAATATAAAGGAGAAAAAGTCTAGCCTACTTAAAAATCAGTTACGTCCGTTAATTTAGGAGTTTAGTTTATCAAAACTGAAAAGGTTTATTTTATTTTTCACTTTGTAGTCTTTTTCTCGGTTAAATTTTTTGTTAAAAAGTTTTGTGCTGGCAATATCTCCTAATTAGTTATATTTATGGATGGTCGTCAATACGCACAGATCAAATTGATAAAGGAGAAGAATCGGATTGCATTTTAGTGAAATTAACATGAAAAATCACCATTATTTACTCCATTCCTGTAGGTTTCCGGCGAAAGAAGATCGCCGACGAATAAAAGTCGCCAGCATTTTTTCGCGCAAGAAAAAGTCGCGTACAAAAATAGCGCGTAGCCATTTGTTACCATTGAAATTGGAGCAAAGATGTAATGAGAAATGTATACATATGATTAGTGTAAGGAAGCTCTGTAGATCTGTTATACTAAAAGATACGAAAAAAAAGTTATTAAAAAAATTGTACGCAGCTATGAGCTTTACAGTTTAAAATTGGTTACAATGTTCCATAAACCCGTGCCAAATCAAAGTTATATTTTTTATATGGAACACTCTGTATATTTTTATATTTTTAAAATTTACTCGATGATCTTATTTCAATTATATATACTATCTTTAAAATGCATTCAAACATGTGGTTGGGATAACTTTTATTGGGGTTTACGTTAAGCCTGTCATTCGGTATTAATATTTCTATTATCTTTTAATCACGGTTAAAGAAAGTTAACTTAATGTCTATTTTACTTAATTGATTTTAAATGGTCTACAATTTAAAAATTATCATTCGTAAAGTTGTCGTTATATCAAGATGGTCTTACGTAAAAGGTCAGAAAGGTGCTGATATGTTAGTATACAATGGATTTGCCCATAAAAGGGAAAAGAGAGAAAAGATAATTTGGAAGTGTTGCCAACGCACCAAGTGTAAATGTACCAAAAGAGTTCACACTGTGGGAGATGGAGTTGTAAAAAGTACAAGCCATTACCATATTGCAGAGGCTAAAAGAACTTGTAATAGGATACAAGAAACTGCTGAGTAAGTTGAACTAACAACACAAGGTATATTAGCTACGGTGTCACAAGAAATTTCTTTGGGCGCAACTAGGCAATTACCTCCCATTTCATCTCTTAAGCGGACTATTCAACACACATGTCAAAAAAGGAAGCCATTCCGGCAAATTCTATAAATTTAACCGAACTTGTTATTCCGGATGAATACACCCGTAACAGCAATGGCGAACCTTTTCTTTTATTTGATAGGTGCCCAAACGAAGGAAGAATTTTGATTTTCTCCACCGAAAGAAATTTAACTTTTATGGAGAACTGTGATAACTGGTATGCTGATGGTACATTTACATGTGCTTCTCTAAAATTTGCTCAACTGTATACAATCCATGGAGTACAGTACAACAGCGTGATATCGACTGTATATGCTCTTCTTCCCCATAAGACTACACTCGCCTCTTTCAAGAATTGAAAACTTTAAGACTTTAAGACCAGGTTTACGTCCTGCAACAATAATGGTGGATTTTGAACGAGCAGAAAGTAATGCCATACAAGAACAATTTCCTGAAGTCCGAGTCCGTGGCTGCTTCTTTTATTTTACGCAATGCTTATGGAGAAACATGCAAGGTTAGGTTAGGTGCAACAAATTTATCGGAAGACGCGAATTTTGCTCTATATCTACGACAACTTGCAGCTCTTGCATTCATACCTGAAGAAGATGTTGATGCAACTTTCGAAGAGTTACTTGACAGTGAATTTTATACGCAACATGAAAATGTGCTATTACCATTAATAAACTATTTTGCAGATGTATGGATAGGCCGCTTGGATCGATGACGCCAAAGGAGACAACGGCAATTTTCACGAAATCTATGGAATTGTTTTGAATTAATAGGGGAAGATATACATCGTACAAATAATTTTGTGGAGGGATGGCACAACGCTTTCTGCTCTACATTAAATGCAGCACATCCAAATTTATGGAAATACGAACAACCATGGAAAAAAAAGATACGGCGAAACGAATAAAATCTATAAACGAATAAAATCTATTTGTGAAGAATATGACAACGGCTTTTTCCAGCCAAATTTATCTACTTATTATTGCATTTTTATATTAAATAAACTAGTAACAGGAATAATCTCTGCGCGATTTTTAAGGACTTCGGCCCATTTCCGTGAGCGGAAGAAAGTCCGATTCGAAAAAATCGGAATTTTTCAATTTTTTTTTTGTCAACGAGCTGGTCTTGACTTACGCAACACCTTAATGGAAATCATTATCGACAAATTTGCTTTCCTTATCGAGATATCTCGAATAGAAGTTTCACTTAGTAGGCGGGACCGGGATCCTCGGACCCGAAATTGCTCATCTTCTGATAGAGCCTGTCTTTTTTGAAAAAAAACCGATAGCCATAAGAATTTTGCGGATCGGCCGTACCGTGCTCGAGTTATCGTGCGCACAGACATCCACACAGACAGACTTTTTTTCGCGGAAAATCAATTTTTTCCACGTTTCATGACATTTTGAGTCATTTGGAGCAAAAAAAAATTTTGAGATTTTTGCACGATTTCAATAGTACGGTTTGCCATACTTCACCAAAGGTGACGTATTGGCGGGCCGTAGTAAAATCCTTTAAACACCTTTACATGAAAAAAAATCCTTTGATCTTTGACTTTGACAGCATACATGAACTGTGATTTGACTTTAACTGATTTGTTTCTAGTATCAATAATTCATTCGAATTGATTTAATTAAGTAGTTGTTTCTATTATTATTATGGATACTGAAGATTCCGACTTTGAAATATGTACTCCGGAAGAAATCGTAGAAAAGATATAATAGACACATTAAATTAGTTGTAATTTACATCTGCATAAAGTGTCTTTTTTTCACTCATGGAATTGCCGCATTCGCCTGACGGCTCGTGCGGTCAACTTTTCCATTCGTGACAAAAGTACCACTTTATGCACTTGTTGCATAAATTACTATTAAACATGCTTGGTAATATTACCTGCCAGTCCTAAGCCTGAATAAAGTGTGAAGGAAAGTTTAATGTAATTTCAGACAGAATTAGAATTTTGCTTGTTTCAAAACAACGTTGGTAAATAAACCATATAAATATTGTATGTAATTCGTTTGTAAATGCCCATCTTATTATGTGATTTTCACATTCGTAACACTTCCTACATCAATAACTACTTATTTTTGTACGCGACTTTTTCTCGCGCGACCAATTGCCGGCGACTTTTTTTCGTCGGCGATCTTTTTTCGCGTCCTTTTTTCGTAGAACCATTCCTCTAATGCGAAGTAATATTTCTCACCCCATGTAAATAAGAATAATAAAAAAATACCTAGGTAAATAATGAAATATTGTCTATATTCCTAGTGAATTGTTAATTTAACAACTAAACTCCCAGACTACTTGATATTTCGAATTATTTGAAAATTAACTAGGAAATAACTAAAGCTAGGTTTATCAAAATCTAATCAAATCAAATATGGTAATATCAATGTTAGTAGTAAAAAAAATTCTATATATACTTCGGTTGAGAAGGCAATTATAACCTCGCACATTATATAAAAGTGCTCAGTAAATAATATCTCACAAAAAATAAAATGAATCCAAATGTGGTCACGTCATGTAGTAGTAAAACTCGAAATCTAGTACCATATGTATATATTGCATTTTTTTCTTTAAAACTTATGTTACATTGAAGGGGAGAGGAACGGCGACTAGTTTCGGCCATCATCAGGCCTACAATACATATTAATCTCCCTACTTGGCATTCTGTTACAACCATGGGATTGAGACTGCTGTCATCACCCCCTAATAATGTCAATTTTACAAATGTTTATCATAATTTTCCTTTACTATAATAGACGTAAATCTTCTACAGTGAAGATGTTAAATTCTTAAAAATTCATTATTAAGCTATTCTTTAAAAAACAAGTGAAAAACAGCGTAATTTTGAGTTTTCCAAAATTTAAAGATACAAAAATAAATTTTTTGGCGCCCTTGGCAAATACCTAAATGCCTTTCCACTTGCTACGTTGCCAATACATTGTTAAGGCTCCGGTATTACAGCCAAACAGCAGACTCTTTTTTAGTACACATAAGCAATTTACTATGTATATTCTAAGAGCTGGCTACATAAAAAATGTATCGATAAGGTACAGGGTTAATTTATATTGAAAAATAAATCTTTGATGTAGCCGAATATAAATTTGGTTGTCTGCCATCGCGAGGCTGGGACCTAAGGCGAGGACGTGCGCTTAAATATGTCAAATTTAGGTACAAAAAAATTTATAAAGTACACGGATTCTGATTACGAAAAAGCATTTTTTTATATTTAAGAAACGCGGAAAGATATTGGCAGACAGTCTGCTAGGGGCTAACATGCTGGCAGAGCGTTCCAAAAAGGCGTAAAAGGTGATAAAAAAAATATCACGAGGTATTTTGTTTTAATATTTAAACATAAAAAAAACAATTTAAGCATGGCAGACAAAAAAGTACGGGCTAAAGCCGTGGCAGACATCAGATATCTTATCTATATTATATAGCACTTCCACGAGATCTCCGAAACTATTATCCCGATTGACTTGAAATTTGGCATAGTTACTATTTTTCTGACGTAGACGGCCAATAAGAAAGAATTTTTGGAAATTGTAACCGTCAGGTAGGGAAGGCGGGAAAGCTTTTTTATGAGAATACCTGTATCTCAAACACAGATGAAAGATTAGGTATAGTAAGATAGGACATAAAATGTGAGAGAGAGGGAATTTCCTGGAAAGTACTCCGAAAATATCGAGATATAAGCCGAGGCATAGGAGCCGTCAGTACAGTATTTCTTACGGTATAGTAATATCGAAACATATTAGAGACTTGCATTATTTTTTTGATTTTGGTGTGTTTAAAATAAATTAAAAGTTTACATATTTTTACCATTTTGTTGTATTCCAGTGTGAACTTGGTCAATCAAAAACATAATGTTTCTTTCTAACCACTCGATCGTACGTCGGTGGTAAGAGCTTATAATTGAACGTGCAGGCAACATGTAGCGATGCAAATAAGTATTTACTGATTTTGATAGGTTATCATTCTCTGATTTAATGTTGAACGGTTTCTAAGTGGGCTGGTCAATATTTTTCACACCGCCTGTACACCTAGCATTACTAGATTTTGCTACTTGTTTACAGTCTAATAATAAGAAAATAAGTGTTTATTTTAAACTCACCCCGTAGAAATGTTTAATAAAATCTTTCGTTTGAAGGTCACCTGACTTTAAGTTGAAACATCAAAGAAATTACACCGAGTGTCCTATCTTATTATACCTAATTTTTGAACAGAGGATGTTACAGCCTTGAAAATTTGTATTGAGGCTATTTTTTAAAAATAAACAAACACATGTTTTATCATTTTTTAAAACTCCAGTTACGGGGGGTGAAGAGGGTGGGGTGCTTTTTTAGGAACTTTATTTATTTTTAATGCTTTTTTCGTAAACAGAATCCGTGTACTTTATAAGTTTTTTTGTACCTAAATTTAACATATTTAATCGCACGCCTTAGGTCAGAGCCTCGCGATAGCAGACAAACAAATTTATGTTCGGCTACACCGAAGGTTTCTTTTTCAATACAAATCAACCATGTACCTTATGGATACATTTTTTATGTTGCCAGCTCTCCGTCTATTAGATCTTAAAAAGACTAGCGAAGTACGGGTATTCAGCTAGTAACCTATATGCACAATTTGTACAAATAATTAATTCTACCGTATACTGGAAATAAAATTTTGCACTTTGGAACATTGTTTTTTAATGGCATTTAATGCTAAAAATTGATTATTTTATGCAATTAATCGTTTTAAAGCACAATGTACTGACTGTTATATACGTTTTCATTTCCTTTGATTTTTTTAGCCTTTGACCCAATATAAACTTTCCATATTCTATTTTCGATTTAAAGGTTACTGACATAATTTGTAATGAAGTTTAATATTTTTCCGCTTTTTTACGGTAAATGGGTACCAAAGATTTTTAACAATACCTCATTTACATGACAATTACAAAGGTGAACTTTAATAAACTACCTGCTCATAGCGACTTAATGAAATGTGTTATTTTAAATCAGTTCTTTTTATGAATAATTTTAACGTTATTATTTTCGTTCTGGTTTTATTAACCACTGTTAAAATATTTAATTTACTTTAGTTTAAAGAAAGTATTTTATCTACTTCCACTCTATAATTGATTTATTATCTATTTTCAACCTGTACTTAAATAGATTCATTATGATGTAGATTTTTCATAAGGATACAAATTTACAACCAAAAAAAACCGTCAAATTGTCAGAATTTTTAATATATTGGAGTATTTTCTGTCCTGATCAAAAGTCTTCATGGGCCCAATTCCATCCTATGGCAGTTTTCAGGGCGTATCCGAGTTCCTCCCGGCACTCTCTTACCTGAATCTCTCTTATCAACAGAAGAGTTCCTCCCGAAGGTTTCACAGAAATTCAAATAATTAAAATTAAGAATAATAAAATATAGATTATCAATAACGTATTTATTTGTATTTTGTAAATCAGTTCACATTACTTAGGTAAATTATAATAACTAATTCTTTACATTTATCACCAGAGGCACATATTGGCCTTTTTTTTATCCATGAATAGGTTGCAATTGAAAAAAAAACTTTGTGCAATATTAAAATGTACCATCTATATAAAGAACATCTTCATAACATAAAAAATGTAAATTGATAAAACAGGAAAATATAATTATGTTCGTGTGAAAGAACACTTAAAACTGACAAGAATTATTTTTATGATTGTTTAAGAATTGTGTCTACAGTTTTCTCTTAAGCTTTTAAGCTTTTTCCAAGTTTTTCTAATTACCCACTATAATCCTCTACCATTGATTACCTGCTATACCGTATTCAAATTTTTGACCGCCGGGAGGAACTCGTCTGCGCCCAGTTTTCGATATACAGAGCGTTGAAGTTTAAGTACCAAAATTTTTAAAAAGCGTGCCAAAAAGTCCCTTTTGAATATTTTTGGAAGTTTTTAGCTGATATATGGAGCCACAATACATAACTAATGATCAAAATAAAAATAAGAATAGTTACAGGTTGATTCAAGTTGTCACAGACCTTTTTTGGATAAAAAATGTATTTTTATATAACAAGTATGGCGAAAAATAACATTAAAAAAAATCTCCGTCAAAGTTTCCGAATATTCGATATAGAATACATCTCAATGTTCTCTTTCAAAATTTCTAATGGTAAAATTATATCCTGTGGCTACTTTTTGAAATATTAAACGTTTAGTCTATAAAATATTAATTTTTATGGTAACAAAAAATAATTACGAAGTAAGGGGAATCTTCTTCCAAGAAGAACCTATTTGTAGATTCTGTAACGAGGCGGACGAATCAGCCTCTTGCGTGATCTTCGAATGTGAAGGAGTCAGATGGTGGAGATACAGACATATATAAGATCGTCAGAGCGACCATCCCGCTGTTTCGAATCAAATGAACCAAGAGGAATGTTATAAATTAATTATTTCCACATACTGCGCAATTGTATGGTACTATTTTTGTATTTAAAGATAGACTAAAAAAGTCATACTTACAGGGTGATCTAACTTGTAAGATGGCTGTATCCACAAATCCACAGCAGATACCAAATAAAGGAACTAATATTATTACCTATTTACTTATTTTATGATAAAAAAATGTAACGTTTTGATATGGTTTATTAATTGGGTTTTCATAATACAAGGCCATTCAATATTCCATTATAAAAAGTGTTTAAAGTATGAAGATAAATTCAAAGATTAGACTAATCCCTCGAATTTACCTATATGGTAGATACAGAAATAACTGTTAAGTTGATCGGATTACAAGTTGAACTGTGACATATTTGAGTCCAAATAAAGGGTTAACGAAGAAATGACTGATTCAACTGAAAAAAACAGGTTAACGTCAAGAATGTACAATATTTGATGGTGGTTGCACTTTAAAGATCTTCTATTATGGGACCGAGAATAATATTTTCTGGTAATAAACGGTTTATCATAATTTAGTAGACGTGTTGATGGAAATCTAATATTATTCTGATGCCTAGCAATATGTGCATAACTACCTAAAGTTCTCGCACGGGATCGACACTTGCAGTAGTGGTAGATAACTGGAGGATTGTCTTCATTAGGTTCATCTTCGTATGCCAACCACAACATATACTTAGTTGCGTTTCTAAATTTATAGTAGATTCTAAAGCGTAAAAAATTGGGTTCCGCTCTTAATTCACCAATTTCTAAAAAATTGGGTTCGTCTTTTTGTAGTTTATCTTGTATATGTGATGGGCTTAAATAAAGATGATAAGGGCCAACTAAATCCTTTGATATCAAACTGAGGAAATTCACTAACATGCATATTATTTAGTCTCGGCCAGCGACCATTTCGTAAAGCTAGATTTTGAGCTTCAACAAGTGCTTGGATAAAATTTACATCAATTTAACATTTGCTTTGTCATCTTAATTGTTCCCGGTATATTTATTAATGGATGAAACTTATTTATGAATGCACCAGCAATTTGATAAAAATCACGCAAGTGGCCAGCATGATGCGTAGATTTGTAAAGAATTTCTACGATGATAATCTCAATTTTGGGGTGAGATCTACATATAAAAAAAAATAATAAACATTACAAAATAATATAGAAAACTAAATAAAAGTCCTTCTGTTCGCCTTTCACTCCAATCTTCTGCACCTATTTTATCTCCTACCTTGACCGACTTCTTCTAAATACCTCTTCTTAACCTGACTTCCTGAATTTATCGCCTATTTTATTATTGTTTTTTTTTTTTTTGAATAAAATTTTGTAATTTCATCAGTGTATAAATATTTTATTTTTCAATCTTCCTAAATACCCTTACAAAAACCATTAATTAACATTCTGACCAAAAAACCATTTTTTTTCTTGTAAAAATATTTGACTTGTTTATTATTTTTTTATTCAACTGTCGTCCCTCCAAAATTAAAATTTTTTTGTTACTTGATTAATGAATAAATTTTTTTTTAATCACTTTTGACAAACTTGCCATTTACTTTTTAATTATACTGCAAAAATTTATTTTAATATTCTTTCCAAAATTTAACTTTTCGATATGATAATACAAATAAGATTTTTTTATACTCATCCACAATTGTCGATTTTAAATATTCTATACACCAATTATTTTCAATAAATGCTTTAAAATTAAACTTTTAACGATAAACTCAGTTTATAACAATAAAAACAACATAAAATTAGCACAAAAGTTATACTTTTAACACGGTAGATATTGCAAAAAGTGGTCGCACGATCGTAGAAAAAATTATTTTTGTTACTATAAAAATTGATATTTTATAGACAAAACGTTTAATATTTCAAAAAATAGCCATAGAATATAATTTAACCATGAGGAATTTTGAAAGAGAACATCGAGATGTATAATAAGTATATCAAATATTCAGAAACTTTAACGGAGATTTTTTTAATGTTATTTTTCGTTGTTTGTATGTAAAAATACATATTTTATCCAAAAAAGGTCTGTGACAGCTTGAATCACTCTGTAACTATCAATATTTTTATTTTAATCATTAGTTATGTATTTTGGCTCCATATATCAGCAAAAAACTTTTAAAAATATTTAGAAGGCACTTTTTGGTACGCATTTAAAAAAAATTGGGATCTTGACCTTTAACGCCCTGTATCTCGACAACTAGCCATAGGATGGAATTGGGCCCCATGGAGACTTTTGATCGGGACATCAAATACTACAACATATTAAAAATTCAGGCAGTTTGACGGTGATCCCGTTTCCATAAGAAAAGTGCGTGGTCCTTTATAACCAATAGAAATGCAACATTTGGTCAATATCAAATACATCTAAATTGTTTATTCGGTAAGTTGTTAAAAGTACGTATTGCAAAATTGAAGAAATAATTCAAAATATATAATTAAAACAATCAAATGTTTGGTTACAGTTTTTTTGGTAAACTTGATTTTTTTAGACATTATTTATTTTGTTTGTGACATTTTTTTAATTATCACTCGCTATGTTATTACAAATTAAATAAAGTACTTATTTTTTATAAATGTGACTTGTAGAAAAAAATAGAGTATGCAACTGGCATTTAACGGTTATTAAGACACTCGAATTCATTACGAGGCTAACCTATGGCTGATATTAAGTTTTTTTTTGATTTAGGTTTGTTTCGGCATTCCACATACCAAATTTTACCTGTGTTTACCTTTTTTGGGTATTGGGTATGATTTGACTAAAATTTTATTTAAACTATATCTAACACAAAATTAAAAGACTCATAATTAATACAAAACAATATGAAAAATCACAAGAAATATACTATTAGAAAAATAAAACACATTAGATAGAACGTTCTTTAACTTTAACGGTTCTGTAACTAATGACAATGACGTTTAGATTGTGACAATTGTATAAGAAATCAACTTGTAAAGTTTTATTCTAAACGTCATTGCCTTTACTTATTGAGTCTTTAAAGTTAAAGGACGTTCTATCTACTGACAGTAACTGTCAGTAGATAGAACGTTCTTTAACTTTAACGGTTCTATAACTAATGACAATGACGTTTAGATTTTGACAATTATACAAGAAATCAATTCGTAAAGTTTTATTCTAAACGTCATTGCCTTTACTTATTGAGTCTTTAAAGTTAAAGGACGTTCTATCTAGTGACAGTAAGAAAAATATAAAATAGCTACATAAAATACCGATTAAAAATTATACTAGGTATTACAAAAATACAACACTAAAAAATATAAAATACCGAATATAAATTATATAATATTTTTATAATAGTACGAAACTGCTTTAATAACTTGACACCTTGAAAGTGTGTTATTTTTGTATTGTTTTATTAAATTCGTTAAATACACATGGCGTTTTTTATAAGTTTGCTAGGTATATGTGTACTATTTACTTTCCACATATGTATTTAAGTGAATATCTATAAATCTTTTTTTTCTTGTTATCGTCTTTTTTAATCTCATATTTCATAACAGTTTTAATTTCAAATACCCTTTCTTTCATTTTTGCATGTAAAGTGACTAACCTAAGTTGTTTGTTATCATGCATTTCATGTTGATGTGAAATTTTGGGCGATAGACGTTTGGGCCCAAATCCCTAATTAGAGTTTATCTGCAAGCACGTTTCGGCCCAAACGAAAAAGGGTCGCGTTAATCCCTAAGCATGTTTGGGCCCCTCAAAATTTATAAAATTAATATAACCTACACAATATTAAGTTTTAGGATTTTTAAGGAAAGTCAAACAAATTGTACAAGAAATAAATTATTTATTAAAAAATAATGACACCGTTCCGATATCTATTTAAAAATTATTAAAATAATTAGAACAAACTTTTACAAAACGCAAACGAGACATTTTTTACAATCATAATCATTTATTCTACATGTCAAAAAAAGCTCCCATTTGATAGTGTCGGAATTGGGTTTATGCATTTTTTTTGTACTTTGTAAATTTACATATACTTCACACTGAAATTTAATTAAAAAATCTATAAAAATAAAAATATTCGGATATGTATTTGAAAAGCTTTTGTTGTAAAAACTGTGAAATGATTCGCAAGCATTTGTAGTGCGGGTACTGGAAGCTGTTTTTGCTGCCCATATGCAGCTTCTTCCTATATATAAGTATTTACCAAATAATCTGAAAACTGTTCCAAGTTTTTCATCTTTCGGTTGTATTGAAGTCAGGTCAAATACAAAACAGTCTCCAACTTCTGTAATGTCTAAAAATAATAAGCCAAAACAATATCCTAACCATTATCCTACTTCAGTGTTATTTTTGTAGTCTGCTGTTAATCCTAATTGTTGTATTTTTCTCCACCAAGCTTGGGTTATATGGAAACGACAGCCGATAATGACAGCTTGCATGATGAAAGGCCTTTTCAAAATCTACAACGAACTCTTCAGGATACAAATTATATCCCCACATACTACATTTTTCCTTAATGATATCAAAACATCGTTTATATGTTTCCTTTGATTTGTCTGGTAATATACAAAACGCCATCGGAATATAATGTCCATTTTGTTAACCGAATAAGGTAAATAATTGTGTAAAATATTTTGGGCAATAATCGAAAGTGCCGTCCATATATAAAGTTTTACATTCACATAACCATTCCAAATTATTTTGACAAGAAAACACAATTATTTAGGAACTTTCGTCGCAACTCATTAGAAAGTTCTCATTCCGATTTGTTAATATTGGACACATATTTCTCACCGCCGAATGCACGTCTAAACACAATTTTGGTAATTTTGGCACAAGTTTTCTTCTCGCGTTGTACATAACTTTTTTGATGTTATATAAGTCTTTGTTTTCAATTGCATCACTTACATTTTCACATAAAACTTCCCGTATAATTTTATTTGGGTTGGACCTTATATCCTCCAGTAGCTTTTCGATATTTTAATTGTTTCTCTCTGGTATGCTGATGATGAAATTTCTGCATGATTGTATTGTAAAGAACATTTTATTAAATTGTAATCTTCTCCAACCGTAGAAATTGCTGCTGAACAGTTTGGAGTTCGACAACGCCAAGTTTTTACTCCGGATTGGAGCTCGCGTTTAAAAATAAATTTGTAATTATTCACAATTAAACAAACTTTTCCTCTACGACTAACACTTTTCAAAATTTTTACACCTTCCAAATTTTGCTTCGTTCACGTTATGAAGTACAAACAAAACTAAAATATATTTGATGAATATTGTTTATTGTACCTCTTTTAAGAGCATTTGAAATAATCAAAATCCAATTTCGGAATTCGGACCCAAACGTGCATACGGATTAAGAAATATCTTTCTCGGATTAGGATTATATGTCATTACGGGGCCCAAACGTGCACTGCCCGAAATTTTTCGTCGGGTAACTTTTATATTGTTTCCGGTTACTTTCTTCTTTTATAAGTTTTTCTTGTAAGTGAATCTTTTAAATTTAAGCGTCATATAGACATTCGTTGATAGATATTAATGACTTAAGATGCATAACTTAAAAGTTTTAAAACAACGTTTGTTTGAAAACACTTTTTATTTAGATAAACTTTAGTCGTTGCAAGGCGAACAAAGGTCTTTAATTTCGCTTAGTCAGGGAGAAGGGGATTTTTTGGTGGTTTGCTTGAAATCTGTGGCGACAGTCATATTCGGGACTCAATTAAGAGTACATTAAAAAGTAACAGTGCCTCTCCTAAAGAACGATTATCCTCAGCAGTCCAATGTGTCAATTCGAGTAAGTATAATTTTGCACAATTACTTTTTGAGAATTTTGTATTTTTATATGTTGGTTAATTTAATAAATTTGTTACGTTTATTGTTGAACTAGTTGGTTTTGATTTCTGGTAATCCTACGTTATTGAAGTATATTGGAAGCTACGCCCCAGAGTAAATTTAAGCATTAATATGGTTTTTTAGGCCTTTTTTGAGTTGATCCAAAATACCTCGTAAAAATATTAAATAAGAATTTCGGAATGTTCTGGTTTTTGTAGTAGAGAAGATTTTAGGAGAAGCGTTTAAGCGAGCCCTGGAAGTCGACGAGAAGATTTTCTCTAGTTTTATTTACGATACAAAATTTTTCGTGGTGTGTGTTGAGTATTTTAATTTGATGAATTTTATATGGATTCTGCAATTTTGACTTTGTGATTTAGTTATCTATCCAATCTTAACCATTATCAACAAATAACGCCGTATAAGTTAGGATAAGTCAATTAATTCACAGTGTAAACTTTATAATATTTAAATATTCGCCCACTGTACAGTTTAGTTAGTTTAAAGACTTTCGATTAATCGTCACAACGTCGTGTTTTTATTGATAAATATGTTTTTTTATTAAATAGAAATATATTTCAAATTCTAAACATTACTCAGTCTTAATTTATGAAATGCAAACAATAAATATTTAATACCAGTGTTTTAAATTTCATGACCAAATTCAGAAATTAAACTAACAAATGATCCTTTAGATGTTCCCCTAACAATGGTCGACTGATGTGCGGAATAAAAACAATTCAAGGACTCTGTACTTATACACGATCTTAGTTCATCTTTGCAAAAATTATATTCATCAAATATGAGTACACGAGTATCAAAATTTTAATGATTTCCATGATATATTGCCGACGGAGGCAAAGCCATATGGGCACATTTACATAAAACCAGAAAATTATCTTCCAATACCGGCGGTAAAATATCATGAAACCCGTATTTCAAACTATCTTGGAAAATAGAAAAGTTCTGTTAGTTTTATTCGCCTGCCTACGATTCCCTAATCTTTTATAACAACTACAAAACAAATGGGCATAGAAGAAAGAAGAGAAACCATTTTATTGATTATGGTCATGATGCATTTTTTATTTTTTATTTAGTGAAGTTTAATTTTTACTTTACTTTACACATTTCAGTTTTTGATATTTTTCTTTCATTTCGTGACCGTGAGCCATATGATCATAACGAATATGAATTCGTAATTCCAGATTTGGTAATATAGTGATTGTGAAAAATAATTAAAAGATTGAACGACTTACCTTAAGGAAGTTCGATCCAAATTATATGAACTTGTCCGTTCTCCAATATATAACACTTTGTAGTATATCTCTCGTGATATTGTTGTGCCACAGCGTATACATAAAGAATTTCGCCCACGCGGTATTCATGTACCCAATTTAGATAATACTATCTGTACGGTTGACTCATTATTCGAGCTGCTGAAGATCGCCAGTAGGGGTTGGAACCATGTCTAAATCTAAAAAGTACTTTTGGAGGGGTGGGAAGGTTATATATTGGAGAACGGACAAGTTCATATAATTTGGATCGAACTTCCGTAAGGTAAGTCGTTCAATCTTTTAATTATATTTCACTTGTCCGTTCTCCAATATATAACACTTTGTAGCTGTTTAAAGAAAAGCGATCTGAAGAAAATGTTGATTATAATAAGGTAAATAAAATAAGGAGCGAAAATTAACTGTTTTATAATGATTTACGATTTTTTTTCCATAATCAGCTAACAAAAAGTAATGTATAATATCAGTATAAAAGATAATAATTAAAATATGTATAAATATAATTCATTTTATAATTTTTTTAGTAACAAACAAAAATATATCATAAGATTATGTCATGGATGACAGTATTGCTGTTCCAAATGTTGGTTTAACACTTTTATTATAAAATTTATTAAACATTTGTGAATTTTCACTCCAACCTGCCGCTTTCCTAATGGTTTCTATATCTACTCCAGATCTAGCAGCTGCTGAGGTTGCAGCATGGCGCGTGCTATGTGCTTTAAATAAATTGATATTAATTCCACTTTTAGCGAGAATGGTTTTGAGCCATCTACTTATTGTTTGAGTAGTTGCAGTATGATGAGGTCGTTTGTGTGTGAGAAACAGATATTGATTTTGACCATTCTCTCTAAAAGCCTCAGTGATTTTTAGATAATGCAAAATAACTCAAGCCACACATAATTCGGGTTTTTCGTTAAAAAAAGGAAATACTAGTATTTGTTCATGTTTATTTGGTGCCGATGTTTTTCATATGTCTGTGATTGCTATTTCAATGTTTTGTGTTCCGTGAATATGGATATCACATATTTTAATTTTGGACAGAGTTTGCACCCTTTGTGCAGAAGTTAATGCCATTAACATGACCAGCTTTAGGGTTAAATTCTCAAGTGTAAGATTTGAAAGTGGATGAAATTTACACAAATAAGATAAAACCTGTTGAGGGTCCCAAGTATTTGTGTATTTCGGAAAAAAGGGTTTTATTTTGAACACTCCCCTCATAAAACGATTTATAAGTTTTCCTTCTTCTTTATTTATGTTTAATATAAGTGCTAATGCCGTTCGATGTATATTAAGAGTGGAATATGAAGCTCCTTTTTCCAACTCATGTTGTAAAAATTCTAAACAGCACCCATTCGGAGGATTGAAAATTTTTAAAGTATTAGATTTTGCATAGTCCCACCATTTTGATAACGAAGTATTATATTGGCGTTGAGTGTTCATACTAAGAGAGGATAACAATGTTGATATGCTTGAAGTTGGTATGTTTTTTTCGTAAAGAGATCTCCTGAGAGTCTCGCGACAACCAGGATAAGATTCTTGTGTAAAGGGTGTGGTTTTCTGAAAGGAGAAAGAATTAACGTTTCAGAAGGCCCATAAGATAGTGTTTCGGAGGAGATTAATTTTTTAAAAAGGGGGAATCACGGTTGGGTGGGCCAATAGGGTACTACAACTATACCTGTTGTCGCTTCTATTATGATTTTATTTAAAACTTTGTGTATCATAGAAAAAGGAGGGAAAGCATAGAAGGACATATTGGACCATGAAATTGTGAAAGCATCAATATTTATGCAATCCGGATCTCTATGCCATGAAACGTATTGTTTGCATTTATTATTAATATTAGATGCAAACAAATCGACTTCAGGTTTTCCTAATTTTGAAACGACATCTTTAAAAACGTTCTCATTAAGTGAAAATTCTGTATTACTAATTTGTAACCTGGATTTTTTGTCAGCAATAAAGTTATCTTTAGTGTTTACGTATGAAGCAAATACGAATATATTCTTATTTTCGCACCATTGCCATATTTCATATGCTACATCATTTAAATATTTGTATTTGATACTGCCCATTCGATTTATTACTGAAATTGCTGTAATATTATCAACTCTTAAAGAGTATGTGACAATTACTAGCATTTCTAGCGTAACATTTTAGACCGTAAAATGCAGCTACTAGTTCTAGATAGTTTATGTGTTTTTCTGTTCTTTTTCTGCCCAATGTCCTCCCGTACTTTCCCCATTTGGAGCTGCCCCCTAACCTGTGTGTGATGCGTCTGTAAATATTTCAAGGGTAAATCCGGGATGTTTAAAAAAAACTTTAGCATTTGGTAGGGTAGAAATCCACCAGTTACATTCCTGCAGTAGGTTTGTACTAATGATTAGAGTTGACTCGTAATCTCCGTTTTTAAGAGCTTTGTATTTTTCTATTTCGAATTTTCTTGTATGTAGCAATGCGTATGGTACCGCGGGATAGGACGATATTAAGGTACCTATTAGCTGTGCAAATGTTCGTACAGAACATGATTTTTTAAATTTAAATTTTCTCAACAAAGCAATTATTTTTTGTTTTTTCTCAGATGGTAAGGAAAGACTCATATTTAGTGAATTAAAATTAAAACCCAAAAACTTACATTTTTGTGAAGGTATTAGAGAACATTTATCATAATTTATTATAAAGCCAAGATTTTTTAGAATAACCAACGTTTTTTCAATATTTTGTTTACATAATTTAAACGTTTCACCTAAGATTAATATATCGTCAAGATAAATGATTGATACAATATTTTTCGTTCTTAATGACTCTATTACCGGTTTTAGTAGTTTTGTGTACACATACGGTGCCGTGTTTAAGCCAAAAGGAAGGCAACAAAATTCATACATACATTTGTTATAAATGAATCTTAAATACTTTCTATAATTTTTATCAATAGGCAGTAAAAAATAGGCATCTTTTAGATCAATAGTGCCCATAAAACAATTTTTATATAGTAAATTTTGTACTACCCTATGATCCTCTAGTTTGAAATGTGGAGGAGTGATGTATTTATTTAGTCTTTTAAGATTTAATATAAATCGGTATGAACCGTTAGGCTTTTTTCTTAAAAAATACGAAGATATAAATTGTCCTTTTTTAAATTTACATTTTTTTATAGCTCCTTTTTTAAGAAGTTCTTTAATTTCGATTTTTGTATCTATATGATCTTTTATAGACATTTTTAAATTACGAGGATTATATTTTTGTTTTGGAATCCTATTAAATGGTATTTTATAACCCAGGATATAACTTAATATAATTTTATTTTTTGTTAATTTGTGCCAGCTATCCTTAAATTCTGTTAACCTTCCCGCAATGTTTCTCACCTCTGTATCTAATTTCTGGGGTATTTCTTTTTCTTCATTTCCCATCCCTTTTTCTGAAATCTTGCAATTTTTCTGGTGGGTTTGTATGTCTCTTCCTTTTTCCTTTGTTTGTAATTCGGGCGCTTGTAGTTTAAAGATGGAGTCTTGTATTGGTTTGGCCTTGGTTTTAATGCAAAACTGTTTTTTTCTACTTCTTTTGCCACTTTATGCTTTTCATTAAAATCTGATCCAAATAGGAATTTGTCTGAAGTAGAATTTTCCACAATTTTTTTTGCTGTACTTGCTAGTGATGGTTGGATCATAAATCGCCGATGGATGTTGATATAATGATTGGCATGGACTAATAGTTTGGCAGCGTCCGCGACATTTTTAGCATCATCGTTGTTATTTTCATTATTTTGGTCTAGCCAGCTACTTAGAACTTCTCCAATAATGCATACTCCTTTACTAATCACATTTTGTATTTTTGATAAATGCAAGTCATTTCGTTTTTGCGCATCGAGCATAAGGACCAACACTTCTGGGTTGACTTCTGGAGCTTGTAATAAGCCGGCGTTTTCGGGAAGCTTATACTTGTCGAAAAGTTCCTTTAAATATTCTTTGGGTATTCCTTTTGTAAAAAAGTGTACCCATCTTGACATTATTTCTTCACGTAATGGAGGCCCAACTTCATTATTTTGTAAGGGATCAAAGCCCAATACATCTGTGATATTTGTTTGAAGCTCGTCATTTTTTTGAGTAATTTCGACGTTTTGTCGGCGGTCTGTGTTATTAGAAACAAAACAAAGATTGTGATTCACACTAATAGAAAAAGTATAAGGTTTAAATTTGATTAAATTTGAATTAAATAGCTGCGTAACATCTAAACAAAATAATAATAATAATAATAATAATAATAAAAAACGTTGTTAGATGTTTTGTTTAATCAATTCTTTAAATTTAGAATTGAGACGCTTAGCCTTAACTTATTGTAAATTTTAAAATTCTAAGCTAAAAAACAGGGAATTATTAAATATTGGTTTCGTACTTACAACTTGAACTGTCTGTATCACTTTCGCTTTCGAAATTTTCCAGAAATTTCTTAAATTTATTGAATTTTCGCTTGAGGTCTTTTTTTGATTGTTTTTTCCTTTTCGGCATCGTTTTTAACACAAATCAACTGTTCACAACAACACAGCGAGAAATAATGAGTCAACCGTACCGATAGTATTATCTAAATTGGGTACATGAATACCGCGTGGGCGAAATTCTTTATGTATACGCTGTGGCACAACAATATCACGAGAGATATACTACAAAGTGTTATATATTGGAGAACGGACAAGTGAAATATAATTAAAAAATAAGGTACGTGATATAGTAAATTCAGATTTATACAGGGTGACATATTGTAAGTCGTATTCTGTGACATATTGCATCTGTTATTTTTTGATAGTGATACTTCCGTTTGACAGATATCATACAAAAACTAATTACTTCTTTCAACGGGTAGCCCAAAGCTATACACCAAATTTCAGCTCAATCGGATCAATACTTTTTCAGATATTTAATGTTAAATTTTAAAATTTCGGCATTTTTTCATTTTTGACAGGTGACAGTTGGAGAAATAATTTTGACTGTTCTGAATAAAGTAAAGGGCTTTTAAATGACATATTGTAAGTCAAATTATGTAACATATTGCATCTCTCATTTTTTGATAGTGACACTTTCGTTTGACAGATGTCGTACAAAGACTAATAAGTTTTTCCGACGGGTAACCCAAACCCATATGGTAAATTTTAGTTCAATCGGATTAAACGCGTGGCCTCTATTGTGGAACAATACTCACAGACAGACAGACTTCCATCTAGAAATGGTCTTAATCATCTCAGGTGACCTCAAAATGGATATTTTCATCTTTATCATGAAAAATTTTTATAGCTCGTTCACAATACTTTCCCTTCTCGGAGTTGAGTCAGGAAAGTAAAATTATATAAGGAATGAGGGGTTCAATACAGGGTGTTAAAATTATAAAAAAATTAAATGATTTTATTTGATAACTTTATTTGATTTGAAATTTTGCAGGTTTGTTTTAAAAGAAAAATGGCATATTTTAATGAAAAAACATTTTTTTAATTTTTGATCCAGTGGTGTGCATTTGGAATAATATGTCACCTTTCCCCATTGTTTACGCCCCTAGCATTTGAAGTTATTTCAATTTTTTTTTCGTATTACTCAATGATTTTCACACATACAAAACGTATAACCTTTACATATCATTTTATTGTTTTTAAGATATATATTTATTTAATGCTTTTATGATGGCTCAATACATATAGGGTAAATGATTTGATATCCGTTGGAAAAGTATTAATTTAGAGTCCGAAAAGGACACGCTATGTCACTTTTTCCCCGGAAATGTCAAACACAACTATGACCCGTCAAATTTTTTTGATAGGTTATTGTTTTTCTTTCATTAATAAATGTGGTTGTAGAAAAAATATTGTGTACAATTTGTAAGCAAAGCATTTTTCCCACTCGCTAGATTTGAGGCACTCGCTCACAAACTTCTGAGCTCATGGGAAAAGTGACGCTTTGAGTACTTGTTGTCCACTATTTGTTTTTGATGTTTTATATTTTCGATATTTTGCAGTTCCAATGTTTTTTATTTTGTATTAGAGCTGCATAATCAATATTTCTACAATCGTTTTATCATATTATAACATATATTATGACTCATGACCCATTTTCATTTTTTTTAATAATCTGATAAATATCCGTTTTTCTTTAATATAAAACTCTACGTCCATGACATCTAATACAAATACACCTGTAACCTTATGAAAGTAAAATATGCAACATGCCGCAGGGCTTTTCGTGGATTACAATATTTTTAAAGATATATGATCACCTATGTGTATGAAGAAATGAGCAATCAAGGTTGGGTGTAAGTTTTCTTTTTTATTAATTTGTTTAATGAGCTTATTACTAAATATGAGAACCTCGCTTGGTTACGGTTTCCAATATTATAGTCCATGCGTTTACCAGAAGCCAGAAAATTTATGATATTTTGTTAAAAAGCATTGCTACTGTTATAGAAATATTACAAATAAATAAATGTGTAATTTTAAATTTCGATTAATTTGGTTTGTAAATCATATTTTCTAACATTTTCATGCACATTATTTATTACAACCAAACTTCTAATCTAATGAATTTGAATATTTTGCCACTATAAGAAAATTTCGAACAGACACAATTTGTTTACTTAGTAACCAATATTTGATTTTAAAATAGCATATTAATAAAAATTTTAGTGTTGATTAATATCGTCTCGACTAACCGAAGCTACACTCATTTTCAGTATTTACAAAAAAAGTCGGTCAAGTGCGTGTCGGACTTATTTAGGGTTCCGTACCAAATGTAGAATATAAGCCAAAAATACTTGGTAAAAAGATTTAAAGAACTGAAAAGAAAAATAACCAGGCGCGTGTGCGCGTTCGATAAAGAAAACAAAATTATGAGACGAAAAATGCATTTCTTAACAAAATTAATAATAGCACAGATAAAAACAATAAAATATCGAATATCACAATCCGCATATACAGATTTGGCCAAAAATTTGCAGAACATATGGTATTTCATGCAACAGACAAGAAGCTCAGTAAACGATATGCGAGGAATAAAAACAAAATATTTTGGTATACGCCTTTTTAAAAACAATCGTAATTTATCGTAGCACATCGGATCTACGTCGGCGTTTGGGGAAATACACGAACGGTCTGAGCACAAGTCTGATCAACGTTGCCACATCTAGTAATTTCTACTTTTTGGTAGATTTTCACCTTTTTTCCGAAAATTTTAGCAGGCAGATTTTCTTTGGTGGATTATGGTTGATTTTAATAATGTAAAAATCCCATTAACAATAGAATTAGTGCAAAAATTATTTTAATCAAGCATTTACTTTAATTTCTATGTTGCTAGACGTGTAACTAATTTGGTATTTTTATTGATAATATTACTTCGACTGCTTTTTTGTCTTTTTGAATTCACCGTTGTATTTCCCCGACAACTGATGGTCGAATTTAATATGTGAAACGTTGTATACAAATGTAAAGTATAAAGATGGACCAAGAAATATATTCAATAACAAACTCATTGCAGGCGAAAAATGTCATAGAACGAAATAGTTCAGTTTTTATTTATTTTTCAATAGTGCGTGCTCTAGTATCACTCCAGAACTGAAAGTGCCAGTTTTGGCACAATTGTGCTTCATTTGACAACATTGCCAGCCGTGAGCACATCTCTCTCATCCACACGTTACCTAAGAGTGGTGGAAATAAGAGGGAGTCAATGTTTCGTCTTATTTTTACCCATTGAATCGCTGCATAAATACATTCTTCTTCCTCTCATTACAAATTCCCTATGTTCGTTAAAGATTTTGCCAGATCTATATACTTAGATATATTAACCAATTTTGAAATGCTACGAACAAATTTGTTAATATCAGCGTAACAAACAAAGATAGAAAAAAAATATAAGATGAAAAATGCATTTTTTAATACGATTGCACACATAAATATAATAAAATATCGAGTAGCACAATTTACATATATGCGAAGGTGCGGAACCCTAAAAATGAGGGAATGGTAATGAGAAAATCATATTTATTAATATATTGGTATTTGTTGGTAAAATATACGTAATAATAAACATTATAACCAAATTTCAAGTTTATAGGTCAACGGAAAGTTAAAAAATTCTTCGGAACAAAATTTTGTAAAAAATGCTGACTTTAGCGGCTTCTCATGCCTAGGTTTTGCAATATTTTTTAAAACAAAAAATATGTCTTTCATCTACTCGATGAGCTCTATTCAACGATACCTCACTCGATGGGGTAGGCAAATTTTTTTCAGCGCCCCCGTTATATAAGTAAAATAGCTTATTAGATAAATAAATAGTTACGTTGCATTTTTATCATGTTTAGTTCGAGTCATTTTTTTATTCAGTCTAGTTCTAGCATTCAACGTATAAACGACTAATTTTTGTAATTTTGAAAATAAATTTTTAAAAAGAAATTTTTTAACTAAAGTTATTTAATTGGCGCAGTCGCAGTAGGATAACGCAGTAATTTCGCGAAAAGTCACGGCATCGAGTCCGATTTTCCGACATTTACGTGAGTTTCAACTCTTTGGCGTTAAGAACTTTCTCCTGTGGAAACACCTTTGTTGAAGAACTGGATTCATTGGATAACAAAAATTTCTGAGGTAAGTACTGAGTACTCCTTTAAATTATCCTCTTTTTCTTAGGATTAATCCTCGCAAATCATATTTAAAATAGGTTATATTAAAACTGAAAATAAGCAAATTATTTTTGAAAAAAAATATATATCCTTTTTTTCTTCATACATTTTAGAATAGTTTATGGTTAATTGAAAATAAGTAACTAATTAAATAAGTAATAATTTTGAAAAAAAAAATTCAAATAATATTTTTTTTTCTATGAGTAGTGCTGATAACACAATAGAAAATTTAATTTTAGATTTTAATAGGGCAGTAAATTTAGAAGAAATGGCTAACGATCAAGTAAATGTTTCTATATTAAAGTTGCACATCGATATGATTCCATTATATAATGGAGATGAAAGTAACTTAAGTAAATTTATTAACAGTTCCGATTTTGTAGTAAATACGTACAGGGCGATAAATGATCTTACAATTCGAAATTATATTATTAAAGTAATACAATCAAAACTGGTAGATAGAGCAAATCTATTGGTAGGTTCACGCGCTGAATTAAATTCCTGGGATGCTATTAAAGAAGCATTGCAACAATGTTTTGGAGATCGACGATCTCTAGAATGTCTTGAAAGAGACCTATTAATGGCTCATCCGCAAAAAAATGAACAACCAATAGATTTTGCAAGAAGACTACAAGTTTTGAAAAGTCATTTGATCGGTAGAATTAACAATTTTTCAGACGCAGAAATGCCTCTAGCGACTAAAGACATATATAGAAGACAATATGACCAAATGACTTTGAGAACATTATTAAGAAATCTTTCCGGTAGTTTGCAGACCATTATTAGACTTAAAAGTCCAGATAATATTGAACAAGCTATTGCATTTATTATTGATGAAGAAAATTTTCAATATTCGCAAAATAATTCAAAGTACGTTGGGCCTATGCAGTCCCAGCCAAATTCTATTCGAAATAGAAATCAAAATTTCAATAATACATCGTATAATTCAACTCAAACCTTTCCAAATCAATTTCCTTTCCCAAATAATAGAAATTATTTAAACAACAATCAACAAAGACATTTTGTCCCAAATAATCAAAGTCAAAATTTCTACAGAAATCCAAATCCTAACAATTTTCCTAGACAACCCATTCATGTACAACCTTGCGACGACGCTTCGGTCGTTGCGGGTCACTTTGGCGCCTTAGTCCAGGTTTCGGATTGCCTCGGGCGCCACCTTCCGTTTAGAGTGTGAAGGCCACTGCACGGGCAGCGTCAGTGGAGAAAGAAATACTCCAGGGGTCGTTATGGTATCGACCAAAATCACTGGCGGCCAGAAGGGCGGGCTTTACTTGCCCTACTGGGTTAAGTACCTGGGTATTAGCTGCTAGGATGTTAAAACACAAACAAATAATAATAAATAAAACTTTTATTTATTACCCATAAAATCCGGCGGAGAAAAGGTGTGTAACGGTCGATTGGCTTGGCGGCGTGGTGTAGTCGGACTGACGGTTCTGGACTCCGGATACAATTGAAGTTGGCTTCAGCTTGACCTATCTCTAAAGGTCGACGGGCTGCACTGCTGTTCCAATTGGGACGGCCACAGCAAGTCTGTTCGGGCTGTCTCCGCAGCTGCCGACAACGGTTTGAATTGCCCTACTCGATACGAACTTCGGCATCTAAGAAGCAGAGACGAGAGTGTCTCCATCTGCCTGGCGACGGTTCAACTGCTAAGACTGGTCTTTTATTCACAATTTTAATTTAATTTCACTCCAGTGCCGTGCGCGATTTAATTTATCTATTTTAAATAATACGGAAAAAAGTAACTTTGTTACACACCCTTCCTACTTCGGGAAAAAAAAATTATTACATACATTTTTTTTTTACATCTTAACTAAATATCTGGAAAAAATAAATAAAATGAAACGAATCCCATCAGGTGCCTACCCCTGTAGTGGTCGAACCCTATATTCGGGGTAGGTACGCCTGTTACAAAATAACTAAAAATAAAAACTTCTACGGTGTCTTCGGCTGGTGTCTTCGGTCGAAGGGATTGTGAACAGGTCCTATACTGGCAGCGTCGGCAGGAGGTTTGTCTTCGGGAAAAGTCGATCCGGTTTCTGACGGTGCTGTTTTCTTCTATACTTCCACCCTCTGTATCTGGAGCTGGGAGTTCGGAGCGGTATCTCTTGCTGTCGATTATCCTGGGTGCAAATTAAGGCTGGTCCTTCTTCGATGGGGAAGCATGGTACGGGCCATGAATCCACCGCGACGGAGCGGTTGTCCACCAAATCATGTTTAGAAGCGGATTCTAAATGGGAAGCCTTTAGCTGGTTCTCCGGGAAAGTCACGGTTCCTGGGATTGCTACACGAGCACTAGTGTCAACGGAAGCACTCGGTTCTTCTTGACACTTCTGTGGTTCGGCTATCTGATTCCCTACATCCGGAATTGTAGCCTCGTTTTCCATAGAGGAAACGCTGATGCAGGTTGGCATGTCGACGGGTAACTGGGTTTGACTGTCTTCATACGGCATGATAGGTGCGGCATCATAAGAGCGTTGCTGCCCAGGTCTCATTTCTCGGCAGCGTTCTAGCGGTTCTTCCGACCGTGGACAAGGGCAGTCACGGGACATGATTCCTTCTCTTTTATATCTCGAGCAAAAGATCCGGGGCGCCTCTCTACATTGGCTTCTCACATGTCGCGTCTGGCCACAACGCCAACACTCTTCGTTCCTTTCGGTGGATCTTCTAGTGACTGACATCTGCTGGTTTGTCTCAGTACGGTCTACGTTATTTTCTAGCATGACGGAGGCGGTAGGAAATTTTCGTGGTAGGGGGGTAGGAGTATTTCTAAACGGGAGAGATTGATGGGTAAAATACGGAATAGACGGAGTAGTTGGAACGGATATGTGCGGAGGTGGTGAAACGATGCGGTATGGGGTAGGTAAAACGGACGTCTGGGCTAGTTGGATCTCTGATCGGAGTAATTCATATTCTCGAACGGCTTTGGTAAATCCCTTCAAGTCACTGAAGTCGGTTCTGCGGATATGAAGTCGAAACTCTGGATGTAGGTTTCGGTACAGCCACTTCAGTTCTTGATCTAACGTTATGCCTCCATGTCGGCGAATAAGCGTCTGCAGGTCGGTGATATAGGAGGTGGCGGTTTCATCCAACTGCTGTGTCCTCCTACCGATGGCGACTTCTAGGTCAATTCGGTAATTGACAGGAAAGAAGAAATTTTGGAAGGCGGTGCAAAAATCTTCCCAGGTGGACCAATATCGTCGGTTATTCCTAAACCACATGGCGGGCGTCCCTTGTAGTAGGTCGGGCATGACCTGCAGGAGTCGGTCGGTGGTGATTCCATAATACTCTCGAAGTTCCTCTAGTCTTTCTAAAAATGCGGCGGGATCGTCAGTACCATCGAAAGTGACACGCCAGTCCTCTACCATCAATGGCAGCATTACGGTGCTACGGACGTCTTACTCGGTCGAGTCTCAAATTCCAACTCTCTCTCAACGCACAAAAATGTGTCTAACAACGGTTATCAGGTAAATAGTTGTGCTTCTGCGCACTCTGTAGTATATCTGATTCGGTATTACTCGGAATTCCTCGCTTTTTCTCGTTTTAAATCAAAATTACGGCTTAGACCCTTGTATCTTGAGAACGGCTTCTCAGATTTAAAAACGGATATTGCCAATCGATTCTACGACCTCGTAAACCTATTAAAGGATGGGTCACTCGGTTTCCTTTTTCAGTTTGTCAAAATGACAGGTCGGATGTTTTCAACGGGTTTTCTGAATTTTGACCTCTAGACGGGTGTGGAAGCGATGCGGGCTCTCTTTGAGCAAAAATGGACAATCTGTCAAAATGACAGGTCAGCGGTTTTTGACGGATTTCCGTATATTTCGGTCCTCTGAAGCGTTCTACGGTGGTTTCGACTCTCTCTGACGGTCGGTTCAATTTTTGGCCTCGGAATCAGCTTTTTCCACAAATTCGGTAATCAGCGGTCTTGGTACACCATAAAAACGGTCCCTGCTCGGGCGCCAAATTTGCGACGACGCTTCGGTCGTTGCGGGTCACTTTGGCGCCTTAGTCCAGGTTTCGGATTGCCTCGGGCGCCACCTTCCGGTTAGAGTGTGAAGGCCACTGCACGGGCAGCGTCAGTGGAGAAAGAAATACTCCAGGGGTCGTTATGGTATCGACCAAAATCACTGGCGGCCAGAAGGGCGGGCTTTACTTGCCCTACTGGGTTAAGTACCTGGGTATTAGCTGCTAGGATGTTAAAACACAAACAAATAATAATAAATAAAACTTTTATTTATTACCCATAAAATCCGGCGGAGAAAAGGTGTGTAACGGTCGATTGGCTTGGCGGCGTGGTGTAGTCGGACTGACGGTTCTGGACTCCGGATACAATTGAAGTTGGCTTCAGCTTGACCTATCTCTAAAGGTCGACGGGCTGCACTGCTGTTCCAATTGGGACGGCCACAGCAAGTCTGTTCGGGCTGTCTCCGCAGCTGCCGACAACGGTTTGAATTGCCCTACTCGATACGAACTTCGGCATCTAAGAAGCAGAGACGAGAGTGTCTCCATCTGCCTGGCGACGGTTCAACTGCTAAGACTGGTCTTTTATTCACAATTTTAATTTAATTTCACTCCAGTGCCGTGCGCGATTTAATTTATCTATTTTAAATAATACGGAAAAAAGTAACTTTGTTACAACCTCGTACAATAAACAGACACTATCCGACAAATAGACAGGTATTTGGACCACCGAAAAATGTATTTGCACCGACAGGACAAAAGCCCATTGGTAATTCAGAACCAATGTCGACTACAACAAGAAACACTTTTAGACCCGGACAAAACCAACAATTTTTACAACCCATGTCGACCACCTCTCAAAATACATTTAGGCCTAGACCAAATAATCAACCAAATTTTATATCAGAAGAATTATACCAGACAGATAATTTAGATTTCGAAAACCCATTTGAAAATTCAGTTGATCAAAAAAATTACCAGTCCGAAAATTATACAATAAATCAACAATCACGTTTAGAAAATAACCAAATTTTTCCAAATACAAATGATGAGTTTAACAATAAGCTTCGTGAAAATTTTTGGAGTGCGGGGCCAGGACACCCCAAAACGTAAATGAAATTTTTTCAAATTCATATTCCACCGATTTACCTTATATTGTAATACAAAATCCGCCGCTAAAATTACTTATAGATACGGGTAGTATGTCTAGCATGTTAAGTCCGGCTATTGTTGAGAAATATTATCCAGAAAACATTTATAATGATCCGACTTTAATTATTACAGCTATAGGTAAAAAACAGACTCAAGAAAAAGTGAAAATTCCAGCTTTTTCTGAGTTTAATTCAAATATTAATCTAAACTTTATAGTATTTAAGTTTCATAATCATTTTGATGGATTATTAGGTTTAAGTGAATTACGTAAATTACAATTTTCTGTAGATTTAAGTAAAAACATTTAAAAAAATGAAAATATTGAAATACCAATTTTATATAAAATAAACAGAACACAATATACTATATCAGTTGACGCTTATGAAATAGTCGCCGTACAGGTGCCGGTCAATCACCCAAATGGCGAGATAATTGTACCAGAAATGAAATATGATGAACTTTATTTCCCAGAAACTTTGACTAACTCTACTAACGGACTAGCTAAAACAGAAATAGTTAACAATACTGATAAGAGAATTACAATTACGCTAAAACAACCTATTCAAGTTTATGCACTTACAGAGTGGCACAAAAACAATTTTGAATTTTTTCACATGGAAAATATTTTAGAGAATTTAAATTACGAACAGTTAGATCAAGACATTGGGAATTTAATACGAGTAAATCATTTAAATCCCGAAGAAAAAAACGCTATACTTAAGTTATGCCACGAATTTAGCGACATTTTCTACAGAGAAAATGAAAAATTAAGTTTTACTAATCAAGTAAAGCATGAAATAAAGACAACCGATGAAGTTCCCATTCATGTTAAATCATATCGTTATCCATTCATATACAAAGAAGAGGTCCAAAGACAAATTTCGAAAATGTTAGACGATGGAATCATTAGGCCAAGCCAAAGTCCATGGAGTAGTAATATTTGGGTAATTGAAAAAAAGCAAGATTCTAGTAATCGTAGGAAGGCAAGAATTGTCGTAGATTACCGAAAATTGAATGAAAAGACCATCGAGGACCGCTATCCAATACCCAATATCACCGATATTTTAGACAAATTGGGAAAATGTCAATATTTTACGACCTTAGATTTGGCATCTGGATTCCATCAGATTGAGATGGAACCCAACTCCATAGCAAAAACAGCTTTCACAGTAGAGAACGGTCACTATGAATATACACGAATGCCATTCGGTCTCAGGAACGCCCCTGCAACCTTTCAGAGGGTTATGGACAATGTCCTTAAAAATCTACAAGGCAAGGTGTGCCTTGTATATATGGATGACATTATAATTTTTAGCTCCTCTCTAGAGCAACATATTCAAAATTTAAGATTAGTTTTTAAACGTTTACGAGAAACAAAATTGAAGATCCAATTAGACAAAAGCGAATTTCTACATAAAGAAGTAGAATTCTTGGGACACGTAGTAACTCCAGAGGGAATAAAACCCAACCCAAAAAAGATACAAGCCATTAAAGCTTTTCCGTTGCCAAAATCTACTAAAGAAATTAAATCCTTCCTAGGGTTAATTGGTTATTATCGGAGATTTATCAAAAATTTCGCCAAGTTGACGAAACCAATAACAAAATGTTTAAAAAAAGGCGCAAAAATAGAACATACCTTAGAATTTTTAGAAGCTTTTAATCTGTGTAAAACTATACTAACAAACGCCCCTGTACTTCAGTATCCTGATTTTAATAAAACATTCAATGTTACTACAGATGCTTCAAATTTTGCAATTGGAGCAGTGCTTAGTCAAGGTAAAATAGGTAGTGATTTACCTATTGCTTATGCTTCCAGAACTCTAAATTCTGCTGAAGAAAACTATAGTACCATTGAAAAAGAACTATTAGCGATTGTTTTTGCCTTAAAAACGTTCAGATGTTATCTATTTGGGCGAAAAATAAATATAATTTCGGACCACAAACCACTTAAATATCTATTTAATATGAAAGAACCAAATTCGAAATTTATAAGGTGGCGTTTATTAATAGCCGAATTCGATTATGAAATTCATTATAAACCAGGAACATTAAATCGAAATGCCGATGCACTTAGTAGAGTTGAGATTAACATAACAGAAAACGAACAAAATCTGAATTCTCCAGACGCTTCTGCATACGATATCGACTCCTTGTTAGGCGAACCGGGCGATATTAATCAAGTAACTAATAGATATTTAGAAGATTTAATCGAACCCGTAGAAAATTTCGACGAACTTAATGAACTTGACGAACTACTTGAAACAGTCACCTTCACCGACGCAGACAGAGCGCAAGCGCGAGACATTTTAGGTATCACTAACGATGAACTAGTTCCTCAAACAATCGAAAATACCCGAAATATTCAATCGAATGATGACATTGAGACTATTCACTCAGCAGCAGAAAATCCTATTTTAGAAATTCCGTTCACAGAACACACAACAAATTCCTACAAAAGACAATTAATAATTAAACCAGGAAAAACACGTCTTCGAGTTATTAATAGTACACACTTCGGGAATAAATCTCGGATTATGGCCTACTTAACAGACGATCGACAACAAATTACCGATGAAATAATTGAACTTTTCAAACATTATGTAGATCCCAAAAAACTTTACTGCATTTATATACACGACTCAATAATTGACTTAATACCTTTACTCATAACAACCTTACAAAATACGTTTAAAAATCATAGTTATAAATTGTTAATATCTAGAAAATTCGTAACAGACGTAGAAAACGTGGACGAACGCGAAAATTGTATCAAATATCACCACGAAACCAAGACGTGTCACCGTGGTATTAATGAAACGGAAAATGCCTTAAAAATTAAATACTATTGGCCCGATATGAATTCAGATATCACGCGATATATAAACCTATGCGAAATATGTAACCAAGCAAAATACGACAGACATCCACCAAAAATAAAATTTTCATTAACCGTCACTCCTAGTAAACCTTTCGAAACTATTCACATAGACGTATTTCAAATTATGAAAACCAAATTTTTGACAATCTTCGACTCCTTTTCCAAATATGGTCAGGCATATATAGTAGAACCTATTCTCAATTCAGCCACAATCATAGAATGTCTGAGCATTTTTGTATCACACTTTAGCATACCATATTCAATAGTATGCGATAGTGGAACAGAGTTCAAATGCGAGCTATTAAAAGAATTCTGCAAATTACATAAAATAAAATTACATTTTACGACACCCCAAAATTCAAACAGCAATAGCCCAGTAGAAAGGTTTCACTTATCTCTCTTAGAAAACTGTAGAGCATTAAAAATTCAACACCCCAATATGCAAATTAAACAAATTGTACAGTTTGCAGTTATAGGTTATAACTCTTCAATACATAGTGTTACGGGACACAAACCATTTGACATAATCTTGGGCAATACAAAAGCCCTAGATCCATTCGATCTGACAGACGAACATATAATTAACGAGTATTTAAACGAGAGAAAATCACGACTTAAAACTCTATACAAAACCATCCATGATGACACTGTAAAACAAAAAGAACGCGTAATAGAAAAACATAATCAAATTAGAGAAGACCCGGTAGAATATACCAAAGGACAACATATATTTATAAAAAATAGAGAAGCGGCCAGAAATAAATCAAAACCTCGTTTTGTAAAATCACTGGTTAAGAAAGATTCCGGAAAGAAATTATTAACAACAAAAAACCGTACAATTTACAAGTCAAAGGTGAAAAAACCACTCACTAACATTCAAATTTCTTTACAGAATGATAAGGAGATGGACAATAATATTCCTAATCCTCAACCTTCCACTTCCAAAAATAATACAAACTAGCGATGTAGAAATACAAGAATTAAATACACCCTTATTACCGTTAGAATTAGGAAAAACAAAATTAATAGAAACTAAACATACCTTTTTGCACTTCGTTGATACTGATTTATTAATAACCCAACTAAGAAATATAGAAAGTTTTTACGATAAATTAGAAACATCTTTTAATTTTACAAAATTTGAGGATTCACAGCTTATACAAAATTTATTCGAACATGCAAAATATTTAATGAATAATACGGCAGACAAATTAAACAATTTCTTCTATTTTGATATTCGAAACAAAAACAGAAATAAACGGGGATTATTCGACGGGTTTGGATCCATCAGTAAATGGCTGTTTGGAACCCTAGACCACGAAGATGAAATTAAATATAACTCACAAATTCAAAAATTAATAAAAAATCAAAATTCAATCTCACATCAACTAAAATTACAAACTTCCCTCAATATTCAACTCATTGATCATTATAACAAAACAATAAATAAATTATTTCAAAATCAACTATTATTACAAGAAAGACTAGACGACATTTATAATCATTCTAAAAATTTTACCGACCAAATGTTTATGTATATCAGATTACCCAATGCACTCGACCAAGTAATTTTGAATTGTCAGAATCTGATAAGTTTCCTAGATAATTTAGAAAATGCCATTATATTTGCACATTTAGGTAATTTACATACGTCAGTTATACCACTTAAACAATTAATTAATTTGGTAAATCACGTTTCGACCATTCATGGCGAACCTAAAGTAATTAAATTTAAAAATCTGTACAATTATTATCAATTAGCAGGCATACAAGTAAGATTCGAAAATCAAAAAATAATATTTGCTATTCATATTCCTATTCTAATTGATAGCGATTTCCTAACCTATCAAATAATTACCTTACCTTATCAAAATTCAATTATCATTCCACCTAGTCCTTTCCTTGTACTCGGTACAAATCTCCAACAGTATGTAGAACAACCATGCCCACAACTCGAGAGCATCTACTTCTGCGAACATCATGAGGATCTTACTAATGATACCTGTGCCACAGCCCTAATCAAAGCCGAAAAACCAAATTGCAAAACGACTAGAGCTGTTCTATATCATCATGTAATTGAACAAGTCAATAACAAATATCTGCTCATATTACCTACTGAAAAAAATCCTATAAAAATTCAAATAAATTGCGAAAAAAACAAAATATCCATAGTCGACGTCAATGTAATACTCAAAATTCCAAAAGGATGTAGCGTAAGAATAGGAAGTTCTTTATATGAAAACACGGACGAAAAAACAGCAGGAAACCCGCTAATACTGCCAAAATTAGAATGGAGCCCATCGACAACCCACCAAAACATCAACCAGGATCCGCCTCTGAAATTACATTCAATAAATTTTAAAGCCTTCAAAATGTACAAGAAAAAGCAGTCCACCCTGTAGTTTGGAATGTACCTAGCCTATTATTGGTAACAGCTGTAGCGGCCATTGCCTACCTGTGGTATTGGAAGAAGAAATCCAAAAATCATGAAGATCCGCCCAAGGGAAACAACCAACTCGAAAACAACCCCTCGACTGTATTGTTTTCGCCTAAAGAGGGAGGCGTTATATAAATAAAATAGCTTATTAGATAAATAAATAGTTACGTTGCATTTTTATCATGTTTAGTTCGAGTCATTTTTTTATTCAGTCTAGTTCTAGCATTCAACGTATAAACGACTAATTTTTGTAATTTTGAAAATAAATTTTTAAAAAGAAATTTTTTAACTAAAGTTATTTAATTCCCCCTTTTAGTTGTATGTTAGCCCCCCTTCAAAACTTTTTAAAATATTTTTTACAGTTTATATGGCTTTGGGTTAACAAGGCGCAAAAACTGTAAAAATTTGAAGTCTCTAGCTCTAACGGTTTAGCTGCTAGACCCTTGTGACAGACGGACGGACGGACGGCCGGACACCCGAGTGAGAGCAATAGGGTTCCGTTTTGACCCTTTGGGGTACGGAACCCTAAAAAGGTAATGCCGTCGAAATAGAATTGATGTTGGGGGAGCAATTATAAATGCCTTCTTTACGAGTAAGTAAACAAGGACAACTGATGCAACATCATATACCAACATTACATGCCAACATTATGTGCTTACTTATATAATAAAACTATGACCAATATGACACTTATCCGCTATTCATGTCTAATATTTTATTTTATTTTAAGAAAAATTTATTATAATTAACTTTTACCTTTGTATGCAAAACGAAACTGAGATATGCACTGTTAGAAACTCTGCAGCGATATACAGGGTGACGCATTAATGTGGCAAAGCTCGATTAGTCCGCTGTTATTAAAGTTACGAAAAAAAAGTATACACAAAAAGTGTAGGCAGTGTGGAGATTCTCATTTTAAAATTAGTTCCAAATATACAGGTAGTTCAGGAACCAGTCGTCCAATATAGGGTTTGCTTCATGTCATCTCGAGTTGTTAGTGGTATTTTATATACGCGATCTATTACATATCCCCACAAAAAGAAGTTAATTATTGTTAAATCTGGTGGTCTAATTGGCCAAACAACTAGCCATCATTCAGGACGATTGGTATTTAGATTATTATGTACTAACCCAGCGTGATGTACCGGAACTCCATCATGTGAAAACCACATTCTTTGCCGTATATTAAGAGGAACGGTTTCTAACAATAATGGTAAATGATTTTCTAAAAAATCTAAATAAACTCGACCATTCAATCGTCCTTCAAAAAAATGTGGACCCATAACATAGTTTCCAACTGTACCACCCCAAACATTTAAAGACCACCTCATTTGACTATGTGTATTTAAAACAAATGGATTGCTAGTGGAATAGTAATGAAAGTTATATCTATTTACGGTTCCATTTTTGTGATATGTTGCTTTATCTCCAAAAAGCATAAAATCCAAGAAATCAACCCGATTAATAATTTGTTGTTAAGCTCATTCGCAAAAAGCAACCTTACGGGGAAAGTCACCGTCGTGTAATTCTTGGTGCAACTGAATATGGTAAAGATGGAATTTATGCTTGTGGAGTATTCTTTGAACCCAATACTGTTGACGAGGATGTGGATTTTCGGTAACAACCATCAGTACGTTAATTTCATTTTCCTGAGATGTAACAGTTTTTTCCCTTTCATGTCTTTCATACTTTACAGAACTAGTGCGATTAAAACGATCCATTAACCTTTCAAAAGATTTTTTGTTAGGTTGTCTTTGTGCGGGATATCTCTCTCGGTAGATTCTTGTTGCAAGTCAACTATTCTTTATAGCTTCTCCCAATACCCAAATCATGTCTGTTAATTCCTCAATGGAAAAGTTCATTTTTAAATTTAGATACTGTGTAATTTTGTAAATTAATACACAATACAATATACACAATATGACGCTTAACAATACAACTGTCATTTTCCTACGCTTAACGCGGCTAAGTTGATAGTTTCAAATAAAATCTAAAAACACTAAAGTTTTAATTTGATTTGAAATATCTCATAAACGTGTACAGTTAGGTATAGGTAATGGTTTACGAAAATAAAAGAGCTATTTGATGTTCATTTAAATAAAATGAGAAAACGTTGGCTCCGAGTTTTGACTCATCCTGTATATTAGTTTATGATTTTTTCGAGAATTTTTAAAATCGAAGGAAGTAGAATACTTTTCAAAACCAGTAGCGGGGAAAAAATTACAAAAAATATCTCTCTCTTCATATACAGAGCGCTAAATATACATCGATTTGACATAAAAACGGTCTTAGCTTTTAAAACACCCGGAATTGAGGTAGCAAGCCCTATATTGGATGATTGGTACAAGTCAACAGATTTCATATATGCAATAAAAAATATAGTATTTTATTTAAAAAATTATAACTTTGGTCTGACACTGCGTTCCTGAACAACCTGTATATTTGGGACTAATTGTAAAATGTTAATCTCAAGACTGCCTACACTTTTAGTATACTTTTTTTTTCGTAATTTCAATAAGAGCGAACTAATCGAGCTTTACCACACTAATGCGTCACCCTCTAGATCTTATATCGCTGCCGAATTTCTAACAGTGGATATCTCATTTTTTCGGGGTTCTGAGTTAAGAGCGCTATTTTAAGTAAGGTCTGATTCAACTTGTGTAGTGAGTTGGGTAGTGAGTTTTCAATGGATAAATACGTGCTAAGGTCCCTAGAATACAATTTTGATATTTTCGCGATGATGTCTGTGTGTGTGTGTGTATGTGTTAGGATGTATGTTGTAGTAACGATAACTCAGAAACTACTGAATTAAAAAATTTCAAATTTCAATACAAGATTCTGATACTCTAGATTAGATGTGATTAAATTTTGGTGTCAATCGGACTACCGGAAGTGACAGTTGCTATGAGTGATGACGTCACTACTAAACAAAATGGCAATAGAGTTTTACACATATATTTTGTATACACTGTAGTTTGTTTTCGTATCAATAAAATTTTCAAAAATTTAGCCACTGTGGCCAAATTTTTTTCATACTTTTTTGTATTAACGTGTAAATTTTTGGTTAAAAAATGGCGAGAGGTCCACATCAGATTTTTTTAATTAAAAAGCTACTTATTGTATTTAAGTGTCAAACCCCTAATTTTTTTTAGATAAATTTTAATATTAATAATTTAAAAAATACTGTTAAATTTGTAATTTATCTAATGACATTTTTTTTCAAAATTTTCTTAAAAAAATTGTGGAATTTTTAAAAAAATGGATCAAAAATATTTTACATTTTATTTCGATTTTAAACTAAATTGAATTTTCACCATTCGAAAGAATATAAAACTAAATTTACAAGGTATTTTACTTTCCTAATTTTTTGTAATTTCATTTTATCAAAAAGTATAAAACAAATGAAAAAAATTAATAGTATATCCGAAAGAAATCCGATAGTGTTTAAATTATTTCATAATTTTAAAATAATATTTGTAAAAGTTTTAGCCAAAAATGTAAAAAGTTAAAATAATTCAATGGAACCCATGAATTATTGACAAAAAATTTGTTTTGTTTTTAGTTTTTTAAACTAACTTTATTAATATATTTATTTAAGGTTAATAATAATACTAAAAATAAAAAGAATACCATTAAATTTGTAGTAAAAAAATATGATTTTTTTTTAATTTTATTCAAAAACTTATAGAATATACATTTTAATAAAAATTGAATAACTATAAAAATATTAAAGAATTAAAATGGAATTTGTAGCATTCGAAAGGTAATATAAAATTCAAAATTTAGAATATATTTTAGTTTCTTCAAATTTCAAATTGTAATTGTTATAACCAAAATAATTAAAATATTTTTGTCCATTCATTTTATCGAAAATGAGAAAACAAATGAAAAAAGTAAATAGTACGTCCAAAAGGGATCAAAAAGTACATTATGTGTGAAATATTTCATAATTTTAAACTAATACTTGTAGAAGTTACCTATAACCAAAATTATAAAAAATTTTTACAAAAAATTTAATTTTTTTAAACAAACTTAATATATTTCGATAGAGAAAAACTAAAATAATTGATTAAACAATTACTTTAATAGGAGTATTCGGAAATTTGTGTGGGATTGCTCCCTCATTTTTACTTTCCGAACAACAGAGTTGTATAGAAGGAAAGTATTGCGATCATGATATTTTGACCATACCCAGATTTTAACGAATCTTTACGTTTTGAGGTCACCTGAATCTATTTATACCATTTTTAGCATGATGTCTGTCTGTGTGTATGTCTGTGTGTGTGTCTGTGTGTGTGTCTGTCTGTGTGAACACGATAGCGTCTAAACGGCTGAACCGATTTAAATAAAATTTTATATACATAATTAGGGTAGCAAGGAGACGACCTGTATAGATTTTGGAGTTAATCGGACAACCGGAAGTGACAGTTGCTATAAGTTATGACGTCATTACTAAACAAGATGGCAATAAAGTTTTAAGCCGGAGTCTCATGCATCCGTTTTCCGATCGTCCGATGGTACGACGGCGTTCCTATTGGTTGAAAAATTTCCCGCCTTTTTTAATCCGAATATTTTTAACTTTTTTCCGACGTCGGACAAAGTTAAACTAATTTTAACTTTTTCCGTTTTCGGATCGTTTTTAACCTCACTTTTGGCTGTCTGACTGATGAAAAGTAAACAAAACAAAACAATAAACTAATAAAAATAATTATTCGGTTTGTGTTTTAACATTCGTCGATAGTTTGAACTAAATTTATTAATTTATTTAGTTGCATTTCAGAACTTTGGTAAAATGTTAAAACTCACCTCCGTTTCGGCATTGTATGTTTCGGTCGAGGTTTCGGGTACGTATTTTTACATCATTCTCATTCTGATCAAAACTTTGATTTTGCCAATAATAGGAATTAGACTTTGACATGTTGATCGCAAATAGCAAATAATCGAAATTTAAAACAATACAATATTGAATCAAATCACAGAACACAATCAAATGATATTGAATACAATACAACCAAATAAGTAAATTAATCAGTGTATTAATTGTCAATTATAACCTCAAATACAACTGTCAATTGTCATGATGGGACCTTTTTCGGATACAATTTTCGGATAAATGAGACTTGGATTTTATTTTTATCCGAAATTCAATTTTTATCGGATATCGGATCGACGGAAAACGGACGGATGAGACTCCGGCTTTTCACATATATTTTTTATACGTTATAGTTTAATTTCGAATGATTAAAATTTTTAAAAACTTTTGCCATTGTTGCCAGATTTATCAAAAAGTATTTTTTCTACAACCACTATGCAAAATACGCTTTTCTACACAAGTTTTTATACGCAAAGCAGGCCTTTTCTTAATTTCTTTGATATCCGTGGGAAAAGTAATAATTCAGCGTGCGAAAAGTACGCGCTATGGCACTTTTCCCCACGGAAACGTCAAACACAGACAGCTATGACCTGTCAACTTTTTTTGACAGTTTAACATTATAGTGAATTTCTGGGAGTGTAAATTTGAAATTGAAACTAAAAGTAAGTTAACTATTTATTTGATTATTTATTTTAATTTATAAATTATAAACAAATTAATTGTTCTATATTCAAAAGTCATTTTTTAATTATTTATTTTCAAAGTTTAAGTGAAATACCTATATAAGTTACTGTTTTTCTTTTATTAATAAATGTGGTTGTAGAAAAAATATTGTGTACAACTTGTACGCAAAGCACTTTTCCCACTCGCTAGATTTGCGGCACTCGCCTACGGCTCGTGCCACAAACTTCTGCACTCGTGGGAAAAGTGACGCTTTGCGCACTTGTTGTACAAACTACTATTTTGTTCATATTTTTCTTAAATAACCAAAATAATGCATTTTTATGAAAAATTACAGGATATGAAAATTGTAGAACATAAAATTTTCTACACATTGCATCATTGCCGTTTTTTTGAATTCCTTATAGTTTCGCCGCTAGAGGGCGTGAAAAAAAATTATATAGACATTTGTGACTTTTTTAGATTTTGAGACAAAATTATGGATTTTTATGAAAAATTACATATGTATAATCAAAATTGTAAAACATAAAATTTTCTACAAATTTTGTCTTTACTTTTTTTTCGAGTTCCGCATAGTTTCGCCCCTAGTTTTTATTTTAATTTTTATCTTTATTAAATTATTATTTTTTAAATTTTAATATTAAAAATTTAAAAAAATATCTTTAAATTTGTAATAATTTATTTTATAATTATAATTTTTTTCAAAATGTTATTATAAAAATTGTGGAATTTTTTAAAAATTGTCAAGAAACATTTAAAATTATATTATGATTTTAAACTAAATTGAATAACTTCTAAAATATTAAAGTTATTGAAATGGGATTTTCACCATTCGAAAGATACTATAAAACTCTAAATTAAAAATGCATTTTAGTTTCTTAAAATTTAGAATTGTAATTATTATGGCCAAAATAAAGAATATTTTTAAAAATTTTTGTAATTTCGTTTTATCAATAACTATAAAATAAATGATAAAAGTAAATAGCATATCCGAAAAGGATCCAAAAGTACTATGTGCTTAAATTATTTCATAATTTTAACACAGTATTTGTAAAAGTTATAGCCGAAAATGTAAAAAGTTAAAACAATTCAATCCATAAATTTTTGACAAAAAATTCGATTTTTTTTTTGTTTTTTAAACTAACTTTATTAATGCATTTTGATCCAGAAAACTAAAAAAAAAGGTCTGTTTCCCATTTTGAATAAAATTGAATGAGATATTAATTATTTATTGATTTTAAAATTATTCAAAAATAGGTTTTATTTTTTTTAAGGTTAAAATTAATATTAAAAAATTTAAAAAAATTACCCTTAAATTTGTAGTAAAAAACTCTATAATTGTGATTTTTTTCAAAATTTTATTCAAAAAATTGTAGAATTCCTAATTTTTTTTTTTGAAATTTAATATAAGTTTAAAAAAAATTGAATAACTTTAAAAATATTAAAGATATTAAAATGGGATTTATACCATTCGATATGTAATATAATTAATTTATTTTAATGCAGAAAAACTAAAATAATCGATTAAACAATTACTTTACTAGGAGTGTTCGGAAAGTTGGGTGGGATTACCCCCTCATTTTTTATATTAAAAAAACAGTCCCTTTTGGTTTTAATTCAGTATTTTAAAAATCATCTCTGATATTGACAACTAAGTTAAATGTATTATTATATTGATGTTGTTTATTTATTTTTTATAAATGCCCACTAACTATAATACCCATAAATTAAAAAAAACTGGTATAGTATATATGCAACACGTGGTACTGTATTTTATGTTGCATAAATATCTGGCGCCTATTGAATACAGACAGTAACGTTAGAGTTTAACTATTCACAGAGAGATGGAACGACAATTTATAAATTCGGTTAAATTACAGTGAGGAACTTTTGCAACATAACTGTAGATCGTAGTGGATTTATCCAGGTTATAGTTGCGAAAAAGTCGTTTTTTTTATGTTATTAATAACTTTAAAAATATGTTTTCACACGCTCTATCAAAAAATGGAAAGCAAATACAACTTACGCCTATAAAAACCTTTTCTAAAACGAATTGCTCTACACTTGATGATGCTTGTACATTAAAGGTAGATAACAAAAAATATTGGCTAAACATTGTTTCACAATATTTGTTTGGGGTAAGAATATTATATTGAATAACTGTAATGTTTAAATTATAATAAAAGATTACTCGAACTATAAATGCTTTATTTCCGAAGGAAATAAATATTAACTACCATAAACAGTAAAACTGTTCTATAGATTTCGTCGAAATAAAATCGCCTTTTTTACTCGACAGAAGACAATAACTAACATTTCTCTCGCTTGGACATTGGGAGAGTAATAGTGGTAACCTCTTATACAAAATCTAGTACGAGTAGTAGCTAACTAAATTCACATTCTTAATATATTACACTCGTTCTGCTCAAGATAATAACAACTATGGCATAAAAATTAATTTAAATACAATCTAGATATAAATATATATTTAATCTATTATCTAAATCTTAAGGGTTTATTAACATTACGCTTAGGTCTAATGGGCTTCAGTCATGAACTGAGATAAAATTCATGGCTTTAATATACGATAAAATAAACACTTTGGTGAAAAACTTACTTTGTTTAAGTCCCAAATAAAGCTGAAAAAAATATTGAAATTTGAAAAAGTGTGGTCAAAATGGTAAGTGACGTAACACCAACAAGATTGCTTAATCTGCTGCTATATCGTAGGATTAGAGAGATTTTAAGCCCTTTAATTATTTGCTTTTCTTCCGTTATCGTTATTGTGAGCATGCGCAACGGAAGTTTGCCATGCCTTTAACTTTAATAACGATAACCGATTCCGTTACTTACGGAAAATTAAAGATAGAGAGTGGTTATGTCTATCGTTATGCGTAACAAAGCACCATTGCCACACGTTTCAGATTTTCGAACATATTAGATAATTTCGAAAAAGGAGATGCATGTGCTGATTAAAATATTTAACATTCAACCATTTATAAAAAATATCTGTTTCTTTAACCTACGGAGTATTTGTAATATTTTTTCTTTATGTCGTATAAATATTGTTCAATGTTCAAATATCATGTTAATTTTTTTTGGCAATGTCGTGATTGTAAAATTTAAATTGAGTATCTGACAATGCGCAAAAGTGATATTAGATTCTTGAGAAAAACGTAACCTTACATATTTCCTCTATTGAGTAGATACGAAACTGAGATTTTGACATCTGTGACCTCGAAATTGCCGCTAAATTTTTATTTTGGCTACGCCCTTGCATTTGAATGATTGGTTTTAATTGGCCAAAATCTTTGACAGATTTTACGATTTTACTGTCATCGTAAACAAGAAAAGTGAAAAATAGGGCTTGCATTTTTATGCTTTGTTGTACCTTGTGATGTTTATGAAGTGCATTTTTGGAGATTCTAAATAGTGATTTTTTATTTTACCCACATTTGTTGTTGTGTATAATACTTTATAACAGTATTATTGATTTACGTTTTTAAAACTGTGTTTAGTGCACTAAATGAAGATTTGTTGAATATAACCTCCCAACGTATCCTACAAAAACTGTTCGTAGTTAGTAGTAGTAGAAATATTCGTGATTCGTTTCAAAATGGGGAAAACTAAATATACTTGTTCTGTACAGAATTGTCCTAGTAAGTACTCAAATAATTTATCAGATACTTAAAGATTTTTTAAGTTTCCTGCACCAGAAGAGCCAGACCGTTTACAGAAATCGATTGAAGCATTCAATAACTAGAAATTATTAATCGTGCAATAATATTTGTGTACTATATAGTAATGAATAAAGAGAAAATACTAAAATTAATGATTTTTAAATTAATATAAATTTGTTATGAGGAAGGATATCTAAATATTTTTATAGATGAAAATAAAATGAGCTATTATAAGAAGGTTTAGGAAAAGTACTTTCAATTATTAAAATTATAGCTAGTTTAATCATTCTCTTTATACAATGCTTTAATCACCTTTGCGATTTTAAATTTACCATCACTTTCCGTCTACACAATTGAATTTAAAAAAAATCAAATAATTCACCAGTTACTTCAAATATGGCGTAAATAAAGATCTTATAAATTTAATAAAAAAAACTAGAACACAAAAAACGAAAATGAAAGTTACATTCAATATTACCACTTCTAAATTAATTACAAATGTTAAAATTAATTGTACACTGTATCACCATATTTTTTATTATCATAGAAGCAATTTAAAAAAAACATTGATTCTATTTCTAAAAGTAAATAAACCACTTCAAAGTTTTTAAGGTTATGTAGTAACAAAATGTAATTTCATTCAAAAGTTATGAGAGTCGAACAGGCCCAACCCATTTTATCATTATCTTTTTTCAATCCATCTTATAGGAGAGAGTGGATGCAAATTATCAAATTACAGCCAATCAGGTCGTCGCACCCTCACTGACAGATTTACATTGCGTCTTATGGTAAAGTGAGGGTGGGCGTCAGTTTGAAGGTCATAGCGATGATATTCTCATTTCATTCATAAAACACAAGAGTTTCAGATCAGTTTATCAGTGACATAACCTAACTACTGTTAAGAGTTGTCAGATTTGACGTTGGCCTGTGAAAACAAATTTTAATTGTGTATAATTTGTGGATACATTTTAGGTATGTTAATAGTCCTGATCTAGTCCTAATATTATTAGGAATTCGAAAAACCGTTGCTAATCTAAATATTTCCGGCCTTTCTAACCTGAAATATGGTTTCACAAACTTATCCTCTATAGCATTAAGATCAAATTCTGGGATTTCCACTATGCCAATCTCAGGTACATGGAAAATATCTCTAAGTATAGCCTGCCTTATTAAATCCGCATTTCTTTTATTGATAACATTTTCCAAAACATTCTTCATTTCCAAATTAAATAAAAGTATATACAGTCAGGCCAGCGAATGATTACCCGTGCGCAATCAATAATATTCAAACGAAATTAGTCGAAAAGTTTTAATCAACAGTAAAAACACAAGAGCTTTTTTTTATCGGATAAATTTCTCTTTGTAACGAAAAATATTGCCAATCAGCAATTTTACGAGAAAAACTGACATGGAAAAATCGCGAGAAAGGAGGTCGAGCGATTTTGCCAAATGTTAATTTTTCAAGGAAAATTACTGATGGAAAAATTTTGAGTTTAAAAGAAATTTATCCTTAAAAAAAAGCTTGAGTGTTTTTTGGCAAGATAAATTAACGACAAAATATAAAATAAACAACAACAATAATCTATATTGATACAATTAAATTATTTCATTATTACTATTTTTTATTATTTTATTAATCATTTTCCATATTTCAATATCAACCAAACAAATAATTTTAACTGACAGAACTAAGGTTAAAGTCATGGTTGAAGTATATCAGGTTAGACATTGCGCAGGATATGTGACGTCAGCTGGTGCCCATCAAAAATTTTTAATGTGTCATTATATGAGGTTATTATCTTTTTTGACATATTTTTATTTAATTTCACCTATAAACTGATTAAAAATGTATTGCGCTATTTTTGGTGTAAAAGTAATACTCGCTCTAAAAACAGTACAAAGTTATTTCGAATTTGGAAGTGCCTTTATTACAAAAACAGTAAGTTTTATATGAATAAACATTTTTAGACTTTATTTTAAATAATACAAAAAAAGTTCTTTAAGATGTATTGTGTAATAGTTTTAAGTAGTTACGTATTCGTTTATTAGTTAGCATTTTATTCAATAATGACAATAAAGTTATGAAAAAGTTTATAACATTTATTTTACATACCAACTTGTATGACTGTAAATCTATGTTATACTCGTATTTACATTTGCCATATTCGTTCTAGAGTGTAAATTAAGCACTAGGTATATGAAAACCTAAGTAACATAAACCTGCAATAACAATGTGCATCAAAAAGTTTCACTGATAATATAAGCAATTTCAAATCACTTTTTATAAAAATTATTTTTTTGATTAAAACATAGCCATAACATAATTGGGCATTTTCTGGTTTTTACATCTAGCAATTAAATAGTTTTTATAATACAAAACACATCGGAATCGTAAAAAAAGTTTATACTTTTATCGTTGTCTGTTCTTTATTCAGACAACGCCTTTATTAAAGTAGTTATCACTTTTTAGTGTACAATACTTTACAGTACATTTTTATTAAATATATAGCCGTAAAAAAATAAAAACCACCTGAAAGACACAATAACCCTATGCAATCCCATGTTAAATTATTTCGTTTGGACTCCAGCTCTTGCGCAAACTTGGACGAATTTGGGACGTCTGAGTGTCTAACCTGTTTAATTTTTAAATCATGGGTTAAAGTGATCTGGCGACGCGATTCACAGCTACTAGATATAGTCTGATTATGAGGAACATGTATTTTTATCGCGAGGAACAGGCATTTTTATCGCGATAAAATGGATGTACCTTTTTTATCGCTGACAAACTGACAAAACTGTCATCATTAAATGACACATTTTATATAGTTTAGTGTATTACTCAATAAATAATACTAGTCGATAGTGTTTTACTATTTATTATTACTATATAATAATATAATGCAAACATACACATGTGTCCACTTTTAGGTTAACGTCAATTGTCATTTTGGTACAGAAGTGCCAACCTACATAATAGACAGTTCACAGTTTAGGCAACAATACATAACACTCCCTCCTTTTACCCGTAATTAAGTATAATAACTTATAAATCTAATCTTTTAGGTGCTGTAATATTTCTACTAGAGCGCCTCAAAATCTGTTCACCGTCAATTGTATCCGGGGCGTTATCACTAATATTCACATTTGATCTGACTGCTTTGGTTTCAAGAATGATAGTTTTTGATGGGATAACTTCACCAGATACAATTGGCACAGTTTCTGAAGACTTGTTACAATCTATAACTTCCTTGGGAGGATTAACAGCACTATCAAGCACAGCATGATTTTCCTGAATAATTTGATTAGATAGAGTTGGTATATTTAATTTTTTTGTTTTTAAATCATCAATATGAACTAAGTTACTTCTACCTTGGCTTTGAACTATATATGTGTAATTACTATTTTGCTTTATAATTTTCCCTTCTAACCAACTTTCCTCTTCTCCTCTCTTAGTTTTAACAAATACCAAGTCGCCTTGCTGAAAAGAATTTGTTTGCTTAAATTCTCTTGGCTTACATAAAACCTCTTTAAGTATGCTAAGTCGAGTTCTAGGTTTTCTGTTTAAAAAGACTTCTGCCGGTGTTTTGCCAATGGCAGTTTGTGGAGTATTTCGATATGAGAAAAGAATATTATCCACTTTAAATTGAATTGTTTGTTTTTTGTCATCTAATTCCAATTTTAATAAAGATTTTTTTAAAATTTGCACTGTACGTTCCGCAGCGCCATTTGATTTTGCATGATAAGGTGGAGTTAAAATGTGGCATATGCCGTTTTGTTTACAAAATTTTAAAAATTGTTCGGAACAGAACTGCGGGCCATTATCTGAGATTAATTTTTCTGGTAATCCAAAATTGGCAAATATTGTCCTTAAGACCTCAATGGTTGCCTCGCTTGTTGTTGTTTTCATGATTTTGACATCTACCCATTTGGAATAAGCATCAACTAGCACTAAAAAGTTTTTATCATTTTTCATGGCAAAATCAATATGAACACGTTCGAAAATTCTTGAACACGACGGCCAATTAACTTCAGGTTCTGATTTAGAATTTGCTGTCATTTGACATATAGTACATTGATCAATGTACTCTTCTAATTGTTTATCTATATCAGGCCACCACACCAGGCTGCGTGCTAACATTTTACTCCTAACTATGCCAGGGTGCTGTTCATGTAACATTTCTAATATATTAATTTTTAATAGTTCCGGAATAATAACTCGCCTTCCCCATAAAAGACATCCCTTTTCTAGGGTTATTTCATTACGCTTTATCCAATAAGGCCTTAATAAGTCATCATTAATATAATTTGGCCAACCATTTAAAGTAAGCTCACAAACTCTCATTAAAATTGTGTCTTTTGAGGTATGTTTTGCAATGTCTAATGCACATAAGGGTTCTTCTTCAATACACGAAAAATAATTAAGTTCAGCTACTGACTCTGCTTCACTTTCAGGTAATGGAAGCCTTGAAAGCGCATCTACATGAGCAATACTTTTACCTGATTTATATTTTATGCTATAGTCATAAGTAGCCAAAATTAAAGCCCATCTTTGAATTCTAGCTGCAGCTAAGACAGGGATTCCTTTGTTTGGGTGAAAAATTGTTTGTAAAGGTTGATGATCTGAATTAATTAAGAATCGTCTTCCATATAAAAATAAATGAAATCGTTTAACTCCCCATATTATGGCTAGAGCCTCTTTTTCTAACTGGCTATACCCTCTCTCGCTTTTATTTAGGGTGCGTGATGCAAAACATATTGGACGTTCTTCTCCATTTACTTCGTGAGCCAGAATTGCTCCTATTCCAAATTGTGATGCATCACAAGTTAAAATTAAAATTTTGTGAGGATCGTAAAATGTAAGTATATTACTTCCCGTGATAAGCTGCTTACATTTAGTGAAACAGTCATCACATTGTTTAGTCCAATTCCATTTTTGATCTTTTTCCAACAGATTATGAAGTGGCCTTAATTCTGTTGATAAATTCGGTAAAAATTTTCCGTAAAAATTTAGTAAACCCAAAAATGACCTTAGACCAGTTAAATTTTCAGGCTTTGGTGCATTTAAAATAGCTAAAGTTCCTTTTTCGGTGGGTTTTATGCCATTACTGGAGATTTTAACTCCTAGATATTCAACACTTTCTGTGAAAAATTTACATTTATTAAAAGATATTTTTAATTGAGCTTTACTTAATCTATCTAGTACCTTTTCTACTGTTTGTTTTGCATCCTCTAGTTCATCACCCCAAATTAAAATGTCGTCAATATAACATATAACATTTTTAATACCTTTTAAGAGTTTATCCATAGTAGCCTGAAAAATCGCTGGAGCACTTTTAATGCCATATGGCATCATTTTATATGCATATAACCCTTGATGGGTATTTATAGTCAACAATTCTTGAGCTTCATCTGAGAGCTCTAATTGCTGGTACGCGTTTTTAAGGTCAATTAAAGTATAAACCTTTCCTTCTCTCAAAGAAGCCATTACATCATTAGGATTTGGAAGTGGATAATGTTCTGTTCGTGATACTGGGTTTATTGTTACCTTGTAATCCCCACAAATTCTAATTTTTTTTTGATCCCCTAACCCCTTTTCTACTACAACTATGGGAGTAGCCCATTTGCTGTGAGTAACTCTTTTGAGTATACCTAAACTTTCTAGTCGATTTAGCTCAGTTGATACTGCTGTTTTAAGGGAGTAGGGAACAGGGCGGGCTTTACAAAATACAGGTGTAGGGTTACCTTCTAGAACAATATCCACCTTAAAACTATTAAATTTTCCATTACAGTTATCAAACACAGAAAATTTTTTTGAAAAATCAGTTACAATATTATCAATACAATGTTCTCCATCTTTAATTTTATTAGTTGTTAAGTTATTCGCTATTTCAAATTTTATATTTAAATCTTTAAGCCAATTTCTACCCATTAATACCGGACATTTCTTTGAATTACCATTAACAACTAATAAACTTAATTCTTTTTTTTTATTTTTATAGTGCACCGGAACATAAATTTTCCCTAATACATTTAAATTAATACCTGAAAATGTACTCAATTTTACATCTGATTTATTTAATTCAAATTCACTAAAATTATCTTTGTAATATTTTTCACTGATTAGTGACACTGAAGCTCCAGTATCTACTTCCATTTCTATTACCTTTGATCCTATTTTAATGTTAATTAAGAAAGGGTTTTGACTTACTGTAGTGTCCCAAGCATAATACAACTCTTCATATGATTCGCAATTACCTGCTGAAGTACTTGCACTGTCTTCGTCTACATAATGTATCATTTTCTTCTTGGTCTTGCACATCTTTTGTAAGTGTCCTTTTTTTCCACATTTCTTGCAGTGATAATCTAAAAATAAACATCTTCCTGCATGGGACTTGCCACAGCATGAACAATTATTCTTTTCTTCCACCTCCATTCCTTTCAAATAACTTTTATTTTTGGTGTTATTGTCTTTTCTTGCATAATTGACCTCCTTAACTTGCATTTCCTTTGATTTCGTTTCGATTAATTCCAAATTAATAGCCACTTGTAGTGCTTCATCAAATGTTCTTTCCTTCAAAAGTATTTCTCTTTGAATACGTTCGTTTTTTAATCCTGAAACGAATCTGTCACGTAGCGCCTCTGTTAAGAATGAACCAAAATTGCATGATAATGCCATTTTTTTTAAAGTTATAGCATAGTCTTTTACAGATTCACTTTCCACTTGATCTTTTTTTGAAAATTCAAAACGTTCCACAATTTGTAGTTTTGCGGGTTGGAAATAAGATTTTAAAATATTTTCAATTTCATCGAACGTAAGATCTATAGGTTCCTTTGGAATAGCAAGGTTTTTTAGTGTTTCATAATGTTGTGAACCAATTAATAATAAAAAAGTGTCCCTCTTCATGTCTTCCTTCGTTCCATTCACCGTGAAGTACAATTTTAACCTTTGAACATAGGTTTCAAATGACTCCTTGGAAGGGTCGAATTCTTTTATTCGTCCAATGTCCGACATCCTCGTCGCCAATTTAGTGTATTACTCAATAAATAATACTAGTCGATAGTGTTTTACTATTTATTATTACTATATAATAATATAATGCAAACATACACATGTGTCCACTTTTAGGTTAACGTCAATTGTCATTTTGGTACAGAAGTGCCAACCTACATAATAGACAGTTCACAGTTTAGGCAACAATACATAACATATAGGAGTTAATTTATCAAAATAAAAACTGTCTTGTGTTCACAATCAACGTGCCTACTGCCACCACGTACGTGCAAATATTGGCCTTTACATTAAATTATTAAATACCTATTGTATTAATTTCGTTATATTGCTACAACATATTTGGAAGATATTTAAGTATGCAATTGAAAAATATGTGGATTGTAAGGAGATATAAGAACTAAACTCAGATTTAACAATCAATTACAATAAAATATCAAAGAAAAAAAGATTTAAATATGAATTTTGTTTTGGTAAGATGTAAGATACAATACATAATTAGAATTTTGCACATGTATTATTTACAATGCATAATTGGTATTTTGCACTTTTTATTATTAATAAACAAAGCGTGCTAATAGCAACTACACTAGGTGATTATAAAAATATTTAGGGTTCAAGAACTTTATCGATACCCTGTCATGTAGCAATTCAATAAAGAAAGTGTTATTATTACTATTTTTATTATTTAAAATATATAAAGCCTTTCATATATGTCATAATATTTGAATACAAAGAAATATATATTTTTTACATGTACAACTTAAAAAAATACAAATTATTCTTCATCGTCACTTTCAGAATCCGATTGGTCACCTAAGGTTTATAATTATTTGTTCAACATCTCGCTCATACCATTTTTCAATGAGTTTGTCAGTATGTCTCACACAATTAACCCACACTTCAGCGTTACACTTTTCTAATGCTTCGTTCCACATATTTAGAACGTTTTCATCACTATGTCCATCTCTGCCAATATATTTGTTATATAGTATGTCTTTGCATCAGCCCAAATTAACTCGATAGCATTAAACTCACAATGATAAGGAGGTAATCTTAATACTTCATGGCCATGTTCTCGTATAAATTCATCAATTATATATATATTTTCTTTTCGATTCATTTTTGCACATTGCAGCAATCCTGTTCTTTTAAATTTTTCATCAAAATTAATATTATTATCTTTGAGCCAAGATATTATTTCAGCTTTTTTTGTCGAAGTCGAAGGTTGTTTATTTTGTATTTCGCTGTGGTACGGTGCATTGTCCATTACTATTAAAGATGGCTCCTCTAAATTGGGAATTAACTGTCTAGTAACCCATTTGCTAAAAATCGCACTGTTACGAAAAAAACATGCTTTTTGTGATGCAATATTAGTTATTTCAACTAAGGCTCTTCGATTATCATCCTTTGAAAATTTAAAACCCAGTTCCTTTAATAGGATGCTAAAAGATGATTTTGAAGTAGAAACTATTCCTTTTTTTTTTTTTTTTTTTTTTTTTTTTTTTTTTTTTTTTTTTTTGTTTCACTGCAGCCTCGTGGGCTTATAGCGTTATCTCCCGTCTTTTGTCACCCAGTCCATCAACCTTGTTCCCTGTACTAGTTTGTACAGGTTCTTTAACATTGTCCCAGTATAATTTGTGTTTTCGCTTGATCTAGTCTTTTATATGGTTCCTAAACGTACGTTTTGGTACGCCCATCGCTGGTTCTGGACCAATTAATGGGGTGGACGACCCGCTTCTTGCGAGCTCGTCAGCCTTTTCGTTTCCAGCGATACCCTTGTGACCTGGTACCCACGATAAAGTTACTTTATTGTGGGTCGCCAGTTCCCTAAGTTCTTCGCCACATTCCCATACCAGTCTAGATGTCACCTTTGGACTTCTTATGGCCTTAAGGGCTGCTTGACTGTCTGAGTAGATTATGATTCTTTTACCCTCGTGGACTCTTATAATACTGTGTCTCGCACATTCGAGTATTGCATAGACCTTTGCCTGGAATACAGAGGTATATTTTCCAAGAGAGAAACTCTCTTGGTTCTTGTTCTGTTCGCAGTATATACCAGCTCCAGTTCCCCCTTCGGTTTTTGACCCGTCTGTGTACCAGGTAATTCCATTAGGGTTTGTCCTGAAATCTGTGCTTGTTTTCTACTCATTCCGATTCTTAATTATTATTCTCAGATCTTTGTTGAAGCTATATTTAGCAGTCATGTAGTCTGACCTCATGCCAAGCATATTGCCTCCCACATGATCTAGCTTGGTGTGTCCCAGTCTATGATTTCTTTCATAGAATGGTAAGTCCTCTAGCCGTCTTAGAGCCACTCTAGCCTCCCCCATTATAACGCATTGTAAAGGTGGGAGGTCAAGAAGAGTTTCCAAAGCAGCTGTGGGTGTTGTTTTTATGTTCCCCGCTATTCCCAAGCAGGCAAGTCTTTATATCTTGCCCAATTTGGAGACAGCGGTCCGTTGTTTTATCTTTGGCCACCAGACCAGAGATGCATATGTTACCATGGGCAGCACTACCATATTGTACAACCAATGTACCATTTTTGGATTGATCCCCCATGTTTTTCCATGCGTGCGTCTAGCTATCATTAGAGTGGCAACCGCTTTCGTATGTATTTTTTGAATCTGAAGGTTCCAGGTAAGTTTCGGGTCTAGCATTACCCCAAGATATTTTACCCCTCCCTTCAGATTTACTTTTTCACCACGAAGCCATAGTGGGCTAGGCCCTCTAAATTCCTTCGGTTCTCCTTTATTCCTTAGTTCATTATTTAAAATTTTGAGAGTAACATGTTTTTCTGGAAAAATAGATTTAGTTTTATGTGTTTAATATTAAGTGAGTTTACTAACTTTCATCATACATAGTATATAATGTATTTCGTACTGCCATTTTATTTCTTTCAGGTAAATCTGTAGTCTTCAGTTTCACACGAGGCCTATTTTTTCCAGGGGAAGATAAAATGGGATTATTCTCTTTCCTTTTCCTAATAGCATACACTGTTTTTATCGATATTTTAAGTGCAGCTGCTACTCGCTAAAAGACATTTAAAGAGTTAGATTTTTCTTATTTTATAAGTTAAATATTTTTTATTTACCTCTTGAACAGATGACAGTGGTTCTAAAGGTCCTCCATTCCTTTTCTCCATTTCAAAGCACTCGCATAAGTTTAAGACAAACTGCTGCGCTTCTCTAATAGCACACAACGTCCTTAGGACGTACAATTTATGTCCATTTACTGTCGGAACGTCCATGGACTTGATATGTATGTCCTTTGGATGTTTGTTTTTGGACAGTATTAAGACGTCCACGATATATATCCATTGTTTGTACAATTTATGTACAATGTCCATACCGGATATCCAGTCGTTGTCTGTGATGGATATAATACGGACTATATAACATATCCATACCATAGTCTTAAAACAGTCCCTCGCCGACTTCTTAGTATGGTATATCGCGATTTAAAACATCCTATTGAGTCTGCTCCGAGCTCGCTCAACGAGCGTAAACGGTGGCCATTATTCACGTAGATGAAGTTTCCGACACGAGCAGAGGTGTTGAAATAAAAATTTCACAATTACAATTGAACTCGTGTAAATAATATAACAAAAAAAATCACTTTCTCTGACGTCCACTGTACCAAAATAGGACGTTCTGTGAATGTCCATAGTGATATATAGTTATGGTCCCAGTTGTGGCATTGGTGCGTCCCTCGGACGTCCATAGAACGTCCAGTGTACCAGAAAAGGATGTCCTAAGGATGTCCAGAATGTCCGAAGAAGACGTCCTATGGATATCTGTAGGACTATACTTTGTGTTATTAGGGTTGTGTCTTCAGAGTTTTTCTAGGCATATTCTAAAAATAAGCAACGATAAAAACATTTTGCAATACCAGTTTTACCGTATTATTATTCAGCGTGCTTAGGTTTTGATATTATCTTTCATCTAATTAATTTTAAAACGACTCGTAACCCTAAGGTTAGTAATAATGTCCAATAGGAAATATGACTTAAAAACGAAAAAGGACACAAAAACTCAGAAATAAAAGTACAATAACAACTAAGAATGACAGCATTGACAGCTACTAAATTAGTCAAAGAAAAGCTATAAATATTACAGCATGAATTAATAAATAACGTCATCTTATGTTTCTGTCTCACTTTATTATGTGAAGTTGATCTTAAGCAAATTCCAACGACGTACTTCTTAGATGGCGTAAACACTTTATAGTTTATCCTTTTCTGTTTATTGTAAAGGAACTGTGGTGAATTTTCTACATATGTATATAAATATCACTTTACCCTTGTATCATTATTTTAACTGTTTCTATTTACATCGTTGACATTTTTATATTTATGTCATTCATCGTTCTTGTTGGATAATTAAAGCCAATTTTCTAAGGTATTTTTTTTACAATTTAATTATCAACAAATGGATAATCTCCTTAGATCAGAGAGATTCGATACAGATCAAAACTCCTCCAAATCTACTCAAGAGTGGACTCATTGGAAAACAACTTTCAATAACTTTACATCATCTGTTGAAAATTTAAATGATGTGGGAAAATATAAATTGCTGGTAAATTACATAAGCCACAACGTCTATGAATATATCTCGGAGAGCACTACATATTCGGATGCTATAAAAACTTTAGATTTAGGGAGAGAAACCGTTGATCAATATTTGCAAGCCTTAAAACAATTAAGTAAAGATTGTAACTTTAAAACTTTTACATCTGATGAGAATCGAGACGACTTCATAAGAGATTCCTTCATTAGCGGTTTAAGTTCATTTCAAATTCGTCAACGTTTACTTGAAAACAATACGTTAACACTACAAGATGCCATAAATCAAGCCTAATCACTTGAATCTGCTCAAAAGCATTCAGAATCACATACTCTACCCTCAAATTTGGTCAATTCGATCCCTTCAGGAAGTATAGAATCGCAAGATCTTCAAGATAAAATCTCCTCCGCTGTTACGAAAACATATAAATGTTACTTTTGTGGAAGTATCAAACGACATCCTCGTAACTTATGCCCCGCCAAAGATTCAATCTGTAATGAATGTGGGAAACATGGACACTTTTCAAAAGTGTGCCTAAGTTAAAGAAAAGTTAAAGCTTCTTCAGCCTCAATATTGCCTTCTACCAATGTTCTCGCAGCTGCTCCTGAAAGTTTAGCTGCGTATCTTATAAAAATTAAAATAAACAACGTTACTGCCGACGCGTTAATTGATACAGGTAGTTCAGAAACTTATATCAATAAGAACTTCCTCTCTACGGTTCACATCCCTATTTTTCCTAGTAGCGGTTATATATCAATGGCATCCACAGCATTACAATCTCCAATAGCCGGTCATTGTTTTGTAGATTTAGTAGTTATGAGTCACAAATATGAAAATCTACGGATATCTGTACTTCAAGATTTATGTGCAGATGTTATAATTGGTCATGATATACTTAGAGAACATTCATCCATTGAAATATTGTTTGGAGGTACGAGATCCTCTTTAACGATTAGTCGGTCTTCAACTATTTGTAGCTTAGCTTTTCTTTGACATAGAATAACATTATTTTCAAACTTGTCAGCTGTTTGCAGACCTGTAGCTACCAAGTCTCGACGATTTTCAGCTCAAGATAAGAAATTTATTTCTAGTGAAATTAATAATCTTCTTCTAGATGGAATTATAGAAGAAAGTAACTCGCCTTGCCGTGCTCAAGTTCTAGTAACAAAAAGTGAAACTCACAAAAAAAGAATGGTGATAGATTATTCACAAACCATAAATAGATTTACCTTTTTAGATTCATATCCTCTCCCGAATATAGAAGACGTAGTTCATTCTGTTGCACAATTTGAAGTATTTAGTACTATTGATCTTAAAAGTGCGTATCATCAAGTCCCTATACGTGAAGCTGAGAAGCTATATACCGCTTTTGAAGCTGATGGTCATTTGTATCAGTTCCGGAGAATACCATTTGGCGTCACGAATAGGGTTGCCTGTTTTCAGCGTGTTATGGACAATATCATCAAATCAGAAGGACTACAAGGTGTATATGCATACTTAGATGATATTACAGTCGGTGGAAGAGATCAAATAGAACATGATAAAAATCTTAACAACTTTTTATCTGTAGCAAAGAAATACAACTCGACAATAAACCAAAAGAAGAGTTCGTATTCCTTAAAGTCAATCAAACTTCTTGGATATCTTATTGAAAACAAAACCTTAAAACCTGATCCAACTAGACTTGAACCCCAATTTAAACTTACATTACCCACTGACTCTTTATCGCTAAAAAGAGTTGTAGGGATGTTCTACCACTACTCAAAATGGATACCTAGGTTTTCAGAGAAAATTCATAGACTCGTTTCTTGCCGGACTTTTCCTTTTCCAGATCCTGTAGCACGTGATTTTGAAAGACTAACAGCAGATATTGCCAGATCTGCTGTTACCACCATTGATAATGAAATACCTTTTGTTGTTGAGACCGACGCTTCAGAACACTGTATTGCTGCCTCTTTAAGCCAAGCTGGAAGACCTGTTGCGTTTTTTTTTAGAACATTGACCAAAAATGAACGAAATTATAAATTACGTCCCAGGGAAAGTTAGTATAAATATATATGGATAATGGAGTACCTAGAATATTTAGACGATGACCCAGATTACAGTGAAGACGACATAGAACTGGTAGAATTGGTTGAAGTAGGTGTACCCAGACAAATTTATATACGATCAAATTACTTTGAGGAAATGGATCCTATTTAATTTTTTAGAAGGTTTAGGCTAACAAAAGAAACTGTTTTAAATATTTTGACTCTGATAGAAGACCAGATAGAATATCCCCATAATAGGTAAATGAATTCTGACAGCTGATAAGGGACATTAGCGGCATTGTTTCATTAGGAGTGAAATTAGCAATTCGTTTTTTTCTTTTATTTTGGCTACAAATCGTCTCAGTTTCATTGATCTCGAACTTGAAAAGTTTTAAGTTGAAACTTGGATAATTAAAAAGTGAGGTTAGTTAATGGTAGATGCTCTTCTTTTCACTTTTCCACAGCATGTCCAACATTTAAAAGGAAAATGTACCATATTCTTACAACGTTGTCAAGTGTAACACATACTTAGCTAAGCAAGCCTGAAGAAGTGATGGTGCAAGCAAATAATACTTAATGGATCCCTTAGCTACTCCTTGCTTAAATATATGTTGGTGCAATCGACCTAAGTTTCACATCTTAAAGTTCAGTAAAAATTCATTAATGATCAATTAATTTTAGCGTGTTTCGGCCGCCTTAGGAATATCACTATCGACTGTAGAACGATTGGCAAATGAAGGTGTTCAAGCAGATCCCGAATACTCAGCTAAAATGTCCGATTCTGTGAGCGTTAGCCGTGGTCCTTTTCCTATTTGGCTGAATACGATCCTGACAACTGTCAAAATTTTATAGAGTCGTCATCAAATGTCATGTAGTAATCAAAGACATGCCGAGGTTATATTTGGTGACGTGCAACTGAAAGGCTATGCAATGAACTTGACGAGTAATAATTTAAATAAAATGCTAAAGAAATTTAAAAGAAAATCATCCAAAATCATATCCAGTGTGCCTATTCTTGAAATCAAGAGAAAATTTATTCCCAAAGTAGCTCCCTACTTTTTCTACTCCCAGCTTTTTCTCTCTGTACAAAAATACCTTACAGCCAGTACCATAAATATCGACAAAAGGGTCCTTTAAGTAAAGTACACTTTGTGGTTAAAGTCGACTTTCACACCTAAAAGTCTGGCCTGTATTATAATGCAAATTCAATCGCCTGTTAGGTAAAGGATACTTTAATTAAATATTGTTGTGTTGGCTGCACTGGAAATGGTGTTTCATGATATAAGTGACGTTATTTTGACAGATTTTTTTCGACTTAACCTAACTTGTTTGGGTTTATTTACTAGCGCGTGTTGACTGTTTGTGTTTGCCGAAATATTTTTTAAATTATTTTAAAATATCGTCAGCTTTTTTAAATTATGTCAGAGCAAAAGATAAAGCGTAAAAAGAGTTCATTTCTTGCAACAAACCCAATACAGTATGCTTGGTTAATCGGAATCGGTCGAAAAACTCGAAGTCGTCATATTTATTTAAATAATGCTGCCGCTGTCTATATATTTTTGGTCTTCTCACTACGATATTTTCTTCGCCTTCAGAAGAGCTCGAACTACTACTTGAATCGAATACGTAATCTCCCTTTGTAATCTAAAGTAAAGCACGTGTGGACGGTGTAAAATTAATACCCTTTAAAGATTTGTAGGTTATGTTTCAAAATAAAGCTTACTTTAACCACGCAAAAGTGTCAAAATTGGGACTTTACAATAAAGGCGGCTTTTTGGCTTAATCCTCCTTTAAAGTTGTATTATGGTACGGGTTTTACAGGTAAAAGGGACCTTTTACACTTAAAGTATACTTTATATTAATTATGGTACTGGCTGTTATTCTTGAAAAAAAGGAGTGAGTGAAAATACATACATAGTTGCCAAGTGTTGAGATTCAATTGTATCCAATCGCAGCAGTTAAATTTCTGACAACCGTGTGACATAAGACATAACCAAAGAATACCTATCGTATTCTTTGACATAACTGTAAGGTATTAGATATGAACCGGTGTCGTATTAAAAAAAACATTAACAAAACACAAAAAGAAATGCTGGTCGATTAAATTTCGCAACGACCACAGATGTATTCGGGCAAATTTACCCCCACATTCACCGGGCTCAGTGCCCTCTGGTCTGAGCTGGCCACAATTTTAAATTGTATGCCTGAGGGAGCCAATAAAACCTGGGAAGCTTGGAGGAAGGTATTATGAACTCTTCCTATTTCAACCTCCTCCAGAGCTTCCTCCACATCGTCATTCATGAGATTATTTCAGATCAATAATTCATTAATATTATCCTTTATATTAGTAAACTCCCAGCAAAACTCGTAAAAATAAAGACACGAAATACAAATAAAATAATTCGGACCGACAGATTAAATAGTTAGGTTAATGTTTCAAATAAATTTCTACTCCCTACAAATTTCACTCGCTAATGACTAATAGAAATTCTATACTCCCTGGGAGAATAAAAGTCCCACATATTTCCATCAAAATATTTCAAGAATAGGGTTATTATACATTTCAGGGAGCCACGCCTATTTCTATTTTAATTTCTACTCCCTGATTTTCAAGAATAGGTGCACAGGAAGTATATAATTTTCTCTAAAGGAGAAGTTCTTAAGAATACATAAAGTATAGTTAAAGTTTTTGACAATTTGATAAATTATTGACATTACTACGCCATTTTGTTTAAAATTTTTAATTTTACTGACACTGATTGAAGGTTAGGAAATTGAAATTTCAAGAAGACACACCTTTTTAAAAATTTAATAATCCTTTCGAAACCCTAATCCATTGATGTTAATAGAAATACTATTATTCCTAAATTGAAGTGTTTTATGCACCATCGTTATAACTTTGTGACGATCACTATTGGAAGGAAAGGTTTTTTTTTATTTCTTGCGGCAAAATAACTGAGAATTGTCAAAAATTTAAGGTCAGTTGGGGTGTGTGTTAAAATTTTTATAATAGGAGTGTTTAATTTTAAAAAGGTAGGTACATTCATAACTTAATATTAACATGATAGTTATAAGGTATTTTGGTTTATTATTAATTTATTTTGGTCTGTGTTTTCTGCATAATAAAGTATATTTATTTGTTATTGTCATCTGTAGTATTTAATTTTTATTGCTCTTGATTATAGAACTCAATACTGGGGTTAAGAATGTATTCGCTCAGAAATTTTTTGTTAATTTTTTTTTTAATTAATTTGCGCTCATCAAAATTTTAAATTGCACAACGTGAATATAATATAAAAATACTGCACATAATAATATTTAATTTTTTTAACAATACGCTGTCTGATTTGTTTATGTTGACAGGAAAAGAAAATTAAAAACATACCAATATGTATATAATTTCCGGCTGGCTTGAACAGATTAAACTAGATGAAAACAATAGCATGTTCTTACTTTGGTAGACATTTAGACAGCCAATTGTCGAGCATAATTTTCTGCAACCATCAGATGGCGTTTGCGTCGCGCTCCCTGCCAATACTCACGGACATGCCCAGTGGTGAGAATTGTGCTATTTCGAAAGAAAGAGATGAAACGATGGTTCAGTCACTCTCAAAACCGTATCGTATAGTTAGGATGTTAGAGATACCGCTAGACCGAATCTATACGCCACTTTTCAGCAAAAAAATATTACAGCGATATACGGGTTGTATACGTCCATAAGTATATGGATGAAATCGAATTTTTCACTCGATATAAGACAATTGACATTTCTTTCACTTGGACATTAGGAGAGTAATATTGCCAACCTCTTAATATATTATAGGGTTAATATACCACATAAATATTATTATGAAACTATCAAAATATCACAAAATTAATGTTTTATACTTTTCTGGTAAATTTACCTTTTTAGTCTTTGCTGACTAGTTAGAACAACTTATGGTAAACTTATGGAGTCTGCAGCAATTAAAGTCACAGTGTACTATATTAACTTTATCGAGATTTCGGAAACTGTCATTTCCATCATCAGGACTACAATTAAATTTACATTTTTAGTATTGAGTATACGGTATTACAATTTTGTATTACTTAAATTAGTCTGTTAGGTTATGCTTTAGGCTCGTGAAATAAACTGGTAACATAATTTTGATAAATAAAACTTATTATTTATTATTATTAAAACACATTAAAATTCATTATAAAATTACTTTAAAACATTTTTTGTAAAAACACATTTCCACAACGGGACGTTTTGAAAAAACAATTTATAAGTGAAAATCTGAAAAACGTATTTAGTTCGTTTGTGAACTTATTATAATTATAATTATTTATTTAAACGTCAAATCATGGCTACTGCGTTTTAGCCGTTGAGAATTTTTTTATTTTTTACGAAAAATACTTCAATCGAAATAATTTAACGTAATGTACTCCTATTTGTTGATTTTAATCCATTTTGGCATAATGTTTGTACTTTTTACTCAGTTAATTTCGTGTTTGTTAAGATATCTTGTGATGGTATCTTACTGACGTAAGTTTTTTAGCTTATATTTTGTTCTTTATAATTGTAAATTAGCACCTTTTACGAAGGGCTTTGATGATGGATTTGTAAGACGAAAGCTCTCAGCCGAATTTTTAATAAGTGATTAAATTTTACACACTGACGTACTCTTTCCACTCTTCACCTTACAGTTAGTGTGTACACCATCATCAGCCTTTTAAAAATCGTAAAAAAAAATTTTCCTAAAATTAACCGCTATTATTAAAAAAAAAATTAAAATAAAATGTAATAGTAAAAGAAGCGCAACATCTGTTACATTTGTAGAAACTAGTAAGGAATTAGGTCATTATTCTCAGTGTGCGTTACGGTTAAATTTTTTACTGAATTGGCTGATTTTTGAGTTCGCGAATAACATGCATGATATGTTGTTGATTAATGGTGGAACTCCCAGTGACAGGAAATACTTTATGGAGAATGATATCCAGAACCGCGAAAGCCAAATGAACAAAGTTTTGTTAATTTTTCCCAAAGATTATTGGAAACTGTTATGTGTCATGTCAAAATAAAGCAAGTGATGTCTGAATACGCTCACAAATCCAAAAATCACTACTTTTTTAATCACCAAACACTTTCAACTGAAAAACTCCACATTTTTTAATTTAAAATACCTAGACAATATACTACATGCATCACCAGAATGAGATTAAATCACTGAGGCATCCCTGTCCGCCTCTTAAAAATTGTGGTTTCCCCAACTCCTTTTTGTCCATGTGACAGTAGAAGACCTTAATCATTTAATATTTGCATGCCCTATGTACAGCCAACCTAGATATTACTTCACTCATACATTTACTTTAGCTTCCATTTATTACGTTTTTTTGTGCCACCCTGTATTTTCATTATTCTTCTATTCAATAGATTATAGTTTCATACTCGCTTGATGTCCCCTTCTTATTTCCTCTCGTCATGACCCTCTCTTCTCTTGGTATTCTTATAAAATGCCTTTCCCATGTTAATAATCTTCTCTTCACCTACTCAGTCAAAATAAATGACTTCATACCGTTTGTGGGTTACTGAAGATTTCTTTTTTCCCCCTTATCTTGTAGGGGTTTTTGGTTCTTTTATTCTAGACAGTTTTTTCCTCTGGAAAATTTTTCCTCTGGACAGTTAGTTTTACCTGGGCTAAGAAGTTTTTCCTTTGGACAGTTAGTTTTACCTGGGCCAAAAAGTTTTCCTCTGGACAGTTAGTTTTACCTGGGCCAAGAAGTTTTTCCTCTGGACAGTTAGTTTCACTTGGGCCAAGAAGTCTTTTTGTTCTCAACCGCAAGAACCTCAACCGCAAGAAAAGCTAAGTTTTATTAAAAAAAGAAAAAAATCTCTGCAATTCATTATCGTAAAGTAAACAAATATACCGTTTAATTTGAGTTTAATTTGCTTTACCCGAAAAAAAAGGAAAGGAAGGTTTTTGAAATATATCGTAACCTAACCTAAATCTAACCTAACCCGAAAAAAAGGAAAGGTTTTTTTGTCAATTACATCAAAAAATCAACTTGACTGGCGTCCAAAAATTTTTTTTATTTAATTTTTTACTTCTGATATATTTCAAATTCTATTCATGGAACGAACCCATAATATTAAAATTTAAGTTTAATCACATTAATTATTTATTATCAACAAAATAAAATGTCGTTTCACATTAAACATTACATCTTTGCTACAATCTAATAACAAACAAATATTAAGCGTGATAAGAGTTTTTGTTTGAAATAATGTCTTCTACCTATTCCTTTAATATGGGTACTAATTTCGCGGACACCCTGTATACAGGCAAACTAATAAATGTAAAATTAGTTAAAAACTAGCTCAAGATGCGGCCCGATGGGCCGCCTATTCTCACCCACGTAAGTTAGATCCAGTGGTTAAAAAAATCATAATTAGTTTCCTGTACATCATAGACACCATAATCTTAAATACCGTCCGCTGTCTTGGAGTCGTCATTTTGAATTTATTAATTTTGACAAAAAAGTCATAATCTCAGATCTCAAAGACTTCCCACATACCAATTTTGAATAGAATCGGTAAATAATCATAAATGTAGTCCGACATCTTGGAGTCGCAATATGGATTTTTTTACTTTTGACAAAAATTCCTACCCCAAAAAACGTACCTATTTTGAATGGAATCTGTTCATAATCATAAATCTCGTCAGCCATCGGGGATTCGACGTCTTGCATACTTTTCAAGTTTTCAAATGTTTTCAACATCATTACAAAGCGCTACAATTAAGCGTAACAAACAAATATACAAAAAAAAATTGAAACCGTTCTCGAGTTATGGCTGGGATAGACGCAAATACGCACGCACAAAGGGACAAACATACTGTTAAAGTTGATTTAGTTAATTGAATACAATAGGTGGATGAGCTAAGGTAACCAGTCATCGATTGCTAAAAACAGAAATCCAAAATTCGAAACCGTTCTCGAGTTATCGCTGAGGTAGATGGAAAGACGCACGCACAAACGGACAGACAGATGCTTGCAGTTGACTTAGGTAATTGAAAATAGTAGGTGGGCGAGCTATTGTGACCAGCCATCGATTAATGAAAACAGAGTTCCAGAATTCGAAACCGTTCTCGAGTTATCGCTGTGACAGACAGACAGATAAAACGACAGACAGACAGACGGACGGACATTGTAAAGTTAATAAGTACATTCACTTTGCTTATCTACTTAATAAATAATAAGGATGATTGTCGTGTTTTTGCATTTGTTTGAAATATCAGCGGGATGCAAAAATTTGAATTTTATGCTGTATTTTTGAAACCCACTGTATATAACTAATTTTCAAGGTATACTTATACACATTTTTTTCAACACCAAAAAATAGTAATTATTTGCTCGTTTACAAAATCAAAAAAGGATCTTTACTAATAACGAGACCTCTGCATCCGAAGCAGGTGCAAAAATGTGTTGGGCAGGGCGTCAAATTTTCTCACTTGTCGGCTATCGAATATAACCTATAATCAGAGATGATCTTTACAAACAACAACCTTAAGTCTATTATAACTAACAGACATAAATTATACCGAAAACTAACACTGTAATTGCGGTATAGAACGAGAATGGATTATGGAAGGTGCGTGAGAGGACGCTTCAACTAAATGATTAACAAAAAATATATACAGGATGAATAAAGCATTAGATTGGTGGAAAAAATCTAGAGGGACTTTCTCCCTTCTCAAGTTATACAAGGAAAACTAAAAATGCCATTTTTGGGTTTTATGCCTATAATTTTTATCTAAAAAAATACGAAAAAATTGAGAAGGAAAGTTTTATTGTATCTCAAATTTGCCAAGAATCTATGGTAATAAATCTTTGATACAACGTTTTGTGCCTTAATGGTCCCTATCAAGTTATTTTTGTTAAATACTGCACACTTAAAAATGTGTGCATCTATAATCAACAATTGTAAACATTATCTATATAATTTGTTTCTGGAATGGGCACAGAATCAATGTGTGTAAAAATTGTCTAGCAAATTGTGTAAGATACTTTATTGGTTTTTAATATAAAAGTTTTGTATTATTTTGCATTAAATTTTTGATTTTTTATACATGCTAAATAGAAATAATTTTATTAGATTTGTGAATTTAGTTTCAACAATTGTTTGACAAGTAAACACATTGTGGTTATTATTATAATAAACTTTTTGAACATAAAGTACACAAGTACATGATTTTTGTATACAGTATTGTGTAGTATATTTTTTTTATTTAATTTAGACTGTAGAAATTGTACACAAATTAGTGTTAATACTTACATAATTTGTGCAATAAATGTGAATAGGGTGTGCATATTTTAAAACATTTATGTATACTTATGTAGGGTTAGTAAAATCCAATACCGGTATCTTTTAACACAATGTTGTGTAGTTTCACTAAAAATTGAAATATGCTTTTTGTACATATATTGTTTAGAGAAAATCTATAGAATATATGCCTTATAGTGTTATAATTTATATACAAATCATAACTATATTAGAAATATTTTTACATACCAAGAGGAGGTTACACATTTTTTCTGAAATTGGAAAAAGATTAAAAAAATGCCAAATTAATGTCATAAATATATTTATCCATTTTATTAGTAAGCCGCGACTGTCATCTAAAAGTCAAATTAATAATTTAAATTGAAATGTCAAACTTTTGACTACAGAATATTTTATTAAAATTTTTACTAAATTGTAATAAAATAATGGATTGAGAAAGTGAAAATAAAATGTACTTAACACCTTCACCACCAGAAGTAATTATCAAGCTCCATACAAGTAAATGATTCTAATCCTTATTCCAATAATCAAAAATTTCAACTAATAATCAGAATATTAATCTTGACGTTAATCCTATTTCTGCTATTAACTTAACAAATTTTTCAAATATAACTATTAACATAAATAATTGATGTTAAATTGTAGTTATATAATATTAATATTCTTTCTAGTTATGCTATAAATATTAAAAATAATATTCCATCAATGTTTGCCTCAATAAAAGTTTGTTAATACATATCTAACAGTCGTGGACAAAGTACAGTATTCTACTCGCATATAATGGCTATTATTCACACGGGTGTATTACGACACTCGCCTGCGGCTCGTTTCGTAAACTACACCCTTTTGAATAATAGCCATCATTATATGCTCGTTGAATAATATACTATTATTTTATAAAACGAAAAATATCCATGTGCTCACAAAAATAATACAACTTTTATATCCAAATATTTAGATTGTGTATTTGAATAATAAAGTGGTTAAAATATTTTATAGATTGTATATTTGAATAAAAAATGGGTAAAATAATTGATTTCAGATAATTGAGAATATGACATTAAAAACAAAAATACAAAACAACAAGAACAAAAATATTAAACAATATTAAGAATTAAAACACTAATAAATGTTTATTAAAATATTACTACAATAATTATAGCAAAAATAACTGCCTTATGTGTAAAACATGGTAAGTTGCATAAATCACAATGACTGCTTAAAGTTCAAAATAATATACTGGGTAGTTCGTTAATTACTATACTTTCGAACGAAATGAGAAAAATCGATAAAACACTGTGTGACTCTGTTATTAATTACGTGAAGCCCATTCACAATAGGTTTCTAGAAATATCTTGGTCTCTCTTGTTCTCAGTCACCGTTTGTATACTTATCAATGAAACACCCAGTATATTAGTAGAAACTTACAATAAAAACTTAGAATTACAGCATTAAACTTGACCTCACTTAGTAAATAGGTACTTACATTGGTTATATCAGGTATTGCGAAAATTGTATAAGATAATCCCATTGTTGCCTTTATATACAAATAGGCTTTCTGGCTTGGACCGAACTCTACTTCGATTTCATCATCGTTTACGTAGACTAGTAGATAGTACTTGAATAGTTGCTGCCTCCGAAAAAATACATTGATAAGAAACATATTTGCTTATCTGTAAAATGTTTTTCCACTTGCTCATAATTTATTCTAGGGTATCAAAGCGCAAAACACCCTAACACTAAAGCAAAAGCAAAAGACTGAGACATTGAGATGGTCGAAGCGCTGTTATGTTGCCACATCGCCGTAAAAATCGTGATGTGTTTTTTTAATTTATTTTGTAGATGATTTTTTAGGCGTATTTTAATGATATTTCGACAATAAATGTGCAAGTGTACAAGTTAAATAAAAATGGTTACCTTATTGGGCAATATTAACTGTTTTTACCAATTTACTGATTCCATTTCTTTACAAATATTATTTCTATAAAATATCTTATAAGTAGTATGGCAACATGGTTAGATTAAGGACAAGTTGTCAGAAAAAGGCGCCATTTTATGCGCGTCTATATTTCTACACAATTGTGTATCAAACATCCTCAATATATATTATAATTTGTGTGGAACAAATGCTTATTTGCTGTTGAATTTTATTACCAGATTTCTAAAGATTTTCTTACAGTAAATGTTAATAAAGTTTCTGGTTAAAAAGAATCCAGACTTCCTGTGTATTAAATATGAACAACTTTCTTATGACAATTACACATTATCCCGTACATAAAACAGATAAAAATTTTTACTTACAGCTGTAATATAATTTCGAACAATTCTGTAGTGTAATTAAACAATTTTTTTTACACGGCAAAATGAGAAAAAATACATAGGTATTTTTCTGGGTGTGATTTATCTTTTGTGACGTTCTAACCCTAGGCCGAGTCATCTTTAGAAAAAGGAAGAATTTCCTGCATCTAAACTGTTTAATTTTGGCACGTTTTGATCGTGTAGTATTATATAGAGTAGCCCCCACATTATGTAATATAGTTTTAATATTTGGATGCAACGCACTATCAAAGGAGAAAGATCATGAAATAAAAGCTTTAAATTCAACATATGAGTTTATTGACATATTTATAATTATAGCAATCAACTAATAAACTTTAATTTCCCTAACAAAATTACTGATGTTTATTCCATTGACTTTGTTTATGTACTTCATGTTATACTATGACCAACAGCTGAGTCATTACTTTAATAATATGAAACATTTCTCAGTGAAATCCGACACGAATGCAGTCAATATCCTCACAGCTCATATTTTGCAAGAACCCCACTGTAAGAGCAGGAGATGCTCGGACCAAGCGCCGTCACAGGTCTTACAAAACCGGTAATATTAAGTAGTAAGGGAGCGACCCTTTTCCACCAAGAGCAGAGGAAATACCATAGGTCGCACTAATGAACCCTCCCTGAGGGGAAAGAGTTGGAGAACCAGGCGTCTACGCAGGTCTCGTAGTGAGAACTCCACCATGTTTCTTAAATACATTTCAAGGAGTGCTGTCGAGGTTAAAAACGTTGTCTTCCGGTTAATACTCCATTATTTCCAAACTTTTAATGCAATATTGAAATTCCGATATGAATAATAATGTAGATAATCCATTAATTTTAGGAGAATTGGAGAGAATGTAAGTATAGATTTTTTGTCCGGATGTATCAATTATATTATTGCTAAGAAATGAACATAAATTTATATAGGAGAGTGAGAGATGAAAGCCATCCCTTTAGTATACCTGCAGAATTATTTCGAAAATTTTGTAGACTGCATGTGGATGGTGCGAGATATGTTTTTGTATGCATTCAAAGTCATATCAATCTGCGACACGAAAAAGCGCCGTCACAGGTTTTAAAAAATCGGTAATAATAAGAAGTAAGGGAGCGACCCTTTTCCACTAAGAGCAGAGGAAATACCATACCTCGGACAGGTCGCACTAGAGAACACTCCCTGAAGGGGAAGAGTCGGAGAACCAGGCGTCTAAGCAGGTCTCGTAGTGAGAACTCGACCAGATGGACGAAAGATCTTTGGAATATATAAACCGCAGGTCCCAACAAGAGCCCACCGTCAAGCGGTAAAGTGTCAACGAAATAGGCGTCTTTGCATTGAATCGAGAACCTCACTTTAGAATAGTGTGAGGCGTAAGGGATTCCCTCAAAGTGAGGTTGATAAAGTATCTCCCGTTGTAATAACTCTCATATATAAATTTCATATCGTCAAATGGCTTTCTGCACTCTCCAAATGACAATCTAGCTTAATTTACTACCATTGGTCATAGTTGGAGCAAGAAGGATCTTTTAGTTTAAATCCAGTACATCAGCTACGCGTATACATCAGGGTAATTTAGATACAATGAATATTTCTTTAAGAAAATGAATTTAAACATTTGGTTTAGTTAGTTAAACTTTGTATTTAATATTACACCCTCTATATCTTGGACCATGGTCATATCAAAGATGTCCTCTTCCTCCATATCTTATATTAAAAATCATACCAGAACAGATTCCCATGTTCCTAATAGAGTACACCGTCTTTAATCCGTTCAAATCTAGACTATGGGAGATTCATATACATGTCTGCTGCTTGATTTAACTTGAGAACTCTGATTTCTGTACACAATACTGCATTAAGGATATGCGTGGGAGCTTTCGGATACAGTCAAGCGGAAGGTCTCTATTGTGAAACTAACGGACCACCTCCTTGGTTCAGATGACAACAACTTCTGTTAATATATTCTACCAGAGTATCCGCCAAACATTACCACAGATGCTTTCAATACTTCTGTCAAATATAGATCTCAACACAACATCTAACCTAATTTCTTCTATTCTTCTGAGAAGAAATGTATGCCCTATATTTATATTTCTCTCAGCCAGTACTCTAGCGCGCTTTTGCGGCAACGATTTTCTGAAATTATTAATGAATCCCAATACGGCAAAGTTCTCTATACCGACGCATCAAAATGTACGGATAGTGTCAGCTGTGCACTCACTTCATCATTTAACAAAGTACTTAAAACCAGCATTATTTCACCATTTTAAAGTATCCACGCAGCAGAATGATTAGGTATTCTTCAAACGACAAATTCCTTATCACCAGAATATAACCATCCAGTTATTTGTACGAACTCGCTGGCTTCCCTCAGTTCTATAAAAAACATTCTTACTCAACACTCTTTAGTCCAGACTATACCTACATGATTCTGTTATAAAACTTACCTCATCTGGAGTATCGCTAACAATATTATAGGTATCTTCATAACGGTAGCCTACTAAAATACCGTTAAACGGTATTCTACTAAAATGCCGTTAAACGGTAGTCTACTAAAACCTCCTTAAATGGTAGCCTACTAAAATGCCGTTATTAGATATGATATCATTGAAGTGACACGTTAGTCCATTTCCGTATTATATATTGTATGATAATGTTGTAAGGGTTTGAAGTGTTATCATTTTTGTTAAATGCTACTAGTTTCAAATAATGTGTGAATCTGGAGACTGGATAACATTGGTGTAGAACGGGGTAAACTAGTTTTCTGTTCTGTTATACCCAGATACACTCATAGGTTAGGTTATGAACTTTCCTATATCATTAATTCAGTTTTAAATAACGGCAACAAATAGTGCCATAAAACAGTTTTCATCAATGATATCTCTTTGTCAATAATCAAGATGCCAGTTTGCATAAAAAAACGGTTTTGTCGTCCCAAAACTTTCCCGACGAGTATCAAGAGACAAATGCTTTTTCAGATATTTAATGTTACAAATTTTGACATTTTTTATTTTTGACAGGTGATAATTGGAGAAATTATTTTGACTGTCCTGAATAGAGTTTTTCTAGAGCTTTTTAATGACATATTGCAAGTCAAATTCCATGACATATTGCTTCTCTCATTGTTTGACAGTGACACCTTCGTTTGACAGATATCGGATAAATACTAATTGTTTTGTCAGACGATTAACCGAAACCCATTTTATTAAAATTGATTCAAATACATGAAATACTTATTCAAGATATTTAATGTTCAAGTTTCAAACTTTGACATTTTTTATTTTTGACAGGTGACAATTGGGAGAAATAATTTTGACTGTTCTGAATAGAGACTTTCAAGAGCTTTCAATGGGGAAATTCCCTCAATGTTGCCAACCTAGAAAAAGGTCTGTGGCAAGTAGTTTGAATATTCTATAATCTGAAAATGAAACATGTCGCTCTGTTATACTTACTCTATGACGAATGACATATGACAACGAAATTTCAATCAATTAGAAATAAGATTTTATTAAAATCATTAAAATTCGCTAACGATTTATTCTGGAAAACTCAATAGAATTTTTTACACATATTTTATCATTGCGAAAATAATGAAGTAGATTTTGACCAAAAATAATCCTTCCCCGTTGGTAGACCTTTTTCTAGGTTGGCAACATTGAGGGAACTCCCCCATTGAACATGTTAAATTACGTGACATATTGCTTTTGTAATTTTTTGACAGCGACACTTCCGTTTGATAAATGTAGTACAAACACTAATGGGTTGTTCCAATGGATAACCGAAACCCATACTTCTATACTGAAAAAATACACACAGACAGATAGACAGACATACAGACAGACAGGCGGACAGACAGACTTCCAACTGGAAATGGTCTTAAAATAGATATTCTCATCTTTATCTCGAAATTTTTTTTAGCTCGTTTAAAATACTTTTCCTTCTCGGATGGTAGGTCGGAAAAGTAAAAACAAGGACGCAAAAAAGGACAGGATTTAACAGTCATAAAACTACCAAAGAAAAAGAAAATAAATACTGTAGCATTTGCGAAGAAATCCCATCATGGAAAACATAATGTAATTTTAAATCTCTTTGTTAAGGATAGTAACATTGTTAAAGATATTATAAATAAGAAATTCCTTGAAAATTTATATTTTATAAGGCTTCCAGAAGAAATACCACATGCCGTATATGATGAAGCTATTGATATCCACATGATTAGATACGTTCTATTAACGAAAATAAATAGGTAACGATGAAAATTCCTTTTTTAGGAGTTTTTCCACGTAGGCTCTTTCACAAAATTGTCAATCTAGTCGAGCAGAAACGACTTCGGCTTGGTTGGTCTTGTTCTGTGTGCGGTAAAGACACACAGAAAAATCATACGGCACATTATTGTAGTGGGTGCCTTCTATGGAGACATATTCGTTGTGTAGGCTCTGGGAGATCTAGATCGAAACTTTGGATTTGTATATTTAACAGTCTTTCATTTCTCAGTGTATAGTTCTCAGTAAAAGTCTGAAAATGAGTGCAGTATTTTACACTTTATCGGAAATAACACTCTAAACCGATAACGGGTAACTACAACATATAACAGGTATATAATCTGCTCCACGTTTAATCTAGCCAGATTATTGACATGCAACAATAATCAACAAAATGAATAATATTCGGTCCTGAGGTGGAAGTCTGTAAGGGCATTGAATTTTTTCGTTACCGAGTTATTCATTTGTTAGTTTTCTGTCAGTGACGAATAATCCGTAGTCTAACTCATACAGATAAAGGTAGCGCATTTGGCATTTTTCTAATTTAAATATAATACTTATAATATTTTCATTTATTACAATGTTAATTGTTTTGGGCAACTAACTCTCATTATTTAAGCCCAAAATTAAACTATTTACGAGTCTCACGATAAATTAACATTTCCTCAATTTTCACATATTGACAGTATATAAACTCTGCCTAACATACGTCAGTAATTTTCATTTTGAATGAAAACAAAGTAAGTTATGAAACTCGGTAGTGACGGATTTTTGCTTACGAATTTATTCGGTAGCTCCAACCCAACCGATCATTTTTATGGTAGCTAACGAATTTTAACCTTTAAATACAAATGTCAAAAATGCGTATCGGTTGATAAGTGTTTTATAAATTATTTTAATAATTCAGAAAGTTGAGTTGAATATACGTAAGATAATAATTAGAAAGAATTAGTAATTTTAAAAATAATTTTTTATATAATAAAGTATGTATAATCAATATTATTGATTAGGGTAAATTTAAATGTAGGATTTAAAGGTTTTTCATAAATATATACCTACAAAATCAAGAAGTACTTTGGAAATTCAAATAACAAATAGTAGTTCCTGTTTAATATACAAGGTGTCCACTTAAGTTCGCACCATATGAGTAACTTTTTTATTATTAATTTTACCAAAAAAAGTTATTCTCCATAAAAAGTTCTGCATTGTCTAAAACATAAAATACAACCATCAAATAATAAGTTTTTTGACCCGTATACGAGGTGAGTCAAAAAATGTAAATTTGGCTCAAGACTAAAGCACGCTTATTTTAAAAAATTTAGAAAAATGTTATTTAGAAAACTTGTTTAGATACAATATTTACCTATAAATCTAAAGTCACCTCCTCCTATCTGAAAAGAATATTTTTTTTAATTTTTTTCTTGTAGCAACGTTTGAAGTGAATTGATCCGTATAAAATTAGTTTCCACACATTATTAAACCTATTTATTGGCTATTATTTGAAATAATGATTTTACTTAGTTTAATATGCCATTACAGAGTAAAATACTAATTTCGCATAAATAAAACACAGTTATGTTTCTTTTTAAAGTATATTTAAAAAATAACCATATTAAACTAGATTAAATTTATTAAATTAACTAAAGACCAATGAATAAGCTTAAAATAATTTGTGGAAACTAATTTTATATCTCAGTTCATTTTGAACTTTGCTACAAGAAAAACATTAAAAAAAATATTGTTTATAGATAGTAGGCTATGATTATATATTTGGAGGTAAATATTGTTTTTAAAGAAGTTTAATAAACATCATTTTTCTGTATTTTTTTAAGTAATAGTAACTTTCCTCTTGAGTAAAATTTATATTTTTTGACGCACCTCGTATACGGCTCAAAAAATCTATTATCTGATGGTTGCATTTTCAGTTTTAGATCTTGCAGAACTTTTTACGAAAAATAACTTTTTTTCGTAAAACTAATAATAAAAAAGTTTCCCATATATGTTGTGAACTTAAGTGGACACATTGTATATAGCTTAAAAACCGACCGAGGTATTCTTTACGTTTGTTTTAAAATGAAAAAACATATTATACACACAGACAAGATTGGATAAGCAATGGCGTCGTCGATGACTTTATGATTTGTTATTAGCCATGTCTAGGAACAAAAGTTATGTGTGTGTATCTCTGTACTTTTTATTACTCCACTTACTCCAGCTTAAAGGCCCCCATACCTGGAGCAGCCATTTTCGTTGATTTAATTAAATCTATCCCGACAGCGATCAAGACCGGATCTACAAATGTATTCTACATTTTGTCTAAAGATGACAATCAAACAGATTTAATACATCTTTTTTTAGTAACAATCCGTATCTAAAGACAGCGTCTACAACTACTCTTTACACTTGTCTAAAGACAGCAATCTAACACATGTATTCCTTTTTTAAGCATTTTTCTTTTTTGCTTTTTTTCCAAACATATTTTTTACGTGTTTCATTTTTGTTCTTTTTTTACTAACTAGCTCAATGAATCCCTTATTTCTCAATTTCTTTTTTAAATTCCCTTTTTTCAATTTTTTATATAAATTACCACTTCAAAAATTACTTTTCTTCCCGACCAACTGACACAGATTATTCAAAGACTAATAAAAAACTCGCAGTCGTACCACAATCATATAATTAATAATCTTAATCTATGTTATACTTGTTTAAAAAAATTCTGTAAGTAGCTAGTAAACTATGTTTTTTTGCGTTTCTTTAATGTAACTTTTTGTATTATAGGCCTGATGATGGCCATTGAATGGCCGAAACATGTTACCTCACGTTTAAGATTCTTAATTATATGATTGTGGTACGACTACGAGTTTTTTATTATTCTTTGAATAATTTTTACCACATTTGAGTATGGATAATCTTCTGTTTTTGACACAGATTAGCTTTATATCAACATTCCCATTTTGGGAAAAAGGCAAATTTTTCTATTAAAAAGAATGAAAAACCAAATTTTAGAAAAAATAAAAAAAATTATGTTTGTTTGGGGAACGAACCTTGGACCTATCGCTTCCAAATTCCTTACCTTAGACCACTAAGCCACTTTGGTGATAAATAAATATGATCTTGAGTTTAATATAAACAAAATACCTATTATTATTATATCTTGATATGTGTGTTTTTTAATAATACAAAGTACAATGTCCGGTCTTCGGGTGACCGAAACGGGTCATAGTCTTGAAAAATCGCGCAGTGATTTTTCCTCTCCCATCTTCTAATTAATTTTGTGTCAAACGCGCTACCTTTATATCAGTGTGTGTTACAGACTATGGAATATACGTCACTGACAGAAACTAACAAATGAATAACTCGTTAACGATTAAATTCAATACCCTTACAGACTTCCACCTCTGGTCTACTCTGACCAAAATAAACTTGGGATAGAATATACTGATTATGATAACCTAAGCTGCTTAATACAGCTATAATTGATTAATGGCGTTTTTAGTATGCTACCGTTTGATGGTAGTTTAAGCAAATCCAATAAAAAGCCGTCAGACGCGTCACTTCCATGACGTCATATATAAACGGCATTTTAGTAGGCTACCGTTTAACGGCAGTTTAAGTACAGCGTATAATTTATATATAGATATCTTCTGTTATTTTTCCTAAGATTAATTTCGTATTTTGTGGAAATTACTGTATGTCGCGTCGATAATGATTGTGATTGTAACGCGTTAATTCTAACAAAAACATTTCTTTATACTTTAAGACGTCAAGAAAATTAACCTTATTTGGGGGGTTCGGTAGGTCTGCCCATGAGAACTTTTGTTCGCTATCTCAAGATGTAAAATATATCAAAATTTGATTTTGACCGGAACCGGATTTGCTCTTAAAAAGTGCGAAATCCTTTAGCGTAGATAAGGTAAAATTGTAAGGTAATTTCAAAATGAACTGCTGGTCTTGCTCACAATATCACTTAAGAAGCAAATTTACCTGTCTCATCTGCTTTACATGTGTTCCCGAAACAAGTGCTAGTGATGACGTAAGGGTCAGAGGTCACTGAACAACGCATAAATATGAAGTTCATTGATAACACAGGAAAAAGCTTAACTCAAGTCACATTATGTCAGTGACTTATTTTCATATTATTTTATTATGTTTGCCACGATCTTACTAAGTTCTATAAAACATATTATCTTTAAAATATTTTACGCAACGGCCGAAAAATCAAAGATCACTTACAAATTTCACATTTCTACAATACGAAACTAACAATGTTATTATTTTTTATTCAACACAGTATTAATTTTTAAATTAACAAATATATAATTATATTATTCAAGATAAATATTAATTTTAATTGTACAGTTTGTATTATTACTTGTATTTACTATAGAAGTTGAAGCAATAAAATACTGAAATATTACTATCAATGTCAGCCATATTTGCGTTTTGTTAAGAACTGTAAAAATATTTTGAATATTCAAACACGGTCATTTCTATAGCAGCTGTGATTTTATAAATGAAATTGAACTGCTGTTCAGTTTAAAGCAATAATATATTTATTGGCAATGATCTAATTTCATAGTTTTAACGATTGCACGAAAAATAGTGTGTATACTACGGCCGCGAAACTTTTTGGTGACCTCAAGATTATCTTGCCTCGGCCGCAAATTAATTATACGCATCTGTCATTGTGTTTGTCAAAAGAGATTTTTTTTAAAAATATTCGACAGCAAATAAACACTTTCTTTTGAATTCCTGTCATTTCAAGTAAATTTTTGACTAAATGAAATAAAATAGAGGTAAGTAATTCTTTATCAGATATATTTTGGTTTGAAATAGTTTAAGGTTATGTTATAAATATTTTGATATTGATTAGTGGTGTTTATGCTGTAATAAATATTCTAAAAGTATTCTAAAAATCAATTTGATACATTTTCAAATGTAAGTGTCAAGTTTTAAAATTCGCAGTGCAATTAACATAATGAAATGTCAATTTAATTTATTGAATATTCTCATTCATTTGTTATCACAAACTGGTTCTTTTCTATGAAATTCTTTTCAAAAATATACCCACAAAAATCCAAAAAATATCATTGTAAAAATGGTTAAATGTTAAAGGGCATCTTTTTCATATAAAACAACGAAATCTGTACAGCCCATAAAAAAATTAGGGGGTTTTAAACAACTAAAATCCCCCAAACATTTTTATGCATTACAATACATCATTTTTAATTTTTTTTTGCCTCATATGACTTTTTCGAAAAGCCAGGTTTTATCGAGATGTGGCCTCTTTTAATTATTCATCAAAATTTTTTTAGCTGACTGTTCAACACTTGTAGTTTCTACGAAGAAATAACCGTTGCTTTAACAATTATATACTGTCAATTGAAGCTTTGGATTATTGTGCATTTTAAGAGTGTTAAGAAAAATTGAACTTTCTGTTACAATGGTTTACATATTTGCAGAAATGGCAGATATGCATTTAATTCTGGGTAGGTTTGATCAGGCTAAAATAAGGTTTCAGATAATTATCCATAATTATTGTAATCACAGCCGAGTGCTAAGGGAATAGTGCAGCAACTACGAAGCGTTATGCGGAAAAATATCACGATCAGAATACACCAAATAGACCATTATTTCTTTCCCTTGATCGTCGTTTACGGGAGACGGGTACTTTGCGACCGCAACTTTTTGGTAATAGTTGTGGTCCAAAAGTGGATATAAACGATGGGGAGATTTTAGATTCAGTCAAAGAAAGCCCTGGAAGCAGTACAAGGGTAATAGCTGCTCAATTAGATGTTGGTCACATGATGGTTTAGAGAAGATTGAAGGAACAGCAGCCTTATCACCATCGCTTAAGAACCGTTCCAAAATTACTAGATGAAGATTATCCTAAAAGAACAGAATTTTGTGACTGGTTCAAAGCGGAAAATAATGGAAATATCAATTTCATTAATCATATTTTGTTTATCAATGAAGCTACCTTCAATAGAAATGGCGCTACGAGTCACCATAACGCACACATATGGTCGAAGAATTGACTTATCACCAAAGGACTTTTAAAGTCAATGTTTGAGCAGGCATTGTGAATAACAATGTAATAGAACCAGTATTTCTTCCAAATAATTAAAATGTAGCAAATTACTTGCAGTTCTTACAATTTGATTTATGAGAGTCCTGATGCACCTATTTCTTGGCGAATCAGTCCAGATCTTATCCCTATTTACTTTTTATTCTGGAGTTTTATGAAAGAGGACCTGTATTCTGTTGAAATAATCGAAGAATAAGAACTGAGACATCGAATCATTGAAAGCGCAAATCGATTTCGTTAGATGCGAATGATCTTCCATTAAATTCGCTTTTGCCTTTTAAAACGGTACCGAAAGCGTATTCAGGAAAATGGAGGCAATTTTAAACATTTATTAAAATAAATACTACACATTTGTACATATTTTTACTTTCCGAACAACAAAGTTGTATAGAAGGAAAGTATTGCGATCATGATATTTTGACCATAACTAGATTTTAACGAATCTTTACGTTTTGAGGTCACCTGAATCCATTTATACCATTTTTAGCATGATGTCTATCTGTGTGTGTGTGAGCCATAATAGGCCTCTGTTGGCCGCAGTGGAGGGGCGAGCAAACGCTCCACTCACATTGAACCTACGTGTGTGTGTGTGTGGGTGTGTGCGTGTGCGTGTGCGTGTGCGTGTGCGTGTGTGTGTGCGTGTGCGTGTGCGTGTGCGTGTGCGTGTGCGTGTGCGTGTGCGTGTGCGTGTGCGTGTGCGTGTGCGTGTGCGTGTGCGTGTGCGTGTGCGTGTGCGTGTGCGTGTGCGTGTGCGTGTGCGTGTGCGTGTGCGTGTGAGTGTGTGCGTGCGTGCGTGCGCGTGTGCGTGTGCGTGTGCGTGTGCGTGTGCGTGTGCGTGTGCGTGTGCGTGTGCGTGTGCGTGTGCGTGTGCGTGTGCGTGTGCGTGTGCGTGTGCGTGTGCGTGTGCGTGTGCGTGTGCGTGTGCGTGTGCGTGTGCGTGTGCGTGTGCGTGTGCGTGCGCGTTGCGTGTGCGTGTGTGTGTTTGAACACGATAGCGTCTAAACGGATGAACCGATTTAGATGAAATTTTATATACATATTATGGGTAGCAAGGAGACGACCTGTATAGATTTTGGAGTTAATTTCACACAGTGTATATGGCGACATATACAAAGTGCATGATTACAACGCAGATATATTGAGAATTCTGACTTCGCTCTCCACCTGAGATAATTGACAGCTCTTGCGTTTGTTCCAGAGCACCATATAGGCGAAGTGTATGAGGAGTCGATAGCGATTTTTATACACAAAATAAAGAACTATTACTGCCACTGATTAATTATTTTGACGACACTTTGATAGGGAGATTGGATAGAAGAAGACACCGAAGACAACCCCTCTTTCCTACAAATGTATAGGTTTCTTATGACCTGGTAGAGCAAGGTTGGCACAATAGCTTTTCTTCTGTTCTCAACGCTGCACATCCTAATATTTGAAAATTCATTGATTCCCTTAAAAAAGAATATAATTTAAATGTGTTGAAAATAGAGCAAGTTTACCTCCACGTAAAATAAAATATCAAGATACTGCAAACAGAATAAAAGCTATTGTTGCCGATTTTCATAACAGACCAAATTTAGAATATTTGAGAGGTATTGCTCACAATTTTTAAAAAAAAAATACAAAAAAAATTTAAAAAAAAACAAAAAATTACAAAAAACAAAATAAATTCATAAAAAAAAACTTGGACACACGCCAGCTTTACGCTGCCAGTCCTAAACCTGGATAAAGTGTGAAGGTAAGTTTATTGTTTTTCGGTTTTCATATCAAGCCAAACTTCCAACTACCAATAGATACAATTAAAGTTTAGTATTGGCATACTTCGTGGAATATACTCATACAAATAAAGCGCAGGTGTAATACAAAATTCCACAATATTATAATAATAATAATAATACTAATAAAAATCTACTAACTTTATTCTCTAACACTTACAGAGAGAAACAACAATAAAAATCCGTAGTAGTTTTTTAATAAATTGTTAATAACTGTACCTATTTTTAGACAAAAATATTTTTCCCAGTTTGTAGAATGATATGCCGAAACTATTTGCACAATTTGTTTGTAGGTAAGAGACAGGTAGCAAATTAAATTAATTATTTTTCAGCCACGGTTACTGAACTCAATACAGGAACCAGATTCTTTAACTACTTACCCTAATTGTTCTAAAAATGTCTATAATAATTGCAAAAACTTGGCGTCCTTTTGTCTTGCGTCCTTTTTTCCTCGCCTCCTTTTTCCCGCGTCCGTTTTCCGCGTTCTTTTGTTTGTATACCAAATATACGTAACAATCAACATTATCACCAAATTTCAAGTTCATAGATCAATGGAACAAAATTTTGGAACAAAATTTTTTAAAAAATGTCGAATTTGGCGGCTTCTCATGCCTAACTTTTGTAATATTTCTTAAAACAAAAAATATAGCTTTTATCTCCTCAATGAGCTCTAAACAACGATACCTCACTCGATGGGGTTCCAGCGCCCCCCTTTATCTGTATGGGAGACCTCCTTGAAAACATTTAAAAATATTTTTTACAATATGTGTGGCTTTGGGACAACAAGACTCATATACTGTGAACATTGAAGACTGTAGCTCTAACGGTTTAGCTGCTAGGCCAATGTGACAGACGGACGGACACGCGAGTGAGAGGAATATGGCTCCGTTTCGACCATTTGGTCTTCTTTTTAGCCAATGTAGATGGTGCACGGAGATAATTATTATTATTTACAGTACTAGCATTTGTAGTGGCTAGTGGAGTAATCGTTTCCTCCAATATAAGTTCCGACACAGGCAAACCCTGCACGACTCCTTTGCCTGTTAGTCCCCATATTTCCCGGTTCGCACTGAGAAGCTGGAATCATTCTTGCCCACTTCCAGTCTGAAAATGTTTGAAAAAAATGTTTCCCTTAAACAATTTAAATAATTCTTAAAGTTTATTCAAGGTGTTCCACATCCATCGGAGAATCAGATTCGATTTTAACCAATTTTCCCAACCCAACACAGTTTATAGTGCTCCACCTGCTTCATTTCATTTTATTAATAAATTCGCCTCGAAACATGGTTTTCCATCGAAAATTTATTTTCCCGGAAATCTTCATTCTTTCCTACCTCATCTAAATATATTAGGTATTGGTTCGGCGTAGTTCGAGAAGCTCTCTTATTTAAATTTTCCAACGTTAACACAATAGTCGCAAATCTACAACGGGAATAAACCCATTAATATGCATGGAAAATGAAAATTTTATTTTCTGGGATCAAACGGCATTCCAATTTCGTTAGTATGTCACGAAACTCGTCTGAGGCTATAGCTGTTCGTGTGCTGCTTATATTCGTACTTTCGTACTCAGATTCTGGTTGATTGTGAAATTCTATGCTTTCCTGTATCTTCCTTCAAATAATATTGAACTTATTAAAGTTTAGTTGTTTCCTCAAACAGGATCTGGTGGTTGGTTTCGACTTGGTTTTCAGCTATTGCTGATCAGTTGACCAAACTTGTTTTCATACACCGCTGGTGTTTTTTTATTCAGAAGAAGGTTTTAACGCCTTCCTTGAGAAAAACATTACCAGTTAGATCTGTTACACAATGAAAACAGCTCAGAAATTCTTCAGAAGTAAACGAATTTGGACATTAAGTTTTGTTTCAAATGATGATTTATGCTTTTTTCGACGAATTGTTTATTGTAAACATTGGAAATTGAGACGGATTTGACTTAAACAAGTTAGTTGAAAATATTTTCATAGTCTGAAATAGAGACTGCACGATGGTTCAGAGAATTTATGGTAGAATTGTTTTGTTCAAGATAATAGTGTGATGTAGCATGGTGGTATCTGCTGCTTTCAATTGGTTTTCTGTAAACAGTGTAATTTATTGTTTCATTTGGTTTGCAGATTATAAAGACATTTAAAAGTGGTAGCAATTTGTCGTTTTTAACTTCTGTTTTGAATTATTTAGAGAAATATCTGTTCTTGTCTGTTTATACTAAATAATGTAATAAATATGTTAGCACATCTTTTATCTCAATCAGAAACTTCCCGAAAACGAAAATTTTGTTTTAAATCTGGCCGTAGAAGCTTATAATTAAATTATTAATTTTTTATTTTAAAATTTTTGCGTTTCAGCTGAATTTTTTATGACACTACCACCTTACACCTGACTTCTACAGTATTTTTTTGGTGGTTAAAAATTGAACCATAGGTACTACTGTCCGCCACTGACTTTTTACCATCAATCTTGTGGCTAGCGGTAAAATAAAAGAAGAGACTGAATCTTTCCAAGAACAATGGCTGTTGCAGCCACATAACCTGTCAGACTTGGCACGGCAGGCTTGATATTCATCACTGAATGCGTTAGGGCCTAGATAATTACAGGGCGATACTTGACCGCTTCTCTTTTCGCTTTTAAAGTGAACTATAATCATGAGATCAGTTTTATGGCTGTTTTATTTGAACGAGGTCAGTGGATGAAGGTCTTTAAAGTTAAATGGCACCGATAGTGTAAAAATATATATTTTTAACATGTTTTAAGTGACGAATCTACGAGTAACCATCTAAATACTGTTAGCAATATATTTTTTTATTTATTTTTATAATGTTTAAGCCAAGTTGAAAACCAGGATGGTGTGAAATGTCATTAAATCTAAGTTTAAGGTTAGGCCATAATAATAAATTGCAGATTTAATAAAAACGTCATTGATAAAATTAAAGATCTTCATTTCGATAGATTTTTAAAGTGTTTAGAGTTTCGTGTTAGATTTTCCACTCTTCACTTCATTTATTAAACATACTATCTTTGAACAAATATGCTATTACCATGACAATTTTACTCATATGTTAAAAATACCATATACTAATACAAAAATCGTAGTTTTCTATCTGATATTTATCAACTTAAAATATTAGTCCATCTTTTTTTCCATAATTTGAGAAAAAAATGAATTTTTTTTATGAAAAAATCGTTTTTTCTGCTTTTTTCTTTAATTTAACATGAAAAAATTGATATTTAAAAATTACTGCATCTATGCAACTTGTAGTGCACCTACGTCACTTATGTGCAATAGCTGCAGCATAATATTAACGTGGGCCAGTTTCTCTAAATAAATTGACGCTTTTAAATATAGATGACGTTTGCTTATAAATTGTCGTTTGGTCAATATGTTTTTAATTGTGTTTACTTTTACCTTTGTTTACGTATCTTAACAAATACAAATAAATTCGGAAAATTATCAACATCAACCAGCTCTACAATAGTGAAATTGAAATATGCAGTAAGCAGATGCGGACGCAAACTTTCACTTAATCAGGATCGCTTGTGCCCAGCACTTATGTACCAAACAGCAAATTATTACCTGTTCTCGTTAAAATAGTCGTTTTCTTTATCTAACAGCGGAATCTAATATCTATTTATCTCTCTCGATTTTTAACGCGAATTCACAGTGGATAGGTCCAAGTTTTCATCTTTATCCAATTATCAGATAATGGTTTTCTCCATCTTTGTCTGTATAAGTGAGATTTAACATCTGTTTTTGATTCGTATTCTCTTCTTTACACATTTGCAGTTAATGGCTTGACGGTAACTTCATTGCACATATGTGACGGCACGATCGTAATGGCGGCATATTCAAATAATTAGAAATTTGAATTTTTAAATTAATTTATTCAAAAGTCTAGCTCAAATTAAGATAGATAATTAAACTCCATGGGTTTTATTGTGTCATATTAGGTTAAAACTTTTAAACGTCAAATTATATTAAATTTGAAAAATATCTCGATTCGGTAATATTTCGGAAGAAGAAATAATTCAAGAAAGAGAAAATTATTATTATTTAAATTATATTAAAGTTAAAATATTTTTTGTTTCATGGAATTGCCTTACCAAATACCATTTGAGCCCGGATTTTGGGGCAGGATATTTTTTAAGTTTCTTTCTCGCATTTACTTCCATATAGGCCATTTAAATCAATCTATTTGACAAAATCACTCGACCTAAAACAGTCTTGTGATTTTTTCGAAAGATCTCGTTAAACTGCCAATGAAAATAAATACTCGAAATGAAACTTTTAAAAACTATCCGGCCAAATCTGAGCTCTAGTAGTATTACCCCCGAAAAGACAACTCCATAATATATTTATATCCTATACCTAGACTTGCTTAAGCGGTTGATTAATAAGCGATAATCAGCTATTTACATTTTTTTTCTTAAACACCGTCAAATATTGACATAACACATTATAAATTTGAGTTCGAAATTCTAGTTATACGGTGGACGAAAAGGGTTAGGTGCTTATTTAGGAACTTTTTATATCTCGAAAATCATAAAACCGAACATGTTAGAGAGTTGAAAATTAGTATTTAAATTATTCTTAAAAAAATGGAGAAATATTTTTTACCGTTTTCCGAAATATGAGTTATTGGTGAGGGTTACCCTTTCAAATTATTTTTAACCCAGACGTCGGATTGACTTGAAATTTTACAGATGTTCCTTGTTCCGGTAACAATACATTACAAAATTTTTGTAAGAAAAAAAGAAACAAAATGGCTGGTATAAGATGGCGGATGATATTTGTGATTACAGTCCCAATTCTATTCAAAATTGGTATATGGAGGTTTTTCGTATTTTGTTTAATAACTTTTTTCTCAAAATTAAAAAAATCAAGATAGCCACTCCTATATAACGGATGAAATTTATGATTATACACAGACTCTATTCAAAATTGGTATGTGGAGGTTTTTGGTATCGAAAATGATGAATTTTTTGACAAATTTCATAAATTGGAGAATGGCGACTCCATGATGGGGATGTGATTTGTGATTATGGTTAGATTCAATTCAAAATGGGTATATCGGTACTTTCACTGTCAGAAACAATGATTTTGTTAAAATTCATACAATCCAGATTTTTAAAAATTTTACCAAAAAAAATAATTTCAAAAAATTTTTAGAAATATAAATAAAATAAATTTAATGAAATAAAATAAAAAAATGAGGAGATAATCCCACCCAACCTTCACAACACTCCTTGTAAAGTAATTGTTTAATCAATTATTTTTTCTGCATCAAAATACAATAAGTTTATTTAAAAAAATATATTTTTCGTCTTTCTTTCTCTCTTTCTTTCTTCTTTTCTTTCTTTCTTTCTTTCTTTCTTTCTTTCTTTCTTTCTTTCTTTCTTTCTTTTTGAAATAATTGACATAATAAAAATGAAGTAATATTTTAATAGAAAAAACAAAATAATTTATATATTTTTGAAACTGATGAAACTGTAAGAAAAGGTCAAAAAATCAGTAAAAACACACGGCATATAAGACTTCGACAAGTAAACAATGACTCTATAAAAAAATATCGTGTCTACACTATAAAAATGATCCAAATAATAAAAATGACATTTGTGAGATATGTATAATGCTGAAAATAAAGAAATTTAATTTTCTAAAAGAGAGTATAACAAAAACAGATAATTTGTTACAAATTATTGACTCAGACGTTGGAAAGATTACCATTAAATCGCTGGGAGATGCATAATATTTTGTACCATTTTTAGATGATTTTTCTAAACATGTGGCAGTGAGAATTATTAAGAAGAAAAGCGAAGTTTTTACGGAATTGAAAAAGTATAAAGCTTTACTAGAAAATATATACAATTTAAAAATAAAGAATAGTCAAAGTTATAATGGTACACAATAATACATAAGAAGTAAATTATTCGTGGATAACTTATACTTTAATATACTATTTTGTATTTACACAGTAATTTTTTTTTGTTTTATGTCGAAATTACAAATATGCTCAACAAGGGGAAGTGTTCCAAATACAAAATTATTGAACGAATTGAAATAGAATAGTAGTGAGTAGTGAGTTAATGTCTAGTCTATACTCTAACCCATAACAGTTTAAAAAATCTTTTTATATGCATATATGTAGGTCAATAAGAACTATATTTTAAAAATATTCATAAGAAAATTTGGCATGGCAAAATTGTATTTTTTTAAATACATATCCTTATCTTAAATTTTTGAGTTCTACGGTAGCATATGAGAAAAATCTTTACTGGGCGATCAAAATTTGCGTACTTTTCATCACTCATATGATTTATAAATATGATATGTGCAAGTAAACTATACTCTATTTCAATTTTTTTGCTGTGATTTAGTTTTATCAAGTTTAACATGTTGAGCTTTTAACAAAGTTGGTACGATGATTTGTGTCAGATTAAAATGTCATTCTCTTAGATGTCTATTTATTTGAATATATTGTGGACAACTACTTAAGAATTATTATGCCAAAGATTATAAACAACAGCACCAAAAAAGCTTACTTGCAGTATACAATGAATTTCGGAAAGATTGCCATTCAGCAGAATGCATATACATAGAAAGGGTATCTAAGTGTTTTGGGGTAAAATTTGAATTCTTCTTAAAGTGTCTGATAAACCTGTTAATTTTTTTCTGTTTTAGGTGGGTACGGACTATTATACCAGAAAAAGACAATACGTTCCAAGGTAACAAAAAAGGAAAATTGACAAAATTGACAACCAGCAACTTTTGAAAAATACATGAATATGAAAGACATTCAACTACAAATTCAAATGTACCATACAAATAACGAATTTTTTAGTCTTGACAAACTTTTAAACGACCTTGAGGAAAATTTCGGGTATAAGGTAGGGCGCACATCTTTGTTTCGGCTTTTAAAATCTATCGGATATAAGTATAAGAAAATTAATGGGCGGGAAATTTTAACTGAACAAAAGCCAAAATTTCATTTTTAATTAAATTTATAAAATTAAAAAATTCGAACATCTACTGGATAGATTTATGAACAAGAATCCGAGGCCAAAAAAATTTTATCGCGATTTTTCTATTAATTATGCATTAGTTAATTAACAATTTTTGCTACTTGAACATGAACATTGTAAGTGCGATAATTGTTAAATGACGAATCTGATTTTTTTTTCCTTTTTTGGACCAATTTTTGAAAGGTTTCAGAAGAGATTCACGTTGGAAAAAATAAAAAATTGTTATTTTTCACTTTGTTATTAACAATTTACTTAGGTTAAAAATCAAAATTTTTTTTTCATTTTACTATTGAACGGTTTTTTTATGATTAGAAGTCATATGAAAATGATTTTAAAAAATTTTTATTTTCTATTTACAAAATTGTTGTAAACAAATGCGTTGTTTATAGATAATTTAATTTTTTTTAAACATAATCTTTGATGCAAATTATGATTTTTAAAAAAAAATCGTTCTTAAAATTTTTTTATTGCTTAAATTTATTTGTTAATTAACAATTTTTTTCTACTATATTAATAATTTTTATCAAAAAATAACAGATGGTTGTTTTTGTTTCTTTATGTAGAAAAAGAAAAAAATATATAAAAAAAAAATTAAATGAGAGCAATTTTTTTTTAGTTATCAAAGAGTAAGATAAATTATGATTCAAAAAAATGGTTTCTAAAAAATAATTACAGGTGTCTGAAAAAAATTGTTAATTAACAAATACATTTTTAAGCAATAAAAAAAAAATTTAAGGCACGCTTTTTTTTAAAAATCATAATTTGCATCAAAGATTATGTTTAAAAAACAACGCATTTGTTTATAACAATTTTGTAAACAATAGAAAATAATTTTTTTTTAAATTATTTTCATGTGACTTCTGATCATAAAAAATGGATCAATAGTAATATGAAAAAACACTTTTTTTTCAATGATTAATAAAGCTTTTTAATTTTTAAAATAAGTAAATTGTTGATAACAACGTGAAAACTAACAGTGTTCAAGTTCAAGTAGGAAAAAATTGTTAATTAACTAATTCATAATTAATAGAAAAATCGCGATAAAATTTTTTTGACCGCCGATTCTTGTTCATAAATATATACAGTAGATGACGGAATTTTTTTAATTCTTAATTTTTATATTTAATAAGTTTAAATAATATTCATTCATTAAAGGTCTAAAGTGGGCAGCGCTTACGCAAGCCAGAGGTCGCGTTCTCGGCCATATTTTCAGCCCTCTAGGAAAATTATAAATATTGGTCCTACAGTTCCAGGAGGCACAATTTTTTTGGGAAATTTCCTCCCCTTATTGAATCTTTTTCCAAATTTGAAAAATGTCAAATAGTTTTTGAGACATTTGCAAGAAACCAAACCCCTTTTTTCAGATAATCGTTTATAACGTTTGCAATTTTTGCAAGCGGCTTTTGAAATTTTTTAAAAATCATTTTTTGTTTTTTGAGAAAAAATCTGTTTTTATGTATTGTATGTCTTAATTCTGCATATTTTTTATATTTCTTATAAAATAGTTCGGTAATATTGAATTTTCTGTCAATTTTATTTGTTGTATCATTAACCTTAATTATAGACGTAGAATCAAAATCTTCTATATCAACAATAGTAATTTTTGTTAATTCTTGTTTGCGACATGCTCCCGAAATACTAAAGATAAAAGCCACCTATAAATAAGCATAATGCATACCTATTAGTAAAATACGGAAGAAATTAACACATATTTAAACTTACGAATAGAAACTAATCGTAAGATGTTATTATGAAAATATTAATTTTCTGGGTAAGATACTCGATTTCTTTGGTTTATACCCATCATTTTTTCGTTTCAAAAATGCTTTTACTTTTAAATATTTAGAAATATAAAAATATAAAGTAAGGCGTAGCATAAATTATAGTGATCCCAATGTATTTTTGAAAATGAACTTCTATGTACTCAAAAATGATAGATATTGGGTACCAACGGACATATCCACGTATTACAATAAAATCCTTCTGTAAAAGCGACTGAACAATTACAATTTGGCACCGATAGATGGCACCCATCGTAATGCCTTGGGGTATACAGAGTAGTGTTTTGAAACTATGTATTCCGTCGCTACAGATAGAATAAGCACAGTAAAATGATTATATATATATTATATAATCATTTTACTGTGGAATAAGGTTAGAGAGAGCATGAAAGAGACAAACTTATGGATATTCAATATAAAGCAGATGTTCATAAAACCTCGATTCGACAAGTACCTTTTGTTTTGATTGGGACTCATAAAAATACATTAGCGTCGTTGGTTCACGGGCGTAGTAATATTTCGAAATTGAAATATAAAAACCATAGTTTAATTTCTGTTCATCATTTTTTTTACTTGAATCCAACATTCAGTGACAGTGAATTTTTGTAATAGTTCGTTGATATGTGTATGATATGCGTCCGTTGTTTGTTCTTGTTAGCCACCTCTTTAGTTCTCATGGGTTGGCACCAACGACAGATGTGATACATAACCTTACTTCGCAGGCGTGTGCCTCATGATTGTAAGTTATCATTTAGTTGTTACAATAAACACATTACTTGGAAGTGTATTGATTCATTACCCATTTGACCGATATATTACAATATGTATTAAAAAAATGATAAAATGCGAATATATTATATAAATTAATTCTGTCAACACCGCTTGCAGAGGTTCGTTGTGAGTCATAATGTAAACATTTAGCATTTTTTTTGGATACAACTTCTCTCTCTCTCTCTCTCTCTGATGCTATATCTACCCTACCATATCTGTGATTCCGACAAAGTACCACTGATGGTTCCTATTATGATGAAACATGTATGGTAATGGTCGGAGTGTATAGTTTAAAAAACTTACTCTCTCTTTTTGAATAAACTTTTAATGTCTTTACTTCTTCTCCAATTAAGAAAATTCTTTATAATCACGTTCATATCGAGCTGGTGATTTTGTTGGGAGAATTTTTAAGGAGGTTATTTTCGCTGCTTCGATGATTTCTCGTTGAGTACATTCGCGTTTACTGTCAGTGTCGATGGTATTATTATTTAGATACCTAATATGTTTGAGATAAATATCTTAAATATAATATTTACTAAAATTTACGTCAAATTACTGTTGACGTTTTACGAGGTTTTGACACATTTATCAGTAGAACCACGCAGTAAAATGATTATATACAGTATTTGCATACTTTGATCTGCGTGGTGTTTAGTTTGTTCGTTTTTACAACCCACCAGAAAAACATAGTTGCCAAACGTGGGATAATTATCTGAGTTACGGATAATTTCAGGAGAGTTGTGATTCTTTTGTAATGTTGTTAGAAGGCGTATATTTAGGATAATTTCGGAATAATTGCATAAAATTTAATAATATATATTTACGCTTTCCTCATACCTATCGGTATTAAATTGAATTTTTTTTCCTTATATCAAAGAACCATTGCAAATATCACGAAAACAAAGTAATAAATGCTTTTTTCCACTACTAGTATTAGAAGATGCCATTATTTATGCTGTGTTCGAGTCGAGAAGTTAAATTTCTCTCCTACAAGTAAATAATTTTTGATTATCTACTAGTAGTAGATAATGGAAACAATTGAAGGCGATCTTAGGAAATCTGTCAAATTAATTATACGCAACTGTTATTGCGTTTGTCAAAAGAGTTTTTTTTTGAATTATAATAAAAAATTCGACAACAAATAAGCTCTTTCTATTGAATTCCTATATTTATAAAGTAAATTTTCGACCTAATCAAATAAAATAGGGGTAAGTAATTCTTCGTCAGATATATTTTCGTTTGAAATAGTTTAAGGTTATGTAATAAATATTTTGATATTAATTAGTGCTATATGCAATAATACCCATTTTAAAATTAACCTAAAAATCAATTTAATAGTTTTTCAAATCTAAGTGTCAAATGAAACGAATTCTTCATGTTTTCATCGTTACTTGAAAGTTTTAAAATTCACAGTGCAATTAACATAATGAAATGTCAATTTAATTTATTGAATATTCTAATTCAATTGTTTTCACAAACTGCTTCTCTGCCATTAAAATATTTTCAAATACATACCCAAAAAATCCAAAAATATCATTGTAAAAATGATTAAACGTTCTAGTAGTGGAAAAATAGTATATAAACCACGGTAGAGAAGATTACTTCTCGACCTTGGTGTATAATATACTATTCGGTTTCTGCGCATACCCACTAAGCGTTGACGAGTCAATTAATAATTAAAACCTTAGTGCAAATACTGTATATAATCATTTTACTGTGGTAGAACCCGCCAAACGTTTATTGTGTTGCCTAACTTGTGGGTGATCTGCCGACAAGAATATAATAAATTACATAGATAAATAAAAATAGAGATATCATTGTTTACAAAATTCTAAACCACCGAGAGGTATAAAGTCACAATGATCGTTCATTGTTGCCAAACTTATTTTTAATTTTCAGTATTTACTATCAATAAAGGATCAGAAAGACACTTTAAGTTGTTTAAATGATTGTTTTAAATTTATAAAAGTTTAATTTTTAAATCGATGCTAATTGTCAGTAGATAGAACGTCCTTTAACTTTAAAGACTCAATAACTAAAGGCGATGACGTTTAGAATAAAATTTAACAAGTTGATTTCTTATACAATTGTTACAATCTAAACGTCATTGTCGTTAGTTACAGAAGCGTTAAAGTTAAAGGACGTTCTATCTACTGACAGTTAGAGTGACAAATTTCATAATCCATAACAGTAATACTTTACTATATTTAGTTTAGTTTGTCAATTCATATACAATTTAAATTGCCATTTGGCAACTGTGTGCACTAGGATTTCATTCAAAATGACGGATTTCTAGATTTAATAGTAAAATATTAAGCCCATCTTGCATTATATGTCATTATATGTCATTTGGAATATTCGAATATTTAGTATTTTTGGAGTTCATTAGTGATTTATATACTTTACGTTAGATGAATATGGTTAAACAGGTCAAGTGAGCAAAAAATTGGACTATTTAAATTAATTTTTATCGTTTCACAAGTAAATTTATTTAAGGTTACATTTCTGAACCATGGGCGTTCGTACACTGCATGTCGAGATTTTGAGCAAATTAAGTTAATGGTATTTTTTTATTCTATGAGGTCTTACTTTTCTAAAAAAAAATCAAATTATCTATATTTTTAAGTAAATAATATTAAAAAAGTTATTTTTTAAATGACCTGATTTGTGTCGAACTGTTTTTTATGACTACTTACCAGTGAAAAATGCCGCATGTATCCAAATAAAGCCGCACGTTGACTTTGTCAGTCATAATGCTAGTTATAACCCAATAAACACACGTACGTGAAATTCTCATTTTTAAAACGTTGTATAAGTTATTTTAACGTTATACGTTGAAATTTCGACGTATATTTTTTAGTTGTGATTTTGTATTGGACGTCTTGTAAAAACCCGTAACAGTGTTATTTTAGTCGAATGAAGAAGGTTATTTCAACTATCTCATATTAACGTACTGTTATACATTGTATCAATAACGTTTTGCAGCTTACGTTTTTCAACCTTTTAAATAACTTCTGTAAGCAATGAAAAATGGGGGGTTTTTGGTTGAAATGATATCGTCATTTTAATCTTCTGGTTCTGAGGTATATTTTACGTTGTTTAAATATCGTAGCCCACCTGACGTTTATTCAACTCAATAAATAACTTAGTCAATTAACTAGAGATAGTGTTCTTTTGGTTGAATAATAAACATAATTTTAGTTACTTAATAATAATATACTATTAGACGTTGTTTAAATAATGTTTTGCTCATCACGTTTTTTCTACTGAGCCGGTTCGCTTTGATGGCTTGTATGCCAATAAGTGACTATGTCCGTGGTACCCATGAACTTACGGTAGATGGTGTTACTGTCTGTTATTGTTGGTTTACATAAAAATAGTTGGGGTATACGGAGTTGGTTTTTGAAACTATCAATTCTGACAAATTGAAACTGATTTGATCATTCCTACACGGATGGAACATGTATGCTAATGGTTTAACTGTATAGTTTTCAAAAACTTACCCTCTCTGTCTTGACACCTGAAAATGTTACCTCTTTAAACTTTAAATTTACGTTACCAAAAATATGTTATACAACGTAAATAAAACCTAAACAAAAGAGGTAAAGATGTAACCTTCAATAAACGTTTATGTAACGTTACCAATAACCAATAAGAAATGTTTTATTCAACCATTTAAAAATGGTTTAGGCAACCTAAAAGACACCTAAATGCAATACTTAAAAATTACCCTTTATTAAACGTTTATATTACGTTACTAAATACAGCCTAAACAAAAGATATGGTAAACGTTAAAATTTAGTTACTGAGTACAGTCAAGTTAACGTTGGGAATTTGGTTAAAATTAACGTTGAAGTGAGCGACATTTGCCCGAAAAATTAACGTTCCGTCATGGGTTATTCTGTCACTTTAAAAAAACGTTCATGTGTTTATTGGGAAACGCCTTATGTAGGCACATGCGCGTTTCTTTACTAGTGTGTTTAAATTTCTCTTATACTCATATCCACATGCGAAATTTTTAATTAAAAGACAAAAGGTCTGTAAGAATTTTTTTCTAGGCACGTTAGGATATGCGTGCAATAATTATAGAATCCTTAGAATTTTTTCAAGTCCCCCAAAAAATAATCGAAGAACTTGGAAGAGAAAAAATTCAATAGATAAGAATATCATTGTGCATCATATAAAATCTTTTTCCCTAGTGTATATATCTACCTAGTGACATAACTATAACTAATATGTATAAAGACTTGACTTTCTAGAAAAATTTTCAGATATACAAATTTATTACGAATTTTGTAGATCTGTAGTAACTAACGATATGAAAATATCATTTACCAAATTAGGTCATGATCAATGCAAAAAATGTGAGGCTTTTGATATCCATGATAAGACCCATACCAAGGATAACATAATCAGTACATGTGATAGATGTAGTTCTTGGAAAGAGCATAATAAATTTGTACGAGGATCTCAAGATCAGTACAAAAAGATTGAACAAAACAGCTAACTGATGAAAAAGTAGTCAACTATTCTGTTGATTTGCAAAAAGTAATCATGCTACCTCGGTTAGACATGTTTAAACAGATAATTTTTACTCCAAGGCTCATTGTTTTTAATCATTTCTTTGTACCACTTGGGAATTTAACAAGTAAAAAAAACCACTTGCCGTACTTTGGCACGCGCTACGTCTGGTAGAAAAAAAGAGGACATAGTACTATGACACATTTCTCGAAAATACACGTGCCTATAAGAATGTTTTTTTCTGAGCTGACAATTGTTCCAGCCAAAATAAAAACTAGTGTCTCTTAAGCTACTTAATGTATGTAATTCCAAAAAAAATTGCCATAACAATAAAATATTGTGAGCCTGGACACTCGTTTATGTCAGCGGATTCTTTTCATCACCTCGTAGAGTTACAAATGAAGAAAACCAAAAAATAATATACGACTTTCAAGATTTTTGTCGAAGTTGTAGGGAAATGTTCAAATGGTCACAGTAATGTAAAAGCAATGAGTTTTAGAAACTTATTCCAAATCTCAAAATTCTACTGAATTTTTAGGTTTTCTGAAGTAAGTTTCGTCCTGTCAGTTCAACCTCTGTTTTTGTTATACCTATTAATTATAGGTGAAACCTTGACATGCTACTTTTTTCGCTAGTAATATTAAAATTTCTTAAGGCGTTATTTATATATCATAAGTCAAAATGCCTTATGTCACTGTTTTCTTACTCAAATAACTTAAAATCTCTTATATGTTTATAATTTGTCAAAAACGTTTGTCATTAGACGGAAATATAAATTTTCCTTTAATTATTAGCGAAGAAATCATAGGTATATCTGTACTTAGCTATAAACTATAACCAAAATAAAATCGCTTGAAATGTGGAAAATATTTAAACGCTTTTTTCTCAAAACTTGAACTTTCATACATGCGGCTTTTTCCGAAGTAGGACAGTACATGTCTTCGAGAAAAAAAATATTTTATTATTTATTTTTCACTGAAAATATCCCGTCAATTAATATTTTATGGAAAGAAGGAAATAGCAAAGATAAACTTAAAGATAAATTGATAAAAATAGATGAATATTAGGTATACATATATAATGTTCTTTCAGATTTACCCTAAATATTGATGTTAGAAATGTTTGATTATTCACTTTTAGACAGGGACTGATTGTACACCCCCCCCCCCCCAACAGTATGCATATTATAAACCTCAGCCTCCTGTATACCGGGATAGCACCACTGCCTAATCTAAATACACCCAGAAAATGCACGGGAAAGCCCCAATTAGATCATCTCTTTGTCGGAAATCATTTAGAGGCGAATCTGATTCTCTTTCTATATAACTGGCAAATTCCCGCGTTACCATCAGCTCTTCCCCCTCTCATTTTGTTTCTTTATTGGCAACAAGGTTATTCGTTCATCAAACAGACCAACAATAACTTAAATCGTTACTTCATCTACTTTACAACAAAAACAGTAAACACCTTAGATCATATATGCTAGCTAGATGCGACATGTAGGTTACTTGTTTGGTAGGTCCGGGGGGGTCTAGCATACTCAGTCAGTGATTGGTCGTTTTCCAATTTCGACATGGTTTGACCAAGGACAAATCAGTACCCGACTCAGAGTACGCTGTCAACATTACACCACTCTTCTACCAACAAATTACTACATGATGCCGTATCTAGCGCAGCATATATGATCTAAGGTAAAACACCACCACCATCAAACATAACCTTGCGATCTTGCGAATGGCATTTTGACAGTGATTAAAACAGTAGTGCCAACTGCGCATAATAGGCCCGCGAGCACTGTGTAGTGGCGGTCCATTCCCACAATCTAGAGTAAGTTGTCACTTATTCAGATGAATACTTTTGTAGCATGATGCATGCCTCACTCAAAAAAACACAACGTATTTTATTATTACTTTTTATGTAATTTATTTTTATTGTCTAGCAAGAGATTAATTTTTCATTATCTGCAATTTTAAATATTAATTTTCGCCACATCGAAGAAATTTACCCTTCACCGTTACGCCTATGTACATGCTTTTAAATGCCACGTCATACTCACTCCGGCACATCCCCACTCCTACCTTCTCTTTTTCTCTCACCTCACACCTGGCAAGTTTAATGTTGGCGTGTAAACAAATAGTAAGTTATGAATGAGTCGTTGGGGATGTGATAAATTACCAGTTTTAAGGATGTCATTGCCTTGCATTCTTAAAAATTGAAAAAAGATTAATTTTCGGAAGTTCTTTCTTAAAAATAGGTACTCTTGATTTCTCATCTAAAATTTAATCATTTTAAAAATATATCTAAAAAAGGGTAACTCACCCCTTGAAAACTACCCTTAATGAATTTGAAGAATCATGACAAAATTTGAATATTGTATGGGATTCCTTTTGAATGATATTCATGAAAAACCGATTATGGTTAAGCCCTTTCTAGGGGTTGTCACACTCTTAATAAGTGGTTTTGGACATAGATTCATTAAACGAATATTACTGCTCGACAATTTTGGTTCACCTTGTATAAATCACAATCTGTGATTGACACATTTTTAGATATTAGTTTGTTTTGGTTTATCTTTCGGCACTGCATCTGCCGAAAAAATCAAATAATTAGCCTATGAAATCTGTACTATAATGCGTAGCAAGTGCGATGAATCACCACCAGAGATAAATCATCACTAGATGACTTTGATAACTTTATTCTGAAGAAATTTTAATATTTCAATATTTCCGTGTCTCTCTTTCTTGTTGATGTCATTTTGTCCGTTCATACCTTATATGCTTAAGTAGATGAATTGGTATTACATCCACGATATCATATAACGGCTAGTGGACGACGTTCTGTAGGCACTAGCAATCCGCAATAAACCTTTCCTGTCTGCTGTGGTGATGTCAGTTCTATATAATGACTATATGATGACACTCTTAGGTCGCCCTGCCATACTGGTGCTCCGTATAGAAGGATCGATTGGATCGCCCCATTCAGTACCTTCCTGTTATTGTTTTTTGGGCCCCATGTTTGGCATCATCCTGCCTAGCATGACAGCCCCCTCCTCTGCTTTCTTCTCAGCTCTCCAAAGCTTCCCTTATTGCAGAGTGTTATCACTAAGTATTTAATGGTCTTCCTTAGGTTTATTTGCGCCCTTCTGCATTTAAAGGAGATGTCGTCTCTTTTACGAGGTCCCTTGAGGACTATTGCCAGTTTAAGGTCGTGTGCTCTCGTCCATATCGTAACAACGTCACAACCTTCTTTCGCCCTCAGCATGAATTCCTCTTTGCTGTCCGATGTTATCCCTAGGTAGGCCGCAAAGGTGACTATTTCGCTCACTACTGTGCATCTCAGAATCCCGTCATACGCTATATTCCGCTGTGACTTCCAAGACCTCTCCTTTTACTAGTTGCAGCCTTCTATTTTTGAGGCACTATCCTATAATATTTTGAAGGTTCCTGAATATATTTCTTCTAGCGAGTTCCTCCATAATAAGTTCCGTGGGAATTAAATGCGTTCTTTATGTTGAAATCCACTATCAACACCCATTTGCAACTAGGTTGTTTGGTCACCTTCAGCACCTATATAACCGCGTCTGTGGTGGAAAGCCCTTTACGGAATCTATATTGCTTCACTGAGAGTGGTTCATTTTGTTCAACGGCTTTCTCTAACCTTTCCCTAAGTAGAATATCAAGTTTGCTTAGGTGTCCAGCATATGAGTCTTTATTTCTTATTTGGATCCTCCGCTTCTCCTTTGGAATTAAGAACAGCTTCAATATCCTCCAAGCCTCCGGGAAGGTTTGAGTTATAAGCATGAGATTAAGCGTCTCTAATAGCCAGAGTCGTTCTAATTTTCCCACCTTCTTGTTCTGGCGGAATTTAATCCGTACCCGGAGCTCTTCCTATCTTTATTTTTTAAGGACATTCTCTAGTTCCTGGCTTGTGAAGAATGTGATCATCTCCTTCAATACACGGACGTGGCTGTGAGTGACCCCCTGAAAGAAATAGTCCTTCAGCAATAATCCTTTTTTCTTCTGTAACCCTTACCCCATATGACATTATTCAGGTCCGTGCATAGATCTCGCCATCTATGTTTTTTGGAGTGGTGAATTAGCATGAGATCTAACACTACTTCTCTACGTCTTCTACGACCCCTTGAGATTTGTTTTCTGATCGCAACTTTTCTTCCGTAGTTGGTCTATTTCCATAGCCCACCAATAAGGAGTCTTGTTGTTTGTCAACCCTTTGTACTTGCCGGCCGCATACGCCCCCTCGATTATACTAATGTCTTCCTCGACGGCATTTCGCTCTCGCCTCGCTACTAGCCGTCTTAGGGTTTCAGTACAGACTTTCCAGTTTACTCCCGCCGGTGGCTGGGTTGCAGTCTTTGCGGTTTTGCCTATTACTTCAAAATGGATGTATGGTTGGTTAGTTAGAGTCTCGTCCTATAACACCTTCCATTTTGTGATTCGTCTTCCGACCTTCTGATCTGAGAGTGTGATGTCAATGAAGGAAAACCTGTTTTGGTTTGATTTTCCTTACATTAATCTATCTGTTACCTTGTCCCTTGCTGATTCTTTGGTTGGGCTAATTAACGATGATAATGTCAACTTTCTGTAAGAATTTTGCTACTAAGTCCGCTTCTTTTGGCTTCCTGGGCATTTTCGTATGTATTTCACGTATATGTATATGTATATAAATTTAAAATATGAATAGAGATTTAGATGTATATATAAATAAAAGTAGAACAAAGTATTTAGATCCTACCTTTAAAAAAAAATTGTATCTAAACTTGATGGATATAAGGATTAGCTTTATATAACACCCTTTGGGACAGGAGTATTTGTTGAAGATATGCTTCCTCTCTTTGATATAAGTCTTTGTCTCCTTATGAGCTCGACCGCGTGTTTAAAATCTGGGCACGCCATTTGATCCATCCGGTGTCCACTGTCTTTGCATCTAGGGCAGAAGGCTGTATTTTTACATTCCTTGGATCTATTCTCTCCGCAATTTATGCAGGTTTCTTATTTCTCCTTGTTTTTTTTATAGTCGAAGGCGATATGTCCAAATCTATAGGCAATAATAGCATTTTGGTACTTTCACTCTCTCCTTGACCACGCAACCAATCTTGATTTTTCCCAATCTTGACAACATAATGGCTTTATCCCTTGGGAGAACCACTGTGGCTGTTTTGTGTTCCGTCTTTCCGATTTTTAAAGATCTGACGATAATTAGGTCGTTGTCCATCCCTATGGCTTTTCATATTTCATCCTGTACCTCTCCTCGGTCGTCGTCGCCTCGATCTATAGTCTGCAGTTGATAGCTCCCCTAGCTCTTCTCGTCACCTTTACTTGCATTGGTTTTGATTTTATTTCATCCTGTATATTTTTATGTTTTTAATCTTAACTAGAATACTATTAATAACAATCTCTTTCTTAGCCTCTTTTAAGAGGTCACCGTAGCTTTTCCCTTCTGATTTTTTAGATATTTTTTCATTTCTGTTTGTTTCCACATTTTCTTTCGGCTTCTAGAAGCAAATTCGAGGGTCTTCCTGAAAGTCTGTACCTCTATTCCGTTATGTACTGTAATTGCTGCGTTTGTTCTATTTGGATCTCTGAGGTTTTCCTGGTCTCTTCGACCAGCTGATAGAGGTCGCTGGTATTATCGCTTTTACTCCAGACTCTGAACACATAGTTTTCTTTTTCCTCTCCATCCCATCTGCTGGTTTTTGCTTTGCTGGAACTTACGAGGTAGTCTATTGGGCTGATCTTGTCTTCAACCAGCTCTTCTAGTAGCGGATATCTCTCAATCGCTTCCTTAATTATTTCCCTATCGTGTTGTTCCTGCTCCTCTGGGAAAATGATGGGATCCATTTCATTCTTAATTCTTAGAGGGTTCTTGTTCAATAATGTCTTCCAATTATTCGCAGGTTTCGCCTTTCTCTAGTACCTCTCCGACCTTCCCTTCTGTCCAGTTTTTTAAGTCGAACTGTGTTACCGTGTCCTCCATTATCAGTTAATCAGTTTGTGAAACCATTTAAACCATAACTTTGTCTCGTCTTCTGTCACTATCCACAGTTGCGCTTCCGGCCGCAGTCATATTTTCTTCCTGATCTCTGATGTTAGCTGCAACTCTTGCCAATTGTGTGGAAATAACCTTAATTTCTTTCGCTGCTTTCTGCCGTTAGTTCTATTGTCTTACCGCCGGGGGCCCATGTTAAAGAGTCCCTCCTTTCTAAGACATCCGTACTTAATCCCTCCAGTTTTTTCAGAAACTCTTCCTTTGATAGGTTTTGCTGTTTTATTTTTATCAGAAAATTCATACTATTCCCACGAGTAGTTAGGGAAGTTTCGGTCCGCTTCTGCAGAGTCCCGCATGCAGCGGTAAGGTAACACTTTGGGTTACGGACTTTTTCGCAGGTTTACTCCTGACTGT